>PPOA03000011.1:8537-458690 GCA_003708795.3 Petasospora americana
GCCTGGGCCCATCTGGCACTATCTAGCCTGGGCCCATCTGGCATTATCAATATACCACACTTGAAACAGACAGGTGAAAAGACCTTCCTGGTCTTAAACATTGACACCTCTGAACACAAATACAAGTTGGTTAACCTGGGCCCATCTGGCGTTTAATATACCGAACTTGAAACAATAATATATCTTCAATATTCTTATATCCCTTCCGTGGACCTTTCCCCAGACATCGATAGGAAAGGTAACATATCTAACAGTGGGACAACAACCCTTCCGTGCAAGGACAGGGTAGAAGCAAATAGCAATACCAGCAGATGATTGAGAAAATGAACATACAGTATTCAGACCAAATAGGAAATTACAACGGGACTAGCTCTCTTATACTTTAGCTCAAAATCCATAAATATACCTTAATAACCTATGCCAACACAAAACAACTCCATAAAACTCAACCATCATACTAATAAAGTAAGTAAACAACTTCACTTATCAAAAGGAGCTCGGCAAGTTGACCAGAAGATAGAGGGAAGCGACCGTCAAGTCAACAATAATACCCATAAGACAGTTGTAACAAACTTATAACATAGTCAAGCCAACAAAGACTTAACAATACAATAGACTGGTCATCATTCTAAAATAGAATAATGTGCCGAACATTACCAGCCGAAGGCGATAACAAAATAGCAACGCAAGACGACCTCCACCGGGTGCGACTAACGCTTCCACGGCTCATAAAACTTAGAACTCTTAACTAATGAAGAGTCGTGAAGTCGAAGTGGCAACCCTGGTAGACTGTAGTACGTAGATATTTAGTGTAACATCTGAATCCTTAATTTCTTTAAGCTGAGAAAAGAATTTCACGAAAGTGGGAAACACCCGATTTATATACTTGGGATCCCACACACACATCAGGTGTCATCATTTTTTTACCCCGCGGTACTTCCTCATTTGGCCGCTGCATGCAGCAACTTATTAGCAAACACAGCCATTAAGACTATTTATTCTCCAGCACCTCTGATTTATGACTTCAATTACTTCGGTGACGTGCTGCCAAAACCCATGACCATGTAATGCCAAAGGGGCTACAAACTAAAGAGACAGAGAAAGATATTCTCACACTTGCCCATCTTTGTGCTCTTTTATAATTTCGACGTGGCTTATCTTAAATCCGGTATGTGAGTATGTCTATTAGCTCCCAAAGATACCTGTCTTCGCTTGTTCCTGATTGTATAGAAATGGTCAATAAGTATCGATTGAATTATTACAACACATTCGGTAGAGACATGCATCTGAAATAAATAAATAAAAGATATGATAAATAAAAACACAACTATAAAACATGTGAAATACATTGAGAATACTTAGTCATCATTGAGCGTAATGACTGCACTCTTTTCTTATCGCGATATGCCAAGCAAGATCTAAGGCAGACCAATAAATATCAGGGATCACTGCGAGAAAAAAATTGTAAGATTAAACTCGATTTAAGCTCCTAAACTTGGATACTTTTTAGTTTGAAGGGGTCAAACAAATTCCAAAATGTCAGTTCCAATTGTTGATTTTTCACCGTTTTTCAATGGAACCGAAGATGGTAAGGTTCAAGCCGGAAAGGCAATGGTGAAAGTGATGAAAGAGTATGGGTTTATGTACTTAAAGAATCATGGAATTCCGTTAAAGAAACAGGAAGAAGCTTTTAACTGGAGTAAAAAATTCTTTAAAATGAGTGATGATCAAAAGATGAAATGTCCGATGCCAGAAGATGGTGCCCATGAAAGAGGATATTCTGCTATTGGCAAAGAAAAGGTTATGGAGGCAGATCTTGATATCGATGAAGCTGAAAAATTGAGAGAAGTCATTGATATAAAGGAATCCTTCGATGTTGGTTATGAAGGACATAAAACTTGGTGTAACTTTTGGCCCGATGAAAGTGATATCCCTAATTTCAAAGAGTTCTGTATCGAGTACTATGACATTTGTACAGAGACTTCTATGAATATCCTTAAAGCAATTGCGTTGGGGTTAAGTATTGAGGAGGATTTTTTATTGAAAAATCACAGTGATAAGGAGAGTGTCTTGAGATTGTTACATTATCCATCAACAGATGAAACAAATTTAAAACTTGGCAAGACTCATAGAATCTCTCCTCATACCGATTATGGTACAATGACTTTACTTTTACAAGATCAGGTTGGTGGATTAGAAGTGGAGGATCCTTATAATAAAGGAAGATACATCCCAGTTCCATATATTGAGAATACTCTTGTTGTTAATACCGCTGATTGTCTAGAGAGATGGTCCAATGATATGCTTAAATCAACAATGCATACAGTCAAAGCACCACCAGTTGATTCTGGAACTGGAATTAGTATAGAGAGATTCTCAATTCCATTTTTTGTATCTGCAAATGGAGATACAATTGTAGATGCTCTCGAAGGAACTTATTCGAATGAGAATCCAAAGAAATATGAACCAATAACAGCTGGTGAGCACTTGATAAAAAGATTGAGAGCTACTTATTAACTATTACATAAATAGAAACAAAACTATTGACAATATTATATATACTACATCTTAACAAAATACAAAGGAGGCAAATTTAGACTGAAGAAAAATAAGTAGTAATTGTCACAGACAAAGATACAAAACCGTAGTTTAGAGAAAAATAAAAGTAGGGGATATATAGGAAATAGTTCAATATCCAAGACCTTTCAAATAAGTAATGATATTTGGAACAATGTCGGAATCATCTGGCGTAAAGATGGCACTGTCATGAATTCCCTTTGGATCAGTGAAGAGAGTATCGTTATCATCAAGCTCAGCAAGGGTCTCCCAATCTCCAATTACATCGTAAAGGACTTCATATTCACCTTTGGAAACAAAGACTTTGTCTGGTAGGAATGAATTCCAATCGATAGCATCCTTGTATTGGTTGAAAGAATCGGCTGTGTACATCGATGTAGAAGGACAGAAGATTTCTGTTGCATGTTGCAGTATTTCAGCAGTAAGAATATCTTTACCATCATTAGTAGCCATTGTTCCTTCATCCGGATCTGGATAAATGTCAACCCATGGAGATAAGAAGATACCTCCAGTAGTATTAAGAGAAACCGCATCAGGAACACCAGAATATTTGGCATAGTTCTGATGTCTTAAGAACTGAAGACAAAGGTGAGCACCTGCAGAATCACCCATCAAAATGATATTGTTTGAAGTCTTTGAGAGTTGATTGAAAGTCTCTGTGAATTCAATCAATTGTTGTGGGTATGGTTTATCAATGGAAAGGGTATAGTCCAAAGCTAAGATTGACAATTTACTGTTACTAACACCATTATAAATTGCATGCATAAGAAGGACAAAAAATGGATAGAATCCAATAACATAAGCACCTCCGTGAGCGTAGAGGATAACTGGATCATCTTCTGTTCTATCTTCTGCTTCTGCAAACCAAACTACTTTACCACTATCCAGATTTGGAACATCAAAAACGGTGTTATAATTTGGAATTGAAGCCCAATCGGTAACAAATGCTTTTGATATAATCATATTGGTGTTGAGATCCAATTTTGGCAACAACTCACCGGCAGTTCTCACTGGTATAATCTTGGTAATTGGAGAAATGATAAAAGCAATGAAAGATTCTGTAAACTTCACAACATTGAAACTATTTGAATTCAATAGGGAAACTAAACTTGAAATTGAATTCAAAGTCGAAGTTAATAGAGCTTCAGCAGCAGCTTCAGCAGCGGCATCTCTCTTTTCAATATCAACAACAATCAAATTGTCAGCTTCCCTTTCAACAAGTTCAACATCATGAGCTGATGGGCTGCCTAGGGGTACCGATAAAACCGTTGAAGCAACACAAAGAAATGGAACAATCTTAAGAAGTTTCATTTTTGTTATAAATGA
This sequence comes from Petasospora americana, assembly GCA_003708795.3. Taxonomy (NCBI): domain Eukaryota; kingdom Fungi; phylum Ascomycota; class Saccharomycetes; order Phaffomycetales; family Wickerhamomycetaceae; genus Petasospora; species Petasospora americana. Next base: position 12,441 of record PPOA03000011.1, read on the forward strand.
TCGTCATCTTAAAGAGAACAACTACTCAAGAAAGGGATTCCATACCACTATTTATATATGAAATTTTGAAGAATTGGTTATGTTGTATTCACTGACTGTACTGCAAAGTGAAGTGAGGATATGTACCAAAATGTTCTCCCCCACTCCCCCGCGTGCAGGGCGTGTGTCTCCGTTTGATTGCATGATCGAGGGGAATTAAGAAGGCGTGCGCGATGGAGTGGAGCCTATGTGTCTCTGAGTATGCATACGCCTATAAGGGATATGTTGAAGAGGGGTTTAATATACCTAACTGACCATTTCGGATGAAAGTAAAGTTGTCATTGAGAGACTTTTGATCTTCTCTGTTGTCGTTTCAAAATATCTCAGTCGCTCAATATTAATACAGTGTTCATTCCGGAACTTTAAATTTGTGTACTAAGGAACAAGCCTCCAGTATACAACCAAACACACACAATAATAAAAATATTCGTAAGCAATTGTAATAAACTTTAAGATATATTCTTCTCTGCGTCCGGGATTTTTATATATTGGTAATTAAGAAAAATTCTGATCTACTCAATAGATATTCACCCAGACCACCTCTTCCGCTGGTCCCCTTTATATCATGCCGAGAAATAGGTATTTATAAGGTATTCTGGGGTATAAGAAAGCATATTACAACCTTAATTGAAAAATAACATCAATATATTAAGAAAAGTTATTTGTATTTGGAGTCATTACATTTGCTGATCATCCAAGCTTCGACCCGGCTACGCGCAAAATCGCTCGCGCTCGCAGACGTTCATAACTAAACTTGGCCTTTACTGGATATATTTCACTGCGTATTTACACTGAATTTGTTGGAAATGGTCAGCTTCTCTAAGAATTCAGAGTACAAATTGATAAAGCGGACTATATTTGAAAGGCCGTTGAATTTCTCTCTTCGTAGATGTATTGGATACAAGTCAATGTGGTGTCCATAACCGGGTGCTTGCAGTGCATCTGCATGATCCAAATTAAGACAGATTTCATGAAGTTTCCCCTCGATTCATCTCAATTTTTTTCTTCTTTCCTTCTTAAAAAATACAAAACGTTCTGTCATACGCCTGTGACCCAACAGCGGATATGTACTTTTCCGCTTCATAAATTGGCCATGCATTTGCAGAAAGATGGGCGAGGTGGGGAGGTTGAACCTCAAAATATGAAGGAGCGCGACTCCTACTTATAATTATTATAGAAGGACTCATGTAGATACTATTCTTGTTTTTATGGTAAGAAACATAGACTTCATATTTCTGTTACTAAGGCATCATAATGAATTAAAGTCGTAGTTAACTGACCGCACGTATACCTGTTACCTACGACCTAATGCAACCCGGCTTATTATACTATTGGATAGCGTAGAGGCGCATGATATGTAATAAAGAAAAGCATTAATTATACAAATTATCAGTTAATAATGAAATAAGTTATGTTCTAAACCCCTAATAGTCCAAAATATCATCAGGTACAACAGCTAACTATTTAGAAATAGAGCTCTATAGAAAGTATGGAACTGTATCTAGTAGTCAGTGATATCAATATCTTCATGTATTTAGCAGGTTTCAGTGATGTTTGCCAGAGTTCAGATATGAAACAAGAATAGCTCTGCAAATGTATAGTTATAAATAGGGTTTACGCATGGTATTTGTTATTCCAGATTAAATAATACGTTACAATTGACATGCATATCGGGTAGATGTGTTTATCCCCATATATACCCCGCTATAATATAGAGCGCAATTGAAATTTAACACTGGCGCTGTTTTGTCTTTTGGGTTTATAGAGGTATTATTATTTGGATCATCTATAGACTGATTTCGTCATATTCAAAATTTATAGTTTCATTTGACAAATTATGTAAATACATACACGTTAATAAAGCAGGTCTCTGTGATTGATAGCTAAAGCCTTTTACCCCAGATTTACTTACATTCGAGAAGCGCTAAAAAAAAAAAGCGGACACGCCCACCAACGCCCACCAACGCCCACCAACAATTGATGAGGCTTTTGCAAGAGTCATATAAAGATTATGAAGAAGTTCCATTGTTCCTTTCAAGGCTGTGATAAGAGTTTCAAAAGAAGGGATTACCTCACAAGACACGAATCTAATCATTCAGATGTGAGACCATTTTCATGTTCGGTGTGTTCAATCAACTTTGCCAGGAAGGATCTTCTTGATAAACATACCCGATCCAAGACACATTTACTTAGGATAAGAGAATTTGACGATCCAGTCAAGAAACGTAAACTGGAGACTGAAGGTCTTGACCTTTTAGATCCTGGGAAATTTTTACACGTTACCAACTTAATTGAAGATTCATTTGGTTGGTTGTTCGGTTCAGAACAAACAAATCAAAAATTTGAATCAAAGACGTTTTTGGATTTTGCAGATTTAAATGATCATTCAGTTGTACAATTGGAGACATTTTCCCCCATTGATTTCAAATTATCGATTGATACTTTAAATAAAATCCATAATTTTCTAAAGATGGAAGGTATTGAATATCAAATATTTACAATGCCAAAAATTAATTCTTTCCTTTCAAGCTATTGGACCCATTTCAATTCTATCTTCCCAGTGATTCATAGGGCAACATTTGATGTTAATGCATATGAAAAATCAAATTTGAACGTTACTTTTCTTTTATCCCTTATTACTATTGGTATTGTTAATCAAGAATCATTTGATTCGATAGAATATAACATTGCAATTCAAATTCAAAAAAAATTAAGACATCATTTATATCAAGTTATGGATCAATGTGATCTTTCGTTTGTGCCTTTGAAGCTATTACAAGCTTTACTTATCGTTGATGTATTTCATTTATACTTTGGTGATACTCAACAAAGGACAAATTTTAGAATCTATCACCATGTGACAATTAACGTTTTAAAAGAGATGAAACTTTTTACACAACTTTCTGAACCTTTGATTGATCCGGAGAATTTCAATTATGCATCTTGGTGTCAGTGGGCAAGGTATGAGAGTTTGAAAAGAATCGCCTTCTTTGCATTATTGATAGATACCCAATGCACCTTTTTCTTTGGAATGACCCCGTCATTAAAAGTTTTTGATATTCAATTGGAATTACCTTATTCGGATTCCGTTTGGTTAGCTAACAGCACTATGGAATTTGTTAAGGAATATAAGAGATTACCTAGAGAGCTCATTGATAGAGAAGGGATAATTGATATGGATCTTCAATCACAAAGCTGTCGATATGAAGACGTTTTTGCTAATGGTAATTTAATTCCAAATGTCAAATCTGAAAGTCATTGGCCAAATTTCTTGTGGAGTTTAAGAAGACTAATGCAAACACATGGTAATGTTATTTTGAAAGATCGAGAATATCAATTTGATTGTTTTTCACTATTTGGTCGATTAATATTGATTCATGGTATCATATCACTTGTCAATTATTTAAGAAATAGTGCAAATTTATTTGATGTTGGAATTGCAGCTAAAGTTGAACATGGATTTATAAGTTGGCGTACTTATTTCCAGTTACACATTGGTGGTAGAGGAGCATTGAATAGCTATGATACTTCTCCAATATTTTGGAGCAATGTCACCATTTTACATGGTGGGTTGATGGGGCTTTATAGTAATTTTGATATGATTCTAAGTTATACCAGAAATATTATAAATGATGATATATCATGGAATCATTCCCCTGGTAGGTTAAGATTTAATGATATTGAAACTACAAGAGGAAAGATTATAATTCAAGCATGGATCAAATCAAGAGATGGTGAACATGGTTTAATTCAAGCTTGTATAATTTTGAAGATGGTGATTAATGATGAAGAGATGATTACAAAGATACCACATCTCCCATATACCATTTATCTAGCTACATTGATATGTTGGGTTTATTTCTATCAAGAAGGTTTTAAATTGGGTACAACCCCATCTCCTACAAGGGAAAATGCAATGTTATTCTTAACCTCAACGCTTTCTCATAATCCACAACGTGATTTATTAGGTGCTTTGATCCAATACGTTCAATTCATACTCTCAAAACATTCAAGATGGATGAACGTTGATGATGTAATGTTAAAAGAACTTTCTATTTTATGCCAGTTACTATAATTTTATGACTTTTCTATACTATATGCGCCACAGAATTGTAAAGTGTCTCTTTAATTTGTGCCACAACATTGCACGGTCCCTTTTTTGTCACCAGCCACAGTATGTGATTTCTGACGCGGCCGAGGGAGCAGGACCCCATGCACCACCGCCACAGTGGCTTACACCGAACAAAATGTTCGGGCTATGGAAAGAAGTGGCCCCCCATTCCCCACATCCCTGTGTATAGGATGAGGTGAATCAAAGTCCGATATAATTCTTTTTTTTTTTATTTCTCTATCAAACCCCGGGTGATCTATCTAGTTTCCATGCTCATTCTCTATTGTGTCCGGTCTTTGAAGGTGGAGTCTAATCTTATCATATGAATTTGACAGGTGATAGGTAAATGTTACCTTATATATCACATATTAAATTTAGTCCTATAGATAACATTTACATATAATAGCCAATATTTAGTTAAAATATATGATATACTCTAAACATACTAAAGGGATCCAATAGCGAAGCGAGGTTTCGTAAGCACTAGCCACACTTGCCATGACGGCACGTGACTTGCAACAATATCCTCATCACATTTCATGGCCTTCTCTCTCTCTACAACAAAAACAAGTCATCGACAGAGGGGAAAAAATTTAGAAAAAAACTTAGAATACTTCTTCTATTGATACGTAATAATCAAGGTATACACAACAGATTAAATGACACAAGTTGTCTCTGAGTTTTATCAAGTTGCTGCCCTTGATCACACTGTGATCGTCTCGAAGCCAACGAGGGCTTCATCGGGCTTCATCGCAGCGGATGTTGAGCTCTTGGACTCTACAGATCCTTTAGCTACTGTCTTGGACATTCAGCAAACTGCTGAGAAACAAACAACAATTTTCATCTCTGACAAAGTTTTAGTTCAGTCATTGCCACATTTGAATCAATTATCGCCATGTGTTATCAACTGTTCTATCTCTGATTATCAAAATGTCATTGCTGTTAAAGATCTTGGTTACACGATTTTGATCTCAAACTCATCTTCCGATCTCGTAACATTCTTGTTGTTATCACATGTTCTTGCCAAGAACACTGGTAAGCCAGTCATTCATTTCATCAACTACGATTCCATTGACTCCATCTCTCTTGACAGTGCTAAGATTTCAGATGTCTTGCAACATGATGTCTTCGAAGAGGATCAATATGAGAAATCTATTGAACTTCTTAACAACAACGGATTTAAAGTCGCTGAATTTGAATACTCTGCTGGTTCAAAGAACTCAACAACTGCTATTATCCACCTTGGTTCCCATCACTCTGAATTGGCTAACTCAAAGCTTCCAACTTTCACAATCAAAATCTTTAGACCTTTCAACGTTAAGAACTTAATTGACACTATCCCATCATCTGTTCAGAACATTTCATTGATCGAGCAATCCCTTTCAAAACCATTACACAGATTCTCACCATTCTTGTTAGAATTCTTCCAAGATCCAACTCTTTTGGTTGAGAAGAACATCTCAAAGATCGCTGTTTCATCTCTTGGTTTGAACTGTGAAATTTCTAATGCTGTTAAACTTTCACTTGCCAACTTGGCCGTTGAAAACCCAATTCAAAACTTGTTCTTTGGTGAAACAGTTGAATCTTCATTGTCACAAGATCAACTTGATTCTATCGCTAAAGTTTCAAAACTTGAACAGAGTTACACTACCATTTTGGATCAGTTGTTTGGTTCTCAATTACATATCTTGAATCAATTCAACTCAAAGGATGTTAACCTTTCTTCACCAGAATTTGGATTTGGTGCCTATTTGTATCAAAAGGAACAACAGAAGAAGCTTATTGATTTAGTTCACTCTGCTTTGAACTCTGCTGACTCCAAATTCACCACTCCAAGAACCTCAGAGCTTGTTGACCTTTTGACCAAATGGCTTGTGCTCTCTCGTTCTGGAAAGTCTGAACAAAATGAAGTTGCTGAGTCCGTTATCGAAATTTTGTCCACTGATGAATCTTCTACATCTAAGGAACTCTTGTCTCTTAAGGAATACTTCTTCTTGAACTCTACTTGGATCATTGGTTCTGATTCTTGGGCTTATGATGTTGGTTCTTCTGGTGTCCACCATGTTCTTGCATCCAACGAGAACGTCAATATGATGATTATTGATAATGAGACTTATGATGACAAAATCAAGGAGAAGTCATTCACTGCTTTGAGAAAGAAAGATATCGGTCTTTACGCTATGAACTATGGTAATGCTTATGTTGGTTCGATTGCTATTTACTCATCATACACACAAGTGCTCACCACTTTGATTGAGGCAGCCAAGTTTGAAGGTCCTTCCATTATCCTTGCCTATTTGCCAATCTCAAATGAGAATGATACACCATTAGAGATCCTTACTAGCACCAAAAAGGCTGTTGACTCTGGTTACATTCCATTATATCGTTATAACCCAACTGATGAAGACTTTAAGTTGGATTCAACTGTTATTAAAGAAAGCTTAAAGGAGTTCTTGGACCGTGAGAACAAGTTGACTCTCTTGTCATCGAAAAATCCACAGTTTGCTAGATCCTTAGCACAGTCACAATCCTCTATTACCAAGCAGAAGCAAGATAAGAGAGCCAAAGAAGCCTTTAATCAACTCTTGGAAGGTTTGTCTGGTCCACCTTTGTCCATTTACTTTGCTTCTGATGGTGGTTCTGCTGAGAATGCTGCTAAGAAGCTTGCAAAGAGAGCTTCACAAAGGGGATTAAAAGCCGTTGCACTCTCTATGGATGATATTGTTCTTGAAGATTTACCAACTGAGGAAAACATTGTATTCATCACATCCACATCTGGTCAGGGTGAGTTCCCACAGAATGGTAAGAGTTTCTGGGACTCCATCAAGAACTCTGGTGATTTGGATCTTGAGTTTTCTAAGATTTCTTGTTTCGGTCTCGGTGATTCCAAGTACTGGCCAAGAGCCCAAGACAAGCACTATTACAACAAACCAGCAAATGACCTTTTCAACAGATTACTTTTCTTGAATGCTAAGGAACTTTGTCCTTTGGGTCTCGGTGATGATCAGGATGCTGATGGTTGGCAGACTGGGTACAATGCTTGGGAGCCTGAATTATGGAAGGCACTCGGTGTTGATGATATTCAAGCTGCTGATGAACCTCCTCCAATCACAAATGAGGACATCAAGTTGGCTTCCAACTACTTGAGAGGTACTATTTCTGAGGGTCTTCAGGACGAGTCCACTGGTGCTATTTCCGCTCATGATCAGCAGTTGACTAAGTTCCATGGTATCTATATGCAGGATGATCGTGATCTCAGAGACTCCAGAAAGGCAGCAGGTTTGGAGCCATACTATATCTTTATGGCCCGTGTCAGACTTCCAGGTGGTGTTACAACACCAGCACAGTGGTTGGCCATTGATAAACTTGCTGATGAGAGGGGTAATGGAACACTGAAAATCACCACTAGAGCAACATTCCAATTGCATGGTATTGTTAAGCACAATTTGAAGCCTTCTATCAGAGGAATGAACGCTGCATTGATGGACACATTAGGTGCTTGTGGTGATGTTAACAGAAATGTTATGATTAGTGCCTTGCCAGGTAATTCTAAGGTTCATGCTGAAGTTGCCGCTGCTGCTACTAAGATTTCAGAACACTTGTTGCCACAAACCACTGCCTATCATGAAATTTGGTTACAAGGTAATGACCCAGAAGATGATGATCCATCATGGACTGAAACCTTTGAGAACAGAAAAGAAGGTCCAAAGAAGGTGAAGACTCTTGTCTCTGGTAACACTCTTGTCGACAATGAACCTTTCTATGGTGTCACTTATCTTCCAAGAAAGTACAAGATTAACATTGCTGTCCCACCTTACAATGACGTTGATGTTTGGTCCTCTGACGTTGGTTTGATTGCTATCATTGAGGATAACACTTGTGTTGGTTTCAATGTTCTTGTTGGTGGTGGTATGGGATCTACTCATAACAACACAAAGACTTACCCAAGAACAGGATCATCATTCGGTTTCGTTCCAATTGATCAGATTCATACTGTTTGTGAGAAGGTTATGCTTGTCCAAAGAGACCACGGTAACAGAAAGGACAGAAAGAATGCCAGACTCAAATACACTGTTGATGCATTGGGTGTCGATGTTTACAAGTCTTTGGTTGAAGATCTCTGGGGTTCCAAGTTTGAGCCTGAGCGTGCTTATGAAATTAAGGACAACATTGACCACTTTGGTTGGGTAAAGGATGAGCTTGATCAACATCACTTCACTTGTTTCATTGAAAATGGTCGTGTCGAGAATACTGCAGAGATGCCACAGAAGACAGGTTTGAAGAAGATTGCAGAGTACTTTGCATCCAGACCTGGTTCCAAGGGTAATTTCAGATTAACTGGTAACCAACACGTTTTAGTCTCTCAAGTTTCCAATGAAGAACTTGATGATGTCAAGGCCCTGCTCTCCCAATACAAGTTGGACAACACTGATTTCTCTGGTTTACGTTTGTCTTCAGCTGCTTGTGTCGCTTTCCCAACCTGTGGTTTGGCTATGGCTGAGTCTGAACGTTACTTGCCTGTGTTAATTTCCAAGTTGGAGGATGCATTGGAGGAGTATGGTTTGAAACATGACTCTATTGTGATGAGAATGACTGGTTGTCCTAACGGTTGTGCTAGACCTTGGTTAGCTGAGGTTGCTCTTGTCGGTAAAGCTTACGGTGTTTACAACTTGATGCTTGGTGGTGGATACATTGGTCAACGTGTCAACAAGATTTACAGACAAAGTATTAACGAACAAGAGGTTTTGGCCATTTTGAAACCATTGTTCAAGAGATGGGCATTGGAGAGAGAGGAAGGTGAGCATTTCGGTGACTTCTGTATTAGAGTTGGTGTCATCAAGCCAACTTTGGAAGGTAAGTACTTCCACGATGATATCCCAGAACAGTGATATGGAGTGTATTTATTGGCTGGTCCCGACACTTTATATTTAATCCCATTATTGTAGAATATATAAAAATATAAGCATTAAAGATAATAACTAAATGTAGTATTAACACTTTAGTGGATAATTATTATTTATCATAGCATCCTAAGGTTTTGAAATTATAGCTTACATTGTGTATAATAAGGATAATTATTATTCATCATATCATCCTAAGGTTTGGAAAGTATAGCTTACATTGTGTATAATCTATAAGTGATATTAATTAGTGAATATAAAAATTTAATTAGTGAATTTAATCTAATAGTGATATTAATTAGTGAATTGAGTGTCATTTCTCAGGGCAACAGATCCTGTCAAAATGCTTGGTGGAGCATTGATTGCATCAATAGATGGATAGTGGATGAGATCAGACATATTAAACTCCTGTGAACCTGATTCCTCATCAACTGGCTTACCCCAGCCACCACCGGAAGGTGTTTCAATACGAATTCTGTCACCAGGTCTGACCCAAGCACTATTCTGACCACCAAGTGCAATCTTTCTGAAAGAACCATCGTCACGCTTCTTCAACCAGTAGTTATATCCTCTCTTACCAGGATGACCACCATTCATACCATAAGGAGCGAAGACACGTCTCTGCATCAAGCAAGTAGCCTTCAGTGGAATGGTAAACTCGATCTCTCTAATAACACCATCACCACCCTTGTAAAGACCTTTACCACCAATGCCTCTGTTGATCTCGTACTTTGTCAAAATACATGGGAACTTCTTCTCGAAAGACTCGGAATCAGTCATTCTAGTGTTAGTAGTATGAACCTGGACACCAGATTGTCCGTTGAAGTTCTCACCAGCACCACCACCACCTGCAATTGTCTCATAGTAACCAAAGAGACCATAGTCTGGATCAGAAGAACCAAAGGTGAAATTGTTACAAGTACCTTGTGAAGCAGCACAAGCTTGGAAGGCCTTGAACAAAGTATCAGAAATTCTCTGTGCAGTCTCAACATTAGAACCAACAGTAGCAGCCTCATAGTCAGGTTTGAACAAAGATCCCTCTCTCACTCTGATGTCCAGAGGAGTCATACAACCACTATTCAATGGAATGTCGACGTTGATCAGGCATCTCAAAACATACAAGATACTTCCGTAGAGCACAGCGATAGGACAGTTGAAGTTGCTGTAGAATTCATCTCCACTTTCAGTGAAGTCCAATATAGCACTACCATCTTCTCTGTTCACTGTCACAGTAACAGCAATAGCAGAACCATCATCAAGATAGTCAACTGCGTGCATTGGAGCACCACCAAATCTGTCATATGCGACCTGCAACAATCCTCTAACAGCAATCTCAGCAGCCTTATGAACAGCACCCATGTAGAGTTTGACAACATCATATGAGAACTCATCAATTAAAGCTTGCAACAGCTTGATACCTCTGTAGTTAGCAGAAGCGTGAGCTTTCAAATCACTGATATTGTCCTCCAAGGTTCTAGTACCATCACATCCTGGATACTTGGCTGGTTGGTGATACAACAAGTCAACCATCTTCTCAAGTTGGAATACACCTTCATCGTACAACTTCTCTGACTTGATAGCAGCACCTTCTTGCCAAACTTCCTTGGAATCTGATGGCATTGAACCTGGAGAGATACCACCGATATCTGCATGATGACCTCTCGAAGCAGTCCAGAAGAGAACATCATTGTTCTCGTCAAGAACTGGAGTGAGAACAGTAATATCTGGAAGATGTGTACCACCAGTAGCTGGATGGTTTGCAACCAGAACATCACCAGGTTTCAACTTACCCTTCCAAAGCTCATTCTGTTTTTCAACAGCTAAGAACATTGAACCCAAATGACCTGGAATATGTGGTGCATTAGCAAGAAGTTTTCCCTCAGAATCAAACAAAGCACATGAGAAGTCAAGTCTTTCCTTAATGTTGGTGGAGATAGCAGTCATCTGTAAAGTCTTACCCATCTGCTCAGCAATTGACATGAATCTATGACCAAAGACAGAGAGTTGGACAGGGTCAACAATGGTTGAAGAAAGTTTTGAAGTCTTAGATTTGGCAACCTTAATCAAGACAGAGTCTGAAAGTATATGAGCAGAACACTCTGGTTCAACTAAGATCGTTTGTGTATCGTCAATGATGATAGCTGGACCATAGATGTTTGTTCCTGTCTCCAATGTGTTCAAGAGGAAAAGCTTAGAAGACTTGAGTCCCCCGTTCTCAAAGAAGATATCTGTGGTTCTCAAAGGTTCTGGTTCTGATAAACAAGCAATGGACTCAGATTCTTCAAATGGATTGATTTCTGGTTTCTCGCCACTGTTAACAACAAGTCTAACACGAGCATCTTCGACGATAACATCCCTTTCCAATGTAAAACCGAAATCCTGCTGGTGTTGAGCAATGAAACTGGACTTAAAGTCACCGTCTTCTGGTTTGAATATCATTATAGTTGTATCAGTACCCTGGTATTTCAAGTTCAAATATGACTCCACAGTGGTCTTATCATCACCTGTCTTCTGATTAGAGTATTCATCTTCAACAGCAACGATAAGTTCCTGCAATTGCTCGTCAATATAAGGCATATTCTCACTTGATAACTGGACAGAGATAGGTTTCTGCTTCTCGATAACAACATCGGCCAAAGAGATACCATAAGCAGAGAGTAAAGAAGAGTACTTATGAATAACGACATTCTCAATGTTTAATGTTCTAGCGACTGAGCAACAATGTTGACCACCAGCACCACCAAAAACAGATAAATTATGATCATGTGTTGAGTAACCCTTACCTTCTGTTAAGGTTCTAATAGGTCTGCACATTGCCTCGTTTGCAACTTTCAAGAAACCAACTGCAACCTCATATGGAGTGAGTGTGCCTTCGATATCCTTGTTGATCTCCTCTGTCAACTCAGCAAACTTCTGCTTGGTGATTTCAATATCCAATGGTTCGTTTTCATTTGGGCCAAAGATGTTTGGGAAGAACTCTGGCAAGAGACGACCTGTGAAAACATTTGCATCTGTGATAGTCAAAGGACCACCTTTTCTGTAACAAGCAGGACCTGGATGGGCACCAGCAGATTCTGGTCCAACAACAAACATGGAGTTTTTCCAGAACAACATGGAACCACCACCTGCTGCAACAGTAGAGATGTCCAATTGCGGAGTTGACAAATGCACTTGGTTGACAATATTTGAGAAGACGTGTTCATATCTACCAGAGAATCTTGAAACGTCTGTGGATGTACCACCCATATCGAAACCCAATGTGGCCTTGCTATTATCTGGTCTCTTGTCATAACATGTCTCAGCGTAACCGACGACACCACCAGCTGGACCGGATAAGATAGCTTTCAAACCTGTGAACTTGTCCCAACGACACAAACCACCATTGGATTGCATGAACAAAAGTTTGTTACCCATGGCTTCGAGTCCACCTTTGAAACCTGATGAAAAACCTTCAAGGTATTCTTGGATCTTTGGTGAAAGGTAAGCGTCAGCCACTGTTGAAGAGCATCTATTAACAATACCAATCGTTGGTTGTAACTCAACAGATACTGAAACGTCAAATCCCATTTTTCTAGCAAGCTCAGCAACAGAAAGCTCGTGTTTAGGGTAAAGATAAGAGTGAAGTAAGCAAATAGCCAAGTTCTGATATCCTTCTTTCTTTAACTCCAAAAGCTGAGACTCCACTTCAGACATTACAGGTGCCTCAATGATCTGAATGACATCTCCAGTTACAGCTTCATCCAGCATATTATCATATTTGGCTTGGTCCTTGAGGGTAACCTTGACTTTAGCACCACCACCTTCAGTGTAATTTGGTAAGGTAATACGCTCACCGATCTCAATAACTTTTGTGTATAGCTGATCCAACTTCTTAGCACTAATGTTGAAAATATCAGGTCTAGTCTGGTTACCAATCTCGAGCACATCTCTGAAGTCCCTTGAAGTTATAAGTGCAACTTTGGCACCATCTCTCTCCAACAATGCGTTTGTAGCCACGGTGGTACCCATCTTGATAGACTCAATAGAGTCCAACTCAATAGGCTGATCCTTGGCGATAGGGACACCATGTGCCCTCTCAAGTACCCTTCTGATACCTTCAGCTGGTGCATCCTTGTAGTTTGCAGGGTCAACAGACAGCAGCTTAAAGACGATGTCTTTTTGTCCTGGGATACTAGCATGAATATCAGTGAAAGTTCCACCACGGTCAATGGCAATTTTAATGTTACGAGTCATCGTTTGTTCTTAACACAATGGAAACAAAGACCAGTGGAAAAGCTCCATAGTATTTTAGGGCCCATCGTGCTTATATACATTCCAGGTTATCTTCTCAGCCTGTGCATTGGTCACTAAGCGTCCCTTTCCACGTCCATCGGCACGCCTGGAGGCGATAACTTGCCCCGCGATTTTTTTGTCCAACTTCCGTCCATCGCTTATCACAGCTCCATACTAAACTTTCCTTTGTCCAACTGCTTCCGGCAATCCAACACCTAAACTCCGTCCAATGGCCAGCTTCACTGAGCTACATTCAACTAAGTTACTTTCTTTATGTATAAACTCATGTTACCGATGAGTTCCCTCTCTCTTCTATGCTTCTCTCTTTCACCCTTTCTCTCTCTCTATCACTCTCTAAGTTATGCTAGAGAAAGAAGTAGTGAACTATGAGAGGTACTCTCCTGCTAAGAAGAATCTATTTGTATTCATCATATCATTAGCGGTGTTTCTATCACCGTCTTCTGCTATGGCACTACTGCCTGCGGCCTCAGCTATTGCTGAACATTTCAACACCACCGTCGTCATCATTCAAATATCTGTCGCGGTTTATACCGTTGTGATGGCATTGTCTCCATGTCTAGCGTCACCGTTGGGTGATATATATGGAAGACGTTCATTGTTCCTGGTGTGTACCGTTGGTTTTACACTGTCTACGGTATTAGTGGCTGTCTCTCAAAATTTGGCCATGTTCTTCGTTTTCCGTTGCATAACTGCATTCTTCGGTACAGCTTTCTTTGCCCTTGGTGGTAGTATCGTCGGTGATATTTATATACCCCAAGAAAGGGGTAGGGCAATGGGTTGGACGTTGCTAGGCTCCCAACTTGGACCAGCATTTGCACCTGTTATAGGTGGTCTTATAGTGACGTACACGTCCTGGCGTGTTATATTTTGGGTGATTGCAGGCCTTGGTGCAGTTACGACGGCATTGGTGTTCTTCTTCCTTGAAGAAACAGGAATAAACCTTAAATTTAAAGAGGCACAGTCGGAAAGTGGTAGGAAATTGGTATGGGTCCCTTACAACCCTTTATCTGTGGTATATGCTCTTAAATACCCTAATCTAGTGCTGGGAGGTTTCATGAGTATGGCTCTACTATATAACATGTATTGTACGACCACACCTATACCAGATGTGGTAGATCCAAGATTCGGATTAACAACACCTATTCAAGGTGCACTTTTCTACCTTGCACCAGGTGGTGGTTGTTTTGTTGGTTCAATTTTTGGAGGTCGCTGGGCAGATTATTATGTGAGAAAATATATTAAGATTAGAGGTGAAAGAATACCAGAAGATCGTCTAAGGTCTACACATGTCCCGTTCATAGTTTTACCTATCACGATTCTCATATATGGATGGGCAATTGATAAGGAATTTGGTGGTATTGCACTGCCCGTGGTCGCTCTTTTCTTCAACGGTGTTTCTCAGACTTTCTGCTTCCCGAGTCTTAACACTTACTGTGTTGATTGCTTACCTCACTTAGGTGGTGATGCTATTGCTTCTAGTTACTTCACACGTTATATCGCTGGTGCTATTGCAGCTGCAACTTGTTTAACTCAAATCAGACACATTGGCGTTGGTTGGACAAGTACAATATCAGCCTTTGTCTTGCTCGTTGGTTACGCCTCATGTCTCATCTTGATACGGTTTGGAGATAAAATGAGAGAAAAATACAATACTAATAAATGATTCAGTTTGTTTTTAAATTTTATACAATGTAATCACTGCTCGTAATATCCCTCCTGCTCTCCTGCCTTCACTGATGTGATTCGTGACATGGTGCCAAAGCACATATAACAGCTGTATCAACTACAATGTTTTTTTCATTCTAATACTTATATTCTAAAGATGTTATATTAAGCACGAACAACAGCATCAAAGGCCTTACAGAAAGGATCAATATTTGACTCATTCAAACCTGCAACGTTGACTCTACCAGATTTTGGAAGGTAAACATGGTGGTCGTCTAACAAAGAGGTTGATTGTTCTCTGGTCAATCCACTATACCAAAACAATCCCCTTTGCTCAAGGATGTTCTCCCAATTACCTGGTGTCTTATACTCCTTTGTTAACTTATCATAGACTTGCTGTCTAACTTTGATGAGTCTTTCTGCAATCTCTGTTAAGTTAGATTCCCATTGATCATTCAACTCAGTATCATTGGAAACTGTAGAGACAATTCTAGCACCATATGCTGGAGCTGAAGAGCATTCAGCTCTGAAGATGTATCTCAATTGGTCAGCAACAAGATCTGTTTTGGTCGAATCATTGACCACAACATGTAAACAACCAATTCTTTCACCATATAGACCTAAACTCTTAGAGAATGATTGAGCAACAATGACTTCTAAACCAAGTTCAATGAATTTTCTAACTGGTTCTCCATCAACCTCTTTGGAACCTGATGCAAACCCTTGGTAAGCAGAATCAAAGAAAGGAATCAACTTTCTCTGTTTCATAATAGTACCAACTTCAATCCATTGATCCAATGTTAAATCTGAAGCTGTTGGATTATGACAACAAAGTTGCAAGATGAAAACAGAGTTCTCAGGCGCCTGGTTCAAAGTGCTGACAAGTAAATCAAAGTTAATTTTTTTAGTCTTTTCGTCGTAGTATTGAAATGTTTCGATCTCACCACCAGCTTGAGTAATCAATGGGAAATAATTTGGCCAAGCAGGAATTCCCACATAGAACTTTTTAATACCACATGATTCTGTTAAGAAAGTGGCACCCAAATGACAAGCACCTGTACCACCGACTGTTTGACAAGAGGCTACTCTTTTTTCGATGACAGGGGTTTCACCAACGGCTATCTTTGAAGCCGGTCTTACAAACTCAGGGATACCAAGGCAAAGGTTATAATCGTGACCCTTGTCTGCTTTTGTTAACTGCTCCTTTGCAGTAGCAACAACTGGTAAGATGTAGGAGTCACCATTGTTATCCCTGTAAACACCTGCACTGACATCGATCTTACCTGGTGTGGTATCTGCACCAAGTTTCTTTCTGATATCGTTGAACTCGTCAGCCGGCTGGAATTGTAACTTTTCAAAAATACTCATTTTTCCCTATGAACTCTATATTTCATCACTATTTGAGAATATCACAGAATGTTCTGAGCTTATTACTTAAATTTATAGATCTTGGAGCCCCTGAAAAAATGAAAAAAAAAAAAAAAAACGCTTATCGGCGAACTGGCATTGATTCTCCGCGTCCAACTGCTTGATGGACGGAATTCGCTCTCTCTATCTCTCCAATTATACCTCAGCTTGTCCAAGGACCTTAAAATTGACCAAATCTTTTCATAAAAGAGGGCATGTGCAAGACGATTTGTTATAGCTGAAACACATCATGAAAGATCAAAGAATGCTTGTTATACACACAGACCCAATCAGATATGGGCAAAGCCTATGGGACGAATTTGAAAAAGAGTATGAAGTGGTCCATCTAGACGAAAACTATAAAAGAGAGCAATTCATTGAAGATCTCCATGGTAAATACTCGGGAGTTGTCGCTATTGCTAGGGGCTACCTTGCTGGTAGTCGTCTCGGTAGATTTGATGAAGAACTAGTAAGTCATTTCCCACCTTCTTTGAAATACATTGCACATCAAGGTGCAGGTTATGATCAATGTGATGTTGAGCCATTGACAGCTAAATCGATCCAACTTGCTCATTGTCCCGATATCGTTAACAAGTCCACCGCAGATACCAATATCTTCTTGATGTTAGGTGCGATGAGAAACTTCAGACACGGACATTACCTTCTCATGGATGATCAATGGCCCATCGGTGGGTTTGGTGCTGGTGCTAAAGAGGGAATCAATCCGATCCGTAAAGTTCTTGGTATTGTCGGTATGGGAGGAATTGGACGTGCGGTTAGAGATCGTGCTAGGGCATTGGAGTTCGATAAGATTGTTTATTATAACCGTTCAAGATTACCAGCTGAGCTTGAACAGGACACTGAGTATTGTGAAACTCTAGAAGAACTTGCTGCAATCTCTGATGTAATTTCATTAAATTGTCCATTGAATGATGCAACTTCTAATTTGATTAGTGATGGTTTGATCTCAAAGATGAAACCAGGTGTGATCATTGTCAATACTGCAAGAGGAGGTATCATTGATGAAAAATCATTGATAAAAAATCTTAAAAATGGAAAGATTGCAGCTGCAGGTTTAGACGTCTATAGAGATGAACCACGCCCTTCAAAGGAGCTTCTTCAATTGGACAATGTCATTTGTACTCCTCATATGGGAACACACGCTGTTCAAACGGTCTTTGATATGGAGAAATGTGTCATTGATAATATTAAATCTGCATTAACTACAGGTAAGGTAATCACTTTAGTTCCAGAACAGAAAAAATCGTGTCAATTTTAATTCAATTCTACCTATATACAATTGAACACCTATGTTCTTTGAATGTATGATCACACTATTCCTTTAGAGACTTATAAGTGTAGTAGATACAATAGTCATAACTCTTTTGCAAACAAGGGCCTTTTATAGCTATTTTTTTCAAACGTAAGATCAGATCTTGTCCATATATACACAATGTCTTTAAAGGAGTTGAAAGGGAACAGAAATTATTCTTAGTGCTGTAAGAATGACCATGGTCGTTCTTAGAATCAGCTAGTGTAGAATCTACAAATTATTTTGTAAAATAAAGCATATATTTAGAAAAGAAAAGCTGTAGAATATGAAAAAAATTTATAAATCGAGAGGTACCAGCTCCGATTGAATTGAAGGGGAAACCCCATATATAGAGATACCTCAGAGGATGTATCTGTGGTGAAGTTGCTCAAAATCGGTTCTATCCAAGAACTCTTCGTTGTGGAGCATTGGTGGAATCTTACCTTCGGCTTCCAACTTGTCACGACGACGATTCTCCATGATATTGACCAATCTAATAACAATCAATGAACCCAAAGCACATCCATAGAGAATACCGACAAGTTTCTTACCAGTTGGGTAGTTTGGTGATTCCTTAGATCTAAAAGTCTGTGGACCAATCCAATTTCCAGCACCATAAGCAATGATTTGTAAGGAGTTAACAACTGTTTTCTTTGTAGAACCAACAGTGTTAGCAGCAATCATTGACATCACTAAACCCCACGATGCACCCGCAGCAGAGATGAAATAATAACCAACTAACAATGGGACTTTGTCGTGAACAGGTATGACACTCATCATTATACCTCCAATCATTGGGAAAGCAATAGCAAACATAGCTGGAAGAGATCTGTCCATCATCTTGTCAGAGATCCAAGGGACAGTCAATTTGAACACAAGATCAACTGCACCACCTGGCATGGACAATAATAATGCTCTTTCATTTTGGAAACCAAATGATTTAATGATGATTGAGCCAAAGGTTGTGACACCACCATTAGGGATGTTCATCAACAATGAAAAGGCAATGTAAAGGTAAGTTCTTGGATCGACAAATGCTTCGCGGACTTGATACCATTTCCAAGTACTTGAACCAACACCTTGGAAGTTCGATCTAACACGATCAATTGCAATCATCTTTTCCTTTTCACTCAAGAATTTAGCGTTCAATTGGTTATCTGGTAAGAAGAAATAGAAGAGAACTCCAGTGAACACCGTGATGATACCGAACATCATGAACAAGATCATCCAAGATTTGATATGGGCGTTATGGACATGATACAATCCGTATGCAATTGGTGAAGTGATCAATGTTGCAACACCATTTGCAGCCAACCAGATACCCATTCTCTTTGCCTGTTCATCACGCTTATACCAGACAGCGGTGATTAGAACAAAAGCCGGAGTAATGGTAGCCTCAAACATACCTAAAAGGAATCTAAGAACCAAGAGACCACCATAGTTTTTAGCACCACAGGTACTAGCCAAGATGATACCCCAAGCCATAATGTTGAAGGATGTATATCTTGCAATTGGGAATTTGTTGAGGAAATAAGCAGTTGGGAATTCCCAGAAGATATAACCTGCATAGAAAATAGATGACACCCAAGAGTACTGTTGAGATGAAGAATCCAAATGGGTATCATCTCTAATTCCCATCAAAGCAGCATAACCCAATGAAACTTTATCAGCAAATTGCACACAGTACAATAAGAACAACAATGGTAAGATTCTGCTGTCGATCTTTCTGACAACACGTCTCTCCTCTTCTATAGAGTAGGAGCAGTCTTTACCTTCGAGGAATTGGAATGCCTCATCAACGGCTCTTTTACCAGTCTTTATAACTTCAGTCTCACCGACCTGGAACTCGAGGATCTCGGTTGCCTCAACTTGAACAGCGGACTTCTCCAATGGTAGGCTATGAGATGATACTGAAGAACTCATTGAAGCTAGTGATGTGTCTGTAGTTGATTCCATTATAGCAATACGAGATAATAATTCTCCTTATATACAATTTTTCTTATCTTTAAAAAGAACCAAAGACATTCACCAAGCTCATTGTGAAAAGAATAAGGACAACGTCCAAAGTTTTTCCATTAAAAGGGTTTTATTAATTACTTCCCGCTATTCAGCTTTGCTTCTATTGGAGCTCCAATCTCGCGAATCTTAAAAATTCCGTCCACCGCCGTCCCGCATATCCAATCGTCGTTATCGTTGATTTCCCCATCGGGTAATCTACATGTGAAAATCTTCAGTTAGAAATGCAATTTGAATTAATAAACTACAATTTGATCTAATCACTTAGTAATTCTTTGAAAGAGGCAGCTGCACTTGCACCGATTCCCCAAGTGTCATATGACATTAATAAAGACTCCACCCAATTTTGATAGATATCGACATTGGCCAATTCAGGATTTGCGATCTCGTATTGTTCATCTATGTGGATCATTATATCACAAGCAAGACGTTGCATCATATAACGCTTCCGTGAATCATCATTACACGTTGAACTTGGTGATGCAGACTTCAAAATTTGCCATGCCACTAGGGCACCTTTATAAAACATAAAAGTTAAAGCAGGGTTTGTCTCTCTAAATTTTAAGCTGAATGCCCCCAAAAAAAATAAAACGTGACTATTTGCCACTAGGGCATATGTCTCGTATGGGATCCTCGTGTAGTCATTACTCAATAAAGCTGTACCTCGTAATGCCATTGATTGTGGTTTGGCCAATGCTGCCATTGTGGCAATTGTGGCATTCAACGTTACTTCCACAATCCCAGAGGTGATGACAGTATCAGGTAAATGAAGATGAATGTAAGCCAGATTCCAATTTGCCTCAAACATATCCCACATTGTCCTTAATGGACCATCATGTTCTGTGTTTTTCTTCTTCCTTGGTATCAATTCCCTTAATCCATTCAATGCCTGTCCCAATTGAGATCTTCTGGAGAAAGGGTCATATGCAGTTGGCACCGTCTCCATTATACCGGCATATTGTGTCGTGTTTCTCACCATAATATGAATAGCTAATAACACAAGGACACTCCCGAAGGAAGACATGGGTCTAGGGGCATTACCATATACCAAAGTTTGTTGTAGAGCATCTAAGAAATAATGACCTTCAAGTTTAGTATAGGTTTGGTTCCAGCTCTCTTCGGAATCGGCTTCCCAAGTTTCATCCGAACAGGGCAAGATATGCTTAATCTCATAATGTGATAACCTTGGTGGATAATTCAACAGCGTGGCCATTTGAGCATCAATCAAATACAAAGCATATGATATACGCCTTCTTGATTCCACTATAATGAATTCATCCCAATGGTACTCATGGTCTTCAATTGAGAGTTCAGTCGCACATTGAAACATACCGTTTTCTCTTGCAATAGAAACCAGTTGGAAATGACTATTAATAGCCCATTTATACCAATCATCATTACCTATGAATAACCCAGCATAAACAGCAATCATAGCAGCTTGTAAGTATCTGATGGTAAAGTTTGCATTGAAAGCGTGCTCTAATTTATAAAGTGCAAATGTATAAGCATTTGAAGCCTTTTTGTCTTCTCCACAATACCTTAACCCAACTGCACATACAATGTTGGCTAGTACATCTTCCTCGTAATCATCTGTTATCTGGAACGTTGGTTTATGAAGCACTGGGAAAGTTGGATGAAAATTATCCCAATACAAATCAATGTATCTCTCTATATCTTCCCTCTTTTCTTTCCCCAAAGAGTCTGACAATCTCTCAGGTGGAGATGTTACGCTTGCGTCTCTCCCTGTGTCTCTTAAAAAGGATAATCTTGATTTGATATCAATATTCGGTGAACCCACTGTGGTCCAGTCCTTATTAGCAGTGTGAACACGACGGATATGAGTCTTCAAAGAATCACTTCGAGAGTAAACGTTTGAGCAGTAAGTACAACTGAATCTGTTGTCAAAATCTGCAAAAATCAAATTGTTAGTCCTATTTTCGTCAAAGGGTAGTTTTATACTAACGTTGTTTCTTATGACGCTTGAGGTTCTCCAGCCTTGTGAATCTCTTATCGCACAGATCACAACCAAATGGACGAGTCTTTATGGGCCCAGTTGTCTTGATCATTCTCGTAAATAAGTATTAAGGTATTAGAATAACCATAAAGAGAGACATCAAAATATACGTATATTTATTTAGAGTGAGCGAGAGAGAGGGGGGATCCGCTTTTATAAAAAGCGCAGAGAGCGGTCGCTGATAAGCGCGATCGGAGAAGCTCAGGGGTCATCTCCCCCGGCTTTCTACAAAAGAATAGATAATTAGATAAATTTGAGTTTTTTATTATAAAGTACGGTAAGTGTGGTTTGGTCCAGCTTGAGCTGATGCAACCATCACAACCTCTGCCAGAACTGTGTTTGGCTTTCTTGAGGTTGCAAATACAACGACATCTGCAACGTCAGATGGATCTAGGGGTTCCATGCCGGCGTAGGTCTTCTTCATCATGTCTTCATCGCCTTTTGCTCTAACAAGAGCAAACTCTGTTACGGTATTTCCCGGTGCGACCTCTATGATTCTAATAGGAGTGCTGATGAGTTCTTTTCTCATTGCATCTGTGAATGATTTAACAGCTGCCTTTGTTGAACAATAAATTGATCCGGAAGGGTAAGTATCTCTACCAGCGATTGAACCTAATTGTACAATATCACCACAGTTGCGAGATTTCATCTGCTTAATGGCAAATTGTGCCATTGCAATATTTCCAATGACATTTGTCATATAAACTTTTTCGATGTCCTCTGGTGAGATGTCACCAACTAATTCTGAACCAAGGGCCATACCTGCATTATTAACAAGGATATCAACCAAATTGAATGGTTCTTTTAGATCATTCCAAAAAGCTTCCACACTGGAACGGTCGGACACATCCAAATTGGATTTGGAGATTTGGATATTTGGCCATTTATTTTGCAATTCTGACTCGGTTTCATCAAGTCTCACTGTTCTTCTAGCAGTGAGAATCAATTTGATATCTCCATCAGTCGCTTTAGCATATTCATATGCAATAGCTCGGCCAATACCTGAAGACGCACCGGTGATTAAAACTGTCTTTCCTTTCAAAGAATCAAACATATTCGCTTTATTCTTTTAGAAGTATGAAATAAATAGCAAATAATTATAGAAGTTTAATAGCGAATATATCTCTTTTATGATACGTAGATCTCAGGGGGTCGTTATCGCGCGGAATCTGGTGGGGCTGGCGAGGTTGGAGCTCCAACGGAAATTTTTCACTTTGAGAAGAGAGTGGTCCATCGGAGCCAAAAGGGACACATGCTGAGGACGATCCAACATTTGGAATGGACAATGGAGGGACGATGAAAATGTGGGACGATAAAGAAATTTGTATGTTATAAACGGACCGGTTTGCCTCTACTTCTCTCTCCTTTTGATGCATTTATCACTATGCTATAAGCAATCATGACTGTTAGTGAATACCAAATTACAGAACAACCAGGCTCAACGCCAAGAAAGATTAAAGTCATCGTTATCGGTGCAGGTGCTAGTGGACTCAACTTTGCTCGTGAGCTTTATAAAGAGGTTCCTTCTGCTGACCTTGCCATCTACGAGAAGAACCCTTCTATTGGAGGAACTTGGTATGAGAACAGATACCCTGGTGTCGCTTGTGATATTCCATCTGTCAACTACCAATTCACTTGGGCTCCAAGTACTCAGTGGAAGACTTACTACTCTACCGGTCCTGAGATTTTGCAGTACTTTAAGACTGTCGCTAAGGAGCATGGTCTTGATAAGGATGTCTACTTGAACCATAAGGTTGTTGGTGCCAAATGGGATGAGGCTTCCAAAAAATGGACAGTTCAAGTTCAAAGAGGTGATGATCCAAATGATATCATCACTGATGAAGGTGAAGTGTTGATTAATGCTACTGGTGTCTTGAACAAATGGAAATGGCCAAAGATTAACGGTTTGGAAAGTTTCGAAGGTCCAAAATTACACAGTGCTAACTGGGATACTTCATTGGACTTGGAGGGTAAGACCGTTGGTATTATCGGATCAGGTTCCTCTGCTGTTCAGATCGTTCCAAACATTTTACCAAAGGTCTCCAAATTGACCCAATTTGTGAGATCTAAGTTCTGGATCACCGCAGGATTTGCTCAAAAATTTGCTGGCAAAGATGGTGCTAACTTCACTTACACCAAGGAGCAGATCAATGTGATGAAGAACGACCCTGTTAAGTATCTTACTTACAGAAAGAACATTGAGTCAGACTTGAACCAAAGATTTAGATCTGTCATGAGAGACTCTGAAGAACAGAAAGAGAGCAGGGAGTACGCTGAGTCAGAGATGAAGCGTAAATTGGCTTCGAAGCCTGAGATTGCTGAGAAGGTTATCCCACAGGACTTTGGTGTTGGTTGTCGTCGTCCAACACCAGGAAATGGTTTCTTAGAGGCATTGTGTGATCCAAAGACTGAATTGGTTTACAGTGATATCGATGAGATCAATGCCACCGGTTTGCGTACCAAAGATGGTGTTCAACACGATTTTGATGTCTTGGTCTGTGCCACTGGATTTGATGTGTCTTGGGTTCCATATTTCCCATTGATTGGTAGAGACGGTAAAGATCTCCGTGATGAATGGAAAGATAAGCCTGAGACTTATCTCTCCATTGGTGTTCCAAACTTCCCAAATTACTTGATCTTCATGGGTCCACACGCACCATATGCACATGGTTCTATCTTACCAATGACTGAGGCCATTGCCAAGAACTTCATTCAACTCGTTAAGAGGGTTGCTGAAGAGAGTGTTACCTCATTTGATCCAAAGCAAGAAGCCGTTGAAGATTTCATTCAACAGAGAAAGACCTTCTTGGAGCGTACCGTGTGGAATGACCCATGTAGATCATGGTTCAAACAAGGAACATACGATGGTGAATTGATGATGTGGCCAGGATCCCGTATTCATTTCTTTGAGGTTATGAAACAACCAAGATGGGAAGATTTCAACTTAACCCATGTCAAAGGTAACAGATATGAGTACTTCGGTAATGGATTCCATACAAGAGAATTCTCTGGTAAGGATCTCTCTTGGTACTTGGGATTATTGGGCACAGAAGATGTCCAGCCTAACTTTACAGATGATGATGTCAAAGATTTCCTTGTCGTTTGATATATTCATATACATATTTTTAATCTTTCCTTTATATAACTATAATTAATATATTGCATAAAAAATTATAACTAATTCAATATAGAAGCTAACTTCGATGGTTTCTCAACCTTAACGTTGATGGTTTTCAATCGAGGTGAGCGTCTTGGTGATTCATCGGGTGTTACCATGTCTCTAACTCTTTTCCTCGTTGGTGTCTTTATATCTTGATAAATGTCGAACGGTCTCTTGACTGGTGAAGGTGTGTTTAGTATATCTCTAATACGGCATTTCTTTGGTGTAGTTGGTGGTGTTTGAAGCAGTTCGGAGCTTTTCATCACATGCTCAAATTTTTCATAATCGGATATGAACTTATCACAATCAACATTGATTTGATGATCAATTATGCCCTTCCAACCTGAGATTGGGTCCTTGTTCACTAACACGACAATCCCGTTTCTGGAGTGAACGGCAGTGGATAGTGATTTGACCAACTGCTTAACACCGTGGACTTTCAATGATGTGCCCATTATCAAGAGCATATCAGGCTTTGCCCTAAGATCTGAGTTGAGTCCCGTTGTGATGATCTCTGAGTGTGGGTGGTTCTCGCCATATAAAACAATGCTAGGTCTTAAAAACCCAACCTGTCCCGTTGTTCTCTTGCCTGCTTCGACCCGACGATTCACATGGTCAACGCAGTGTGGACACTCCGGTAAGATACCGCTCTGCAATTCGCCCAATGTCTCTGCGTCCCATAACACCGATTTGGAACAAGTTGTACATGACAAGGTGTTTAGATCACCGTGTAGTTGTACAACGTCCAACGATTTCCATTTTTGCAAGACAGTTTGCTTCTTCTCTGACTCAAATCCCATTTTCAGCTGGCACTTAGCCTCTATGCCGTCAATGTTCTGTGTATAGCAACGAAGTACCCTTTTCTGTTCAACTTTATTGGCTATGAATCTGTGCGTCCTCGTGGGCTGGGCTCTTTGCGTGTGAATGTATAAATTTGACATGAATATAGCGAAATTCTTAATCGTCTCCTCCGAGCTGAAGGCACTGATGTCGAAGAGCTCTTTCCCTTTCAGTGTGCTTTGAGACATGTTGTATAGACCATCAGAGGACCTAAAATCAGGTATACCAGCATTGCATGAGATACCAGCACCGGTGAGCATAACTAACTTGCGAGCTTTAAACAGGGCCTGGTGAATTTCCTCCATTCTCCTTTGTATACTGCCCTTTTTACGTTTTCCTTCAGTATTGACCGCTCTACCGAGAAATTTTGTCACTCGAGACGTTTCGCTCTCGAGAGGGGGTTTGTTTACCTTCACGATAAAAACCCCTTATTTTTCTGCGTTATTTTTAGTGTTGCCATGGCAACGGCAATAAATTTTATTTCCTAAAACGGCAAATTGATCTATAGCGCGTTTTGCTAGTAAAATGATTGTAAATGATTGTAAATGATTTGTATTCAGCCTCCCTGACTATTCACTGCAAGCTCCATAATGAGCCGTGTGGCCAAATGAAGGAAGGGGTAAGCGGAGAAACTACTGATCTCGTCATCGTTCTTATTCAACTCCTTGTTCATAACACCATCGCTGTTTTCCCAGCCATCAAACTTGAAATCCACGAGGTAATTATTAGGTTCCAATTGGAATAGCTGGATAATCATCTTCATCATATCTGGGATCTTGCAGTCTTCGCCGTTGCTATTTGGTGAATATTTCCAGCGTACTCTAATGGTCCATAATTCATCCTCATTAGGTTTTGTCCATTCAGCACCCAAATTCTTCAAAGCTCTGTAGATCTCACCCATAACATCCAAGGGGTAAGATCTGGATCTGATACCGAAATGCCATCTGGTCTTAGATTTCTTAGTACTAATAGGATTGATCTTAGCAGCGGTCTCTGGACCGTACTGCGCCATGTTTGCCCTATGGATCTGTGGTAATGACGTTGGTAAAATGGCAATGGTACTCTGTGTGTCTTTTTGTCCCATGGTTGGTGATAACGCCTGGTATGTGATTTCATCTTTGAGTCGTTTGGTATGTTGGTGACCGTGCTCTTTATGTTCATATGATGAAGGTGGAGATTGACTTAAGAAGGCATCCAGTTTATCAGTCTCGCCACCACCATTCTTCTTGATATCATCAAGAAGCATCTTGTTCTCCTTGATTAAGAGGTAGCCATCCATAATCTCATTCTGTGTATTATTGGAAAGAGTCTCCATGATCTCTTCTCTAGCGTACCCCATTGTACGGATCAATTGGTTCACTGCATTCTCATCAATTTCAGAGTGTTTCTTTGGAACATCATTCGGTAAAAGATAATCAGCAATCCCCGTGGTAAACCATTCATCTTGCATTATCTCATGGATGGTGATTCTATTCAATGGATTAACGACAAGCATTCTTGTTAATAAGTTCTTGGCACCAGGACTCAAATAATTTGGGATTGTGTAAACACCGTTAGAGATCTTCTTGAATAATGCTGGGATAAATTCATCGTCAAACGGTAAACGACCACAGAGCATGACGTAAAGGATAACACCACAAGACCAAACATCCACTTCAGGACCAGCGTATAGTTTACCACTAATCACTTCTGGGGCAGCGTAGTTTGGAGAACCACAACTTGTCTTGAGGAAATTACCATCACTCATGAAATTTGATAAACCGAAGTCGGCAATTTTGACATTCAACTGATCGTCCAATAACAAATTCTCTGGTTTTAAATCTCTGTGGACAATCTTATGACGATGACAATATTCAACTGCACTTATAATCTGCTGGAAAAATCTACGTGCTTCAGTTTCTTCCATTTTACCCTTCTGTACAATGTAATCAAACAACTCTTTACCGGCAAATTCAATAACCATAACGATTTCATCCTTAGACTTTATAACATCATAGAGCTTGATGATGTGTGGATGTCTTAGTAAACGCAAATATGAGATCTCACGTTCAATTCTGCCTTGCATGTCACTCTTGGCCAACGTCTTTCTATTGATAATCTTAAGGGCAACTTTTTGACCTGTCGTCAAGTGGTAAGCCAATTTCACTTTACCAAACGAACCCTCACCGAGCGTTCTAATGATTTGGTATTTTCCGATTCTCCCCCCAGGAGGGTTAAAATCAGGTTTCTCTTCGTGTTCCATGGTTCTCTTTCTCCTTCTTTTGTTCTAATTTAGGGACTTTTGATGTTGTGCTGTCAAATGGGCGGGGTTGTAACTTTCCAACATCTTCAATCTTCGCGAATGGCAAGCAAACCCGAACACCCAAGAGCTTTGGTGCGGTGTTACCCGGCCGGTACGCTGTTTTGTTTTTGAGCTCAGCGCTAACCGAACAAAAAGTAAACAAAGACAAACTAACAACAACATCAAAGTTGCGCTGTTCAGCTGAAAGCAAGTAGGGCGGTTAACTCAGTCAAGATGGACTCAAGTGAATACGAGTACCTTCAGCCGGGTAAGTCTTTGTAACATTGAAAAAGTGGCATGTTTACTAACATTTAGCAGAGTTCAATCCATCAAAGTATAAGGTGGCTCAATTGAGAGGTGTCCTCGTTAGAAATGACATTTCCGTCCCATCATCTGCCAAGAAGCAGGACTTGATTAACCTTTTCAATGAGCACATCAAGCCTACTGCCGCTCAGAAACTGAAAGAATTGGAAGCGGTTGTTGCTACACACGACAGGATTGAGATGGTCCCAAAGAAATCAAATGGCGATGAGGCTGACAAGAAGAAGAAGCGTAAGTCTTCCAGAAACACCACGAGTGAGTCTGCTGAGCCGGAGGCCCCTACCGCCAAGAGATCATCAAAGAAGGCCAGTAAAGCTGTTGAAGAGAAGGTAACAAAGATTGAAGCCATTCCAGATTTGACAGCTCGTCCAAAGAAGACTTTGAAGAAGTCTGCGAAAGTCGAGAAGCCTTCTCCAAAGAAAGTCACCAGGAGATCACCTGCCAAGGAGAAACCTGTCATTTCTGAGTCCGATTCTGAAGAATCTGGTGTTGAACAGATGACTGAGCAGGAATTCGAGAGATCCAGGAACTCACCTTTCAAGGTGGGAACCACTAAGATTGAGTCATCTTTCTCAAATGACAATGTCTTCCAGTCTCCAATTCCTTCCTCTCCTGATATCAAAACAAAGAAAATCATTCCACGTAAGCGTGCGAATGCTGAGAATAACACAAAATCACCAAAGAAGTCAATGAAGCCAATGAGAAAAACAGCATTCTCATCTTCGCCTGAGCAACAATCTCCGGCTAAATCACCTTTGAAGAAGTCATTGGTGATGTCCAAATTCGAGTCCTCCTCCCCTGCAATTGGTAAAACTGGCAAGGACTTCTTCGACCAGGATTTATCCTTTTCTGAGGCTCATCCAATGGATGAAATATATGCTCCAAAAGAGCCAGTCTCAGCCGAGAAACCTGTCATTATCAACAATACCCCAATGACTAACAGTAAGGATACCTTTACAACACCACATGATGGAAATGTAAGTCGTATCTCTATTGGAAGCTCGCCACAGTATCAGACACCATCTAAGTCGGTTAAAAGAAAGTCTCTGATTCCAGATTTCTCCAAGTTCAAAGTCAGCACCGGTTTTGCCAAAACTCTTGGTTCTAGACTTCCATCATTTGGTAGCGAGGAGACCAAGATCAAAGATGAGGACCCTGAGCTGCTGAGTGACGAAGAAGACGGTGACGTATCCGAGTCGCTTCAAAAGGATGATTCCAGTTTGCTGAATCTTCAAAATGAGATAGAATCTGCAAATGAAACTGTGTTAAAAGAGACCGAAGACGCTATCAAGCTAGTCAATGAGATTTTCTCCGGTGAAAGCGAGAAGGAAGAAGTTGAAACACAGAAGGAACCTTCCCAGCCAAAAGCACCTCTCATTAACTGGTCTGGTGTCTTCAGCTTCTTGAAGCAGCTGACCATCTTCTTGATTTTTGTCTTGGGAGCAATTCTTGGTCTCTGGTACCGTGAACAGCGTGTATTGGTCGGTTATTGTGGCTCTGAGATTTATCAACCAGTTTTCCCAGGTGTCAATAACGAGTACATACACGCTGTCGAGGACTTTTTGGACACTATGAAGCCATCTTGTCTCCCATGCCCAGAAAACTCCATCTGCCTTCCAGCGATGAAGATTAAGTGTAAGCAAGATTTCATTGTCACTGAGCCTTGGTACAAGTTATATGGTCTTCTTCCGTTCAGTGACTACTGTGTCAAGGACCAGGAGAAGGAGAACATTATCAATGAAGTTGTTTCAAAGAGTTTGGATCTGCTCAGAACGAGAAACGCTGAGATCAAATGTGGAGATGGAGATGACCTTGAAGTGGGTATCAGTGATGATGAGCTCTATCAATTTTTCTATAGCTCAAAGAAAAAATCAATAAGCGATGAAGAATTTAATGAAATTTGGGAGAAAGTTTTGGAGGATCTTAAGAAAGAACCCGAAATAACGGTAAGGCAAGTTTTAAACGATATTGTATCTCAGCAACAGTTTTATACTAACATTTATCATAGCTATCATATCCCACTGTTGACAGTACAGGACCTTCCGATGACGACCTTTGCTCCGATGACGATGAAGAGGAGACAGATATTCCACAAGAATTCCGCAAGACCATTTTCAGATCGACTTCGCATGTTAAACTGAGTGTCTCTTGTAAGTTCAAAAAGGAAATCTATGAAAGAGCTGAAGCCAACAAGTATATTCTTGCCACTCTTTTTACCACTCTCGTCGTTTTCATGATTGCCTATTACAAGGTTACAAAGTATCAAGAGAGACAATCTAAGATCAGAGAAATTTCCGATATCATTGTCACAAAGCTTCAAAAGCAACAGATGAACTCTATCAAAGACACCACTGGTTTAACCAACAGATATTTGAGTGCAATTCAACTCAGAGACGAGTTGCTCTCTACTATGGTCAACAACAAAAAGTTCCAACTCTGGGACTCGATTCTTTGTCAATTGGAGAGAAACTCTAATGTCAGATCTTCAACAAAGGAGATCCATGGCGAGATTGTTAGAGTCCTTGAATGGATCGGCGAATGATTCTTTCATATGCACATGAACGATAATCTGTACAAATTATATATGAACAATTTTAATATAAAAATGTGATAATATGTATAGTAAACAAGACAAAATATATAAAACCCAAAACAATTAAACGAAAAACCATATAACTATAAAAAAAGCCAACCACCCAGAAAGAATAAAGGAAACGAAAAAAGAAGCTGCGTGATACTAGAAGTATCTGTCATTGTCCATATTTAAGATGTTTTCATCATTCAATATTTTGTCATCAAAGATATCAATGACTTCATTATTAGAACGATGACTTTGTGATAACGGGGTCTTCTGTTGCTGTTGTTGAATATGACCATGGTTGTTATTCCCTTTCATTTGCAACATTTGATGCATTTGCTGCTGCTGTTGCGGTGATGGGATTGGACGATGGTGCTGAACCATCTTCATCTGCTGCTGATGAACTGGTGTCATTGATTGCATCCCCGGTGTCCCCTGTGTATATGGGAACTGCTGGTTTTGCGATCTGTAATGAACGGGTGTCACTTGTGGGTGGCGATTCACCAATGGTGTACCGCTTGTATTTGTTAGTGGCGATAGTTGAGCGGATGCCTTCTCCAGCTTCGAGTGTGGCTGTGATAGCGTTCTCTTCAGAGTTTTCTTGTTGATCGACTTTGAAGTGTTCGACACCGTAGATGATCTGGCCAGCTTCTTCTTTCTACGAGAAGGCTTGGTGTTGTTTGCAAACGAATTGACATCTGTCATGATAATCTGGAAGTTTGACGTAGCTCCGCTTGGCTTCACTTTTGGTTTGGACTCCGGCTCAGGTGTCTTCTTGAAACACCCCATCTTAGGGACCGGGACGGTGTTATTGAAAGAGGAGCTTGAAGACTGTGATTTTGACCCTGGCGTAGGCGATGGCGGAATAAGCTTG
Organism: Petasospora americana; assembly: GCA_003708795.3. Taxonomy (NCBI): domain Eukaryota; kingdom Fungi; phylum Ascomycota; class Saccharomycetes; order Phaffomycetales; family Wickerhamomycetaceae; genus Petasospora; species Petasospora americana. Next base: position 44,253 of record PPOA03000011.1, read on the forward strand.
GAGGAAGAGTCGTGCGTAACATCTGCCTTAACTGCCGACGACCCCATCTTGATGGTAGTCGGAGACGAGTTCAGGTTGTTGGAGCTTGTGTTTCTCTGCGAAGCATCACCCCCATTCTCCTTGTCAATTGGTGTTTGGAAGATCTCGTTGGGTAAGAACTGTCGCTGGTTCTTCAGAGGGGTCAGCCCCTTGGTAGCACTGCCAAACATGTTCATCGAGTCAATGTTCTTCAAGAAGTTTGGCGTGGAGAAGTTGATGCTCAAGTTCCTCAGCGGTGTCCGGCCAACCTGTGGCGTCCGGGTCAGAATAGGGGACTCGTTGATGATGTCTCTGTAGAACCTCTCTGGCGAGTTGTAGAAGATATCAGCGTCCTGGATCTGTGGCTGGAACACAATTGGTGCCTGGCCGTGCGCCAGGGGCATGCCATTGAAAGAGCTGTGCTGGAGTATATGGCTCGTCATTGGCGTGTTATGGAAGATACCGTCCTGGATACTACCGAGGCTGTTCACCCACGAGTCGTAGTCCAGTGACTGGTTGCCGTTCGGCTGCTGGTTCATCTGGTTATCTGAATCCATTTATCCTCTTTGATTCAATACTGTAACCCTTGTAAACCCAGTTTCAGGTTGATAAACAAACTCTCTGTCTCCCTGTGTCTTTTTTTCTTGTGAATGGGCAAAAAAGCGAATGTGAATTGGTCTCGGTCTTATAGGCAGGCTCGGAAAGGCGAAACGTCTCAGCAATTTCCCTTCTAAGGTCTGTGTGTCTGTTCCTTGCTGTGTTGTTTTGGCTTGTTTTGATTTGTTTTGTTTTTTTTGATTTGTTTACTTTTTGAAGGGGGAAAAAACGCGGTAGCGCGCGGGCCGCAAGCCGGCCCTGCGCGGAAAATCACGTGATAAGGCCTGGTTATGTGGCTCTGCTGCTGCACGTGACTTGCAGTCAAAATTGAAATATGCCATCTCTGTCTTAGTATAGAGCTTAATATTAGTAGTGGACAAGGGTTTAGGCGTAATGGAGAACACAAATACTAAAAACCTAAGGCACCTCTATGACCTTACCCATGCGACGCCAGATGTGCCTGAGCTGAGTGCTGCTTACGCTTACAAACTGTTCAAGACTTTTAATTCCAAGGGACTTGTAATACCTCCACAAACTGACGTTAAGTACTGCTCCCATTGTTCCACAGTTATGATCCCCGGTGTCAATATGAGCATGCGTATGGTTTACTGTAAGAACAAGAAGAATAAGAAAAAGCCAACCTCAAGGAAAAGGTCGTTAAGATTCACCTGTTTCCTTTGTAACGAGGTGACTGATCATGAAGTTAAGCAGCCTAAGGAGGACCTCAAACAAGCGAAGGAAGAAGCTAAACCATTCGTGGCTGTTTGGAACAAACCAGTTGATAAGCCAACTGACCAGAAGAAAAATGGTAAAGAAAGGGCAAAGAAAAGAAAAAACAACACACTAACGAGTCTTTTGAAGAAAGACGCAGAAGAGAAGAAGAAGCAAAAGACAAGTTTAAGTCTTGATGATTTTATGAAGTTTTGAATGGAACCTTAGATATATGTACGTGTATTTCTATGTTGTTTACTGAAATTTGACAACCCATTTGTTCACTAATTGTCACTCGGTGTAGCACGGTACATAACATGGCAAAGCCAAACTGAGGAACATTGGCTCTCGACAATGATAATAAATGCAACGATTTTGCAGGAAGTCACACTTCTCCTTCACAGACCTGAATAATGGCCATTAGCTGAGCTCTGTTAAATCGGAAACTGCGGTAGCAGCAAATAAGAACAGTAGTTATTACTTCCTTGTTAACAGCGAAGTTTTATCGAAATAAGCTACATTTTGTTTAGTCCAACTAGTTCGTTTATCTTTTTCATTTTACTCATTAAATTTTTATTCTTCATACGTTTTATCAGAATGTCTCATAACCGTTCTTGTCCATCTTCTTCTTCTAAGTTGTGGTTGGAATTTATTCTCCATGTCGCCCAAATCGTAAACCCATTTAGTCTCATTATCCGTTCTAACTATTCCTTCTAATAGATGATTCTTTGCCCAAATCTCAGGAGATAAATCAATCTTCCAATTGTCATTTGGTAAGAAATCCCAGTCCTTTGGAGGTTTTATAGAATTCTTATTAGTTGTCCCCAATGTCTCAGTTTGATTCAATCTCATAGCAGAGACTTTGGTGAAATCATTGTCCAAAAAGAAACAAAGATTCCACTCTTTGCTTTCTTTATTGAATTGCTGGATCTCAAACATTTCAACTTCCTTCTGTTCTTGTGGCTCGTCAAATTCGAAATTTCTTTGGATCATATCTTCTAATCTGTTTGTCTTCCCCAAGATATAATACCTTGTTTCTTCAGAGTAAACCAAATTGAAGACATAGTCGTAGAAATATGGATGGAATGCCACGGTGAAGGACCATCCGATGACAATAAGAATCAACTTCCAAGGTATTATTTGCATAATCAAATCACCAAACACCAATGAAATAACACCTGTCATCAAAACCGTCAAAAACACAAAACATGACATTGGACCATCTTCAAAATATGCAAATTTTTGCAAATAATGAACTATGAAATCCCATACTATAACGTAGAGTGTCATATGATTTTGTAAATCTGTCAAGTTTAGCAAAAACTCCTTTGATAACTCAGTAGCAGGTTTAGGTGGATCGATCTTCTTTAAAGGTGGTCCCTCCGATAAAACGGGGTTGTTTTTGCCCAATGGCGTAAACTGTTCGGGTTGATGTAAAGTTGTATAAGCCGGGGTCATTATAACAAACAGCGTATAGAAAAATGGCAGTGCCAATAACATAGGCAAAGGTCTCAACACAACGTGTGTATAAATCATCAATATCGTCAATGTCAATGTTGGATTTTCCCACGAGAAAAATCTAATGACGCTGTCGATCATTTCAAATGGTGCAGATAGCCTTGAGTTCAACTGAATGAAATTCTTACTCATAATCGGAACAGATAAACTTGGTCTTGCCTTACCGGCAACGACCCTTTCCTCTATCGTTTCAACGCCAATCTCCGTGACCGGTGGGATTGCCATCCCAAGCAGCTTCTCAATTAATATATCTGTTAATTGTAGCTGTGTTTTGCCCTTCTTCTCATTGGAGTTTATGGAGGCATTATCATTAGCATTATCATCGCCTTGGGTGAAGAAGCTCGAGAGGTTATCCTGCACAAATGCAAACGTATTCGAATGCCTCTTGTCTTCATCCCATTTCAAAAAACTGGAAACGTCCATCTCGTTCTCTTTGCCCTTTCTGCCCTTGAATGAGTTTATGTTAATGTCTGAAATTGCCGATTGCTTTTATATATAAAAGAAATTTTAAAACCGAGGCTTTCCGCAACGGTGCGACCCCTCATTTTCAGCTTAGGGGGCCGGGTGTCCAGGTGTATGTTCCTTAATGCGCGAAGATCTGGGCCCAACTGTTTGTTTACACTTTAGAAAAAGCTACTTAAACACTAAAACTCCCATTTTCTATTGCTATTTGAGGAGATGAGTGGGTTTGGTAAGTTATCATGATACTATAACCGGGTTAGTGACTAACAGATTCAGTTGAATTGGGGTCACCCAGTGATATCGTCTCGTCCATCAAGTTCTCGCCCCTGCATCAGCAGCTATTAGTTGGGTCATGGGACGGCTCCGTTTCAGTTTATAACACACAGCCTGAGAAGGAAAGTATCCTTGCAAGCGTTCAGAGTGAGTTTCCAGTTACTGCCGTGTGCTGGGCACTGGGTGGCAGAAAGGCCTTTCTCTCCAATGCGCAAGGAGAGGTGCGGGAGATCGACCTTGAGAACTCAAGAACTACAACTATTGGTATGAACCACCAGTTGGGAATTCAGTCCCTGATTCCATTGGCCAATGGCTCAATGGTATCAGGCTCATGGGATAAAAGCCTACATTATATCGATCCAAAAAGTGGTAATCATTTACACAATGTGCCGTTACCTGGTAAAGTCTTCGCAATGGACTCCTACGGTAGCACAGTCGTTGTTGCCATGTCAAATAGACTGATCCACATATACGACGTCAGAAACCCATTTGAGCCTATGCAGATAAGGGAAAGTGGCCTAAAATATCAAACGAGGGATCTCAAGTGTATGCCAAACGGTGAAGGTTACGCGCAGAGCTCCATTGAAGGCAGAGTCGCAATTGAGTACTTCGACCCATCACCGAAATGGCAAGATAAAAAGTACGCTTTCAAATGCCACAGGGTCTCTGCGTCTGACATAGACTTGGTCTCGCCTGTTAACTGCCTAAGCTTCCATAGTAAATATAACACACTTTTCACAGCAGGCTCTGACTGCCATGTGTGTCTGTGGGACCATCAAGCGAAGAAACGGCTGAGACAGTACAGCAGCTTGGAGCAAAGTGTCGTTGCGATGGACTTCGACACAAAGCAGAATTTACTCGCTATAGCGACAAGTGATGACTCATTCAAGACATCTGCTGTTATAACATCAACGCCACCGAGACCTTCGAAGCTCTATTTGAGACCTTTGCTAGAATCAGAAGGTGTCCCGAAGAAGTATACGTCCCCGTAACAATAAAAAAAAATGAAAAAAAAAAGGGCACATGGCCTTAACTAAAATAAGGCTGAATTACACATGCTACAAGGGTATGCTTCTGTTCTTGTTCTTATTAAGAACTTGCTTGTCGGCTTTTGTTGAAACCGAAAAATGCGATGGTGTCTCCGATGAGATCTTCTCGATGGTAGCGGTCGAGGTTGTCTTCACTGAACAATGGATTGTGTATAGGCTTGGGTTAATGGCTAATTATGAAATTGAAGATGTCAATACCACTACAAATCTGTTATCGACTATCAATATTAACACAGATTTCATCGGTGGCGACGTTTATGCAAAGTCGTCGAGATTATGCGACTATTTGACCGTTGATAATGGCACAGAACTATCTGATATTTCAGCCTCGTTGACTGATTATGCATGGATCCCAGGCTTTTCTGGTGAGGACGAAGAACACACAGTTGAAACGTCTGTTTGTCCAGTACAACAGAATGGGGCTTACCAACTGCTCTATGTCAACAAAGTCGAGAACGGTAAATTTTTTGGCTCATATAACACAGTTTTCACCATTGTAAATTCAAATGGTTCTACACAATGCTTCCAAGTTTCTGTGACTCCTTATCACCCCAACTATATCACGTTACCAATATGCTTCACAGTGCTGTTTGTGTTTGTTCTAGGAATGGTGTCAAACATTTACATTTACCATTTCAGTGTAAATCAGGAATCTTCAAATGTGTTTTTACTTATTGCTTCAAGTATCTGCAATGAGCCTCTTTTAAACGAATTGACACCAGATGTCATGTCAATGTTACACTATTTGCAATTCTCCTTGTTCTCCGTGTGTCTGAATCTGTCTTACCCGGGGTTTCTACCGGTAATTCTCTCTTATGTCAACTGGGTAGCATTGATTCGTATTGATGTCTTCTCGTCGAGTTTCATTAATCCTTTGGCAGTCGATGGTACTTATCCCACTTTAGGAAGGTATGCCCTATTTGGTGTCTTCCCCATTAGTGAACATCATCCAAATGGTAAAGTTAATAGTCAAATTTGGGGCAATTTCATGATTTGGATCATATGTTGCATTGTGTTCTTTGTCATACTGTCAAATCTTAGTATATTTTTCAGGCACAACAGAAAATATCCATTTTCTAAGAGTCTCCTCAACGCATTGGGTATCTGTGTTCAGTTCTTTTATCAATTTTTCCCCTTGCCATTTGTCGCTACCTCTACATTCCTATTATTATCCTGGTTTACCAAATTAGAAGACTATAACATCACAGCAGCAGTACTCTCACTGATATTCCTTTGTGCCTGGGTTGCTATATTCGTATGGTTTTACTATGAATGCATTTGGAAAGGGAAAAAGCTCTATTCTTCGATCAGGATTATCACCGTATGGAGTTCCACTTATAACTACTACAAACCGGAATTGGTGTGGTTCTTGCTCGCTGATAAGTTCAGGATATTTATAGAGGGTGTTATCATTGGTATAGGCGCTCGTAATGGCTCAGTTCAGCTATCATTGCTCATCTTTATCAGTATCATCTATATATATGCCATTGTGTTCTATCAGCCCTTCTTTAACATGAGAAAAAACGTTTGGGCCATCTGTCTCACTGTGGTTCAAGTTATTAATCTTTCATTGTCTATTGCATTCTTGAGACCTTTAAAGACCCCAATCATTGCCCGTTCTATTATTGGTGATATTCAGCTATTGATTCATGCATTGGTTATCCTTATGTTTTTGGTGCACTTTGTACTAAGAACCGCTCAGGTTTACTTGATGCGCCATCATCATCAGAAGAAAAATCAAGTTCAGGCTTCAGATGAAAGATCAATCATTAGTAATAACACCATTGACATGATGCAATTGACAGACTCCAGAGTCTTACCGGGGATTTCTCTCAACTATGCGAACTATGAGCAAGGACCAACTGCAGTTAGTCCAATCACTTATGAATACTTGGAAAGAATCGAAAATGAGGATTCTGAGGTTCGACTCCTTTGGGCAAACCGTCTTAAAAGATCCAATGCTACTTGGTTGAAGAAGCTGAAACGAAGATCCACGGACTTGTCACAAGAAAGGGGTTTCAGTGTTGTGGGAAGGAAAGTAATTCGAAGTGCTATTGAAGAGGAAAAAGAGGAAGAGGATTAGAAGAAGGAGAAAACATTAAAAGATCATTGTTGTTTGGTTTTCTATTGTCTGTTGTTATATGTATTAATGGTATTTGGCTTTTTGGTTTTTGGTTATTTAGATTGGTTTATTGGTTTATAATACATTCGTATATTTTTTATCTAACTTTCGTTTAAATCTTTTGACGTTTTAACTTCTTTCCATCGTCAGTCTGATTGGATTTCCGCTTGAGGATGTTTCTAATTAACTTTTCATCGTCAATTATCTTAAAGTCATTAGAGAAGGACTTCAGACAAACTTGTAAGGAATTGACCTCGGATTTTAATATGCATTCACTCATTCTTACTTTACTTAATCTCTCATGCTCCTGTGGTGGTAAAAGATCTCTATAAGAATGGCTAGGGTAATCATTAAGCCTCGAAGTAATACACTGTTCCCAAATCATGACTGCATTTTTTGTCATCGATCTGGACTCGATGAGTTGATAACATTTTTTCAAGATTCTGTTAACGGTCTTCGTTAGTGCTTCTTTGGAGCTGTTCTGTAAATCTTCTGTCACTGTAAGTTGTGCAATAATGGTCAGTACCTGAATAATAAGCTGTGCCTCTGGTAGCACCTCACCATCGTTATATGCGTCATATGACTCCAACACGATGTCTTCTTCAATCTCCTCGATCTCTGATTCGGATATTAGCTCTAATATCGTCTCAATGAAGCTGTATTGTATTCCAAAGTATTGTGTAATTGTCTCCTGGATAGTTGTTAATGGTAACTCACCAAAGTCGAATTTTGAGCCCGTCCATTCAACATATCCATAACGTCTAAGTAGCTCACTATTTGGATGGTCACCATAAGTGTTATAGATCTGCTCACCAGCGGAAATCCTTTTGATCGCCTTCATCACCAAGAAATCTGTTTCATAGAACAAATTAGCATTTGACAGCTTCGTATCAGCATTTAAAGTATCAGCAAGGGCAACCATAGATTTAAAATAACCATCAAATTTAACTTGTTCATCGTCTTCCTCATCTTCATCGAAATCAGGTCTCTCGACATCAAATGAGTATGACAATATTGTACTAGCGACTTGGTGGAATCTCTCTAAAGAAACCTGCAAGTTTGGAACCCCGAGATCTTCCAGTGCAGCTGGTATAAGCTTATTGTAAGACTCTTCCGCTTTCTCTCTTCCTATCCTTGACACAACCAAGGATGGTCTTAAGTAATCGATCTCAGAGTCGGACCAAAACATCAGACTATTGAACTCATGTGGCAAGATATTAAAATATGGTGCCCATCTACTCTGTGGGCCCAGTGATAGCTCAAACAAAATTGTGAGGATCAACCCTTCCCAATGGTCGTACTTTGTTAATAGCTTCTCTCTGTTCTCCGGGTGCACCTGAGCCAATGTACCTGTCTCAATGTTGAGCATCACCGAACGAGGAATGGAGAATAGTACCTCATCTTCACCAATGTCTTCAGTAGCAATGAGACCACGGCCCTGTGCTTGGAATCTCAAGTCTTCAATTTTCACCTTAGATGAAACTTGGTATCCAGAGGCCAGCAGCCACTGCTCAAACTGTCTCGTACAGCTGTCAAACTCCATAATCCTTCCTAAAAGTGAAACCTCTAAGAAAGACAGAGAGAGAGATGCGCATCCACAATGGATCTATGAAAAAGTAAATACGACAAGCTTTTTTCAGTGGTGTCCGGGTGTACGTGGGTTTTTTTTCTAGAAGGCTCCATCGCACTTTGATGAACAGCGATCAAGCGTATAAAATTGCAACGAGACCTCACCCCCCACACAATCACCGACATTCACCAGCAACCAACAGATATCGCTATATCTCTAAGACTTGAAAATGGCTGACGAATATAAAGCACAGGGAAATGCTGCATTTGCGGCCAAGGATTACCAAGGCGCAATTGAGTTTTTCACCAAGGCCATCGACGCCTCCCCAGCTCCAAATCACGTCCTCCACTCAAATCGTTCCGCTGCTTACGCTTCTCTTAAGCAGTTTGATATGGCTCTCGAGGATGCCTTGAAGACTGTTGATATCAACCCAACATGGGCTAAAGGTTACTCCCGTGTTGCTGCTGCTCAGTACGGTCTCAACGATCTCGACGCCGCTGAGATCTCTTACAAGAAGACTCTGGAGCTTGACCCTGCCAACAAGATGGCCAAGGAGGGTTTAGAGTCCGTAGAGGCATTGCAGAACGCCAGAGCTGCCGGTGCATCTCCAATGAACGGTATGCCAGACATGGGTCTTGGTCGTATCTTCAACGACCCAAACCTCATTGAGAAGCTCAAGGCTGATCCAAAGACTGCAGAACTCATGAAGGATCCTTCCTTAGTGCAAAAAGTCATTCAGATCAAATCAAACCCACAGGCTGGTGCTCAGCTTTTGATGTCTGATCCTCGTCTTTTACAGATCATGGGTGCTTTGCTCGGTATTGACTTGAACGACGACACCCCAGCTGGTGCCGCTGCTGCATCTGCTTCTGCTTCTACTCCTACCCCTGCTCCTACTAGTGCTCCAAAGGAGGAAAAGAATGAACCAAAAGTGGAGACTACAAAGGATGCCGATGGTGACGTTGAAGTTAAGGATGAGGCCCCTGAAGAGTCTACTAACAAAATTGCTGCTGATGCTGCTAAGGCAGAGGGTAACAAACTTTATAAGCAAAGAAAGTTTGATGAGGCCATTGCTAAATATAACGAGGCTTGGGAGTTAAATCCAGATGTCACATACTTGAACAACAGAGCTGCTGCTGAATTTGAGAAGGGTGATTATGACCAAACTATTGCTACTTGTCAAGAGGCCATTGAAAAGGGTCGTGAAGTCCGTGCTGATTACACTGTTATTGCCAAGTCATTGGCTCGTATTGGTAACGCCTACGTTAAACTTGAAAAGTACACAGATGCTATCAACTTCTTTGAGAAGTCATTGACCGAGCACAGAACTCCAGATGTTCTCAATAAGCTCAGAGCTACACAAAAGCTCGTTAAAGACGCCGAGGTGAAGAGTTACATTGACCCAGAGAAAGCCGAAGAGGCTCGTCTTCAAGGAAAGGAGTATTTCACAAAGGGTGATTGGCCAAATGCTGTTAAAGCTTACTCTGAGATGATTAAGCGCTCCCCAGATGATGCTCGTGGTTACTCAAACAGAGCTGCCGCTTTAGCTAAGCTTATGTCCTTCCCAGATGCCATCAAGGACTGTGATCTTGCCATTAAGAAGGATCCAAACTTTATCAGAGCTTACATCCGTAAGGCTACAGCTGAGATTGCTGTTAAGGACTTTGCTAGTGCTGTTAAGACTTTGGAAGAGGCTCAAGAAAAAGATGTCGCTGTCAACGAAAGTAAGAGTGCTCGTGAGATCGAGCAGTTACTCTATAAGGCTTACTCACAGAGATTCCAGGCTGCTCCTAATGAGACTCCAGAGCAGACAATGGAGAGAGTTTCCAAGGACCCAGAAGTCGCTGCTATCTTGCAAGATCCTGTCATGAACTCCATTTTGTCCCAAGCTAGAGAGAACCCTGCTGCTCTCCAGGATCACATGAAGAATCCTGAGGTTGCTAAGAAGGTCCAAATTTTGATTGCTGCTGGTGTTATCCGCACCAGATAAAGCTACATTTACTTTGAATGAAAGAATAATGATCATATATATAAACTCTTATTATCTGTTGTAGTTTCCAAGATTATTCGTAGTCCAAGAAGTATGTCTCTGGAGGCCCAAGGAAGGATTCTCTTGCCCCGCCAAAGTCGATAAGGATCTTCTGGAACACCACACCAGGTTCAAGGGCCCAAAGCTTCAAAGTGTGTTCACCTGTGATACTAAGATCATGTGTTGTATTTCTCAGCCAAGCTGATTGCTCTACTGCATCTTCCCATCCTTCAGGGTATGAAGTTGCAACTGTTGGATCCTTGTAAATTTGCACAACCTGTGGATCTTCGTCATCAATGCCAATTGCGTACTTCAAAGGTCTGTAAGGGTTTGTGTTCAACGATGGAGAAAGTGTCAATGTGATATTTGTTTCATTGTTACTAGAAAAAGAATAGAAGTCATACTCCAAGTAAGAAGCGTCCTCCGTTGCCTCTTGAGAATCCGCTGTAACAGGGAACAACGTGACACCAGACTTTGTACGACCATAACGTTCTAATACAACATATTCTGTGTCGTTCTGTGAGATATCATCAGTGAAATGGTCAGCCTCGATAGAAATGTATTGACCAGTCTCGACGAATCCATAATCAAAGGTAGAGTTAGAAGGAATATGAGTGTTATTGATTGGTAAGAACAAGATAGTATCAACTGCATACCATCCATAAGAGACATTAGTAGTGAAATTAATATACTCAAGAGACCAATCATCTGGTGCACTGTCCCAATCAACTTCCACTTGGACAAACAATGAGTTCTTCAGAGTTTTGTTTGTTGCATTGAAAGAACCATGAGATGGAATGCACTTGACGTAGTCATTCCATGGAGACAGCTCAAATTCAAAGCTCTCGGATCCACGAGAGAAAACTTCAATCCAAGCGGTGCCATTAGCAGAGAAAGGATCCAATTGTGGCAAGGTAACTGTGTTGTTATCATAGGTGGCACCATTATACAAGCTATCACCTGGAGCGGATCCTAATGCACCTTTAACGGTAACACAAGCGGAACCTGCACGGGATTCTTCTAAGAGATTAACCTCACCAACACCTGGCATTGAATTTCTAATTGGATTTTGCCAGTATATATAGCCTAAATGAACCTGGTCCATGAAGTGAACCCACTTACCATCAAGAAGGTCATCCCAACGTTTTTGTAGAGAGTAATCATCGGCAAATCTCTCCTTAACACGATCAGCAGCAGCATTTGTTTGGTCTCGAACTTGAAGCCCATAGAGGTCATTCTTACCGGCGTGGATGTACATGTCATAGACAATCCAGCCAGCTGTGCAAGGATGTAACACCGTTTGAAAGAACGAAGCTTGGTATTCTTCTGGAAGGGAATCGTATACAACCTGAGCACGGTCTTTGAGATCGGTCCATTCTTGAAGAACTGTATCGGCCTCCCCATAGTTTATGATAGAGAAAGTATCTGATCCAACGTATTCAAACTTACGACGAGCAGCTAGGAATCCATAAAGGTCAATAATATCACCAATCTCTTCTACCATCGACTCGTTCTTCATGAAAGCTGAACCGAATTGCTTCTGCGCCCACTGTTCTGTCCAATCAGGCACTTTACCAATTTGACCCCAAGTATCAAAGTCATAAGCCAAATCAAGGAAGTAAGAGATTGGGATCTCCAATGGTTTCAAATCACCAACGTTAACGATCCAGAATTCCCTAGCATCTCTCTCATAAGCCATATGCATTTGTTCCCATGTCTTCTCCAAAGACACAGTATTAATCCACTTGTAATTTCTTGGGTCACCAACGTAATCAAAGTGATAATAAACACCAGCACCACCCGATCTATCAGTTTCATTTGAAGTTGGTAATCTTCTTATGTTTCCCCAGTTATCATCTACCCAAAGTAGAATAATATCATCTGGTACCTCCATACCTTGTTGATAATAAGTTTGGACCTCCTTATAGAGACACCACACTTGAGGTATATCAGATATGTTTGTTCCGTTACCGAATCCTTCGAGTAATAGTTCTCTCTGTGTCTTAATTATGCCTTCCAGGAGAGTGGTCTCAACGTCACCCGTTATAGCACGATCACCGAAGCCTCTCATTCCTTCAACCCAGACACCTTCATACTGTTTGGATCTCTTGATTCCTTGTCTCCAATATTCAATAATCGATTCATTATTAGTGGTATAATCCCAATCTCCAGTCCCATCGACAGTCCATTCATTAGATGCTCTTTGCAATGGCTCGGTGTGTGAAGTTGACATGACAACACCATAATAATCGGCCCAATAAGCATTCAAATCATCATCTAACCAAAACATTGCACGCCACATTGTTGGCCAAAGAATGTTACCTTTGAGTCTTAAGAGCAGCTCAAAGACGTCTTGATAAAATTCATGAACAAAATGTGTATAGTTTCCCTCTGGATATCTTTGATTAACCCAACCTGTTAATGCCGGTTCCTCATCATTCAAGAAGAATCCACGATACTTCACAGATGGTTCCTTTTGGATTGTTACATTTGAGATATCCAAATGTAACTCGTCCCGGGTAGCAACTGGAACATCTGCCCACCAGTACCATGGTGAAACTCCAATTTGCTCTGAAATTGAATAAATGCCATAAATAGAACCACGTTTATCGGAGCCTGCAATGACAACCATATTATCAACACCTTCCAACGGGGAATCTTTAACATGCTGTATAATATAAGACTCCCATTTACCTTCAATGGAAGTGGTATCTATGAGATCTTCACTTATCAGATTATCAATCAATGACGATTTACCGATTGTACCAATGATAATAGCAGTATCGGCAGTTAAACTAATATCTTTCAGTGCGGTGCGATTTGAAACGTTATGTAACAAGAGAGAATCAGAATAATTTGTCACTGCAACAAAATCTTTAATCAGATCGTTAGCAGCACGAATAACACCTGGCCATTCATCATTTGAGTCAACAAGCAGATAACTCTCTGTATCTCCATTAGAGAAAAGTGGTATAGTGTCATCTGTTTCTTCAAAAGTCACAGAGACTGCATTGGTCAATGACAGCGCATATCCAATTGACAGTATCAGACTCTTTAACTTCATTATTTAAGTTGCTTATATCTATTACTTAGAAAAATGCCCAAGAGAGATGACGAATATCAAGAGACTTATATATCACATAGAAACAACAGCTGCACCCCATTTAACGAATGCGGTAATTGCATGTCTCCTGCCGAGAACAACCCCGAAACAGAGACACTGTCAAACAGCCAAAAGCAGCACATTACTACTTCCATGTCCATATCTATGTGTATGTCATCTCCAGGCCCCAGGGGTATCCCCTGCGTTTCCTAGCTTTTTCGTTGAGATTCTCGTTACTTTGTGTGGAGAGAACTTTTCAGGGGGGAAGGGGGGAATCTCCGCATTATTCCCCGAGATCGAGACGCTCGAGACGCTCGAGGCTTCAGCTAAAAGGTTAATTAGAAACGGACATATCCGCATGTATCGATGATCAGCGGATATTTTCTTTCAGAATTCTTTCTACACAGTGAAATTATACCGAGAATTGTCCTAAAGTAGGAATTGGTCTCCCCACAAACTCTCGACGAAGGCGGATTATGAGGTCATTTTTCAGGGGCTGTAAATATGCCAAGTTTCTTTATATTCGAAATTGAAGTACATGTCATTCATAAATTATAACTCACTAGCAATATTAGAGTCTGGTCACGCCTGTTTTTTCATCAGGAAACGGTGTGGTAAGATTTTTAGAGATTTGATGCATTTCTGGGATGTATAAATTTTATAGTAGGTGTAGTGGTATTGGCTATAAATATTAATGGTGGTAATAATTTATTCAAAATTTGATAGAATTAGAAGAAATTTCAAACAATTTGAATGGTAATTCGAGCCTATTAATGTTCATATTAATTAATCTTAATTATGTAAAAATATTCTAAAAAAACAAGTCAATATTTCAGGTATCAGAAGTTCATTTGAAGATGCAGATTTTTGTAATATAATCAAAATATTTAATTTAATTTAAATGACTGCCAATTAAATAATCACTTTTATATTAATTAGGTGAAAAAAGAATGAAGATGCTTATCTGTAAAATATTCACGCTGATCCACAATATCCAATTATAATCTAATTAGAACAGAACACCCAAACTTTGATACGGAGACACCCAGACACCATTATCTTGTCAAGAACAACCCGGACACCAGATTGTTTTCCTATCGCGGATTCATTAACAAATTTCCCTCCATTTAACCCGAAAACACCGCCTTCTTTACCAAAAGTTTGTTTAAAGATTAAGATTTAAAAATTCAGGGTTCTTTTTTTGAAAAAAAAAGTCTCTTTATCTTTCAAGGAAGAGAAAAGAGGAAGGTATTTTTTTGAAAAGAATTGATAGAATATGGCAATCACAAGAAGAGTGGGCAAAAGTGCTCAAAAACAACAACCACCGAAGCGTAATGCTATTCAAAAGGCAACATTTGATACTGGGAAGAAAAGAGAAGTTGGTGTCTCAGATTTAACGCTTTTAACCAAGATAACCGATGAAGCAATCAACGATAATTTGAAGAAAAGGTTTGAGAATGGTACAATTTATACTTACATTGGTCATGTCCTTATCTCTGTTAATCCATTTCGTGATTTAGGTATCTATACAGACGATGTCTTGAAATCATACGAAGGTAAAAACAGGCTAGAAGTCCCACCACATGTTTTTGCCGTTGCCGAATCAATGGTTTATAACATGAAGGCATATAATGAATCACAATGTGTAATTATCTCTGGTGAATCAGGTGCTGGTAAAACAGAAGCTGCAAAGAGAATTATGCAATACATAGCAGCTGCTACCGTTGAAGGAAGCTCTAATGAATCCATTAGAGATGTCAAAGATATTGTTTTGGCTACAAACCCATTGTTAGAGTCCTTTGGTTGTGCCAAGACCTTACGTAATGATAACTCGTCAAGACACGGAAAATATTTGGAGATCAACTTTAACGAACAGTTTGAACCTGTCAGTGGTAAGATCACCAATTATTTATTGGAGAAACAGAGAGTTGTTGGGCAAAATAAGCAAGAGAGAAATTTCCATATCTTTTATCAATTGACAAAAGCTGCGCCAGAGAGTTATAGACAATCATATGGTATTCAAGGACCAGAACAGTACGTGTACACTTCAGGTACAACAACCGTTGATTCAATTGATGATGTTAAGGATTTCCAGGACACTTTAAAGGCAATGCAGACCATTGGTATTGATAAGCCACAGCAGGATGAGATTTTCAAAGTTATTGCGGCTATCTTATGGTTAGGTAACGTTTCATTTGTTGAGGATGCCCAGGGAAACTCTGAGATCAGAGATGACTCAGTCACAAAGTTTGTTGCTTATCTCTTGGCAGTTGATGAGCAAACTCTTATCAATTCATTGAAAACGAGGGTTATGTCTACAATGGGTGAAACCTATGATATCCCATTGAATCCAACGCAAGCCACAGCCGTGAAAAATGCCCTTGCAGCAGCACTGTACTCTGAATTATTCGATTATATTATTGTAATTTTGAATAACGTTTTGAACAAGGGCCAGAAATCTAAATCCATTGGTATCTTGGATATCTATGGATTTGAGATCTTTGAGCATAACTCATTTGAACAACTCTGTATCAATTATGTCAATGAAAAGTTACAACAAATCTTTATCCAATTGACATTGAAATCGGAACAGGATGAGTATGTCCGTGAACAGATCCAGTGGACACCTATTCAGTTTTTCAACAATAAAGTTGTTGTTGATTTGATTGAAGCAAAGAGACCTCCAGGTATCTTTGCAGCTTTGAATGATGCATGTGCAACAGCTCACGCTAAGAGTGATGAAAGTGATTCTTCATTCGCTCAAAGATTGAACTTGATGACATCGAATCAAAACTTTGAATTGAGACAATCCAAATTTTTGATCAAGCATTATGCTGGTGATGTCTCTTATGACATTACCCATATGACAGATAAGAATAAGGACCAATTGCAAAAGGACTTGATGGAGATGCTCTCGACTTCTCAAAATCCATTCATTCATACCTTGTTCCCTAAACCTGTGGATCATGGCTCAAGAAAGAGACCACCAACAGCTGGTGATAAGATTATCAAATCGGCTAATGAATTAGTTGAGACATTGTCATTATCTCAGCCTTCTTACATTAGAACCATCAAACCAAATCAAAATAGATCACCAACTCAGTTTGATGATAAACAAGTTTTACACCAGGTTAAATATTTGGGTTTGAAAGAAAATGTTAGAATCAGAAGAGCAGGTTTCGCTTATCGTCAAACATTTGATAAATTTGTTGAAAGATTCTATCTTTTATCCCCACAATGTTCATACGCTGGTGATTATACATGGACAGGTGAGATCAGAGAAGCCGTTCTTCATATCTTGAAAGATTCTGCTATTCCAACTACTGAGTATCAGATGGGTACAACAAAAGTTTTCATTAAAACACCAGAGACTCTCTTTGGATTAGAATCTTTGAGAGATAGATATTGGCATAATATGGCTGCAAGAATCCAAAGGGCAATTAGAAGATTCATGAAGAAGAGAATTGACTCTGCTATTAAGATCCAAAGGTTCTGGAGAGAAAGATTAGGAGGTAATCAATATGAACAACTTCGTGATTACGGTACTAAGTTATTGGGTTCTAGAAAAGAACGTCGTTCTATGTCTTTATTAGGCTTTAGACAATTCATGGGTGACTACCTTAATGCAAATGAAAGAAATTCCAAAGGTGCTTTCATTAAGAATCAAGCTGGAATTAAAGATAAAGTGATCTTTTCAAGTGAATGTGAAGTTTTGCATTCCAAATTTGGAAGATCTTCTCAAAGATTACCAAGACATGTCTTTGTCACACAATCATCTGTTTACATTGTTGCCAATCAGGTCATTGATAGAAAAGCTGTTTACGCTACAGAGATGTCTATTGCTGTTTCCAGCATCAAGTACGTTGGACTTACAAACTTACAAGATGATTGGGTCGCAATTTCTCAGAATTCTCAAGGTATTGATGCATTCATTAATCTTTGGTCAAAGACTGAACTAGTAACACAGTTGAAGAAGTTGAATAACAGTATTACTGTTCAGATTGATACCACTATCAAGTATCAGAAGAAACCAGGTAAGTTCCACACTGTGAAATCCGCCGTTAGTGGTACTGCACCAGTTCGTAGTGATCTTTATAAATCTGGTACAATTACTGTCCGTGCTGGTCATTCAGCTTCTTCAAGATCAAAGGCTAAACCTAAGAAGAAATCTTCAGGTGCCGCATTAGATTTCACACCAAGAACAGCATACAAACCGGCTGCTGCTACCACTGCACCAGCTGCTCGTGCCGTGAGAAAGGTTCCACCACCAGCTCCATCCCAAAGACAACAACCTCAACCATCACAGCATTCTCACACACCTGTGAATGTAGCAGCAGCAGCAGCTTCTGCTGCTTACAACCCACAACCAACGGCACCAAAGCAACGTAAGGCCCCACCAACGGCACCACAGAGACAGACCCAACACCAGAGTCCAGTCGTTAATAAACCAGTCGTTCAGCAACCAGCCGTTCATCAACCAGTCGTTAATAAGCCAGTTGTCCAAAGTATACCACCACCACCACCACCTCCACCAGCTGCTTCTGATCTTCCAACTTTCAAGGCAGCCTATGACTTTGTTGGTACCGGTGCTGCTTCTGAACTTCCTATTTCGAAGGACACTATTGTTTACATCGTTAAGCAGGAAGCCAACGGTTGGTGGTTGGCGAAGACACTTGATGGAACTAAAGAAGGTTGGGTTCCTGGTGCTTATGTCGTTGCTTGTGCACCACCTCAAGCCAAGTCAGTGCCTCCTCCACCACCAGCTGCTAGCACCACTTCTGCTTCAACACAACCAGCTGCAAATGGTTCTGCAAACAATGGATTGGCAGGTGGTTTAGCTGCAGCATTGATGGCAAAGAAACAGGAAGAGAGTAATCTTGCTGGTGGTCTTGCTGCTGCATTGAAGAACAGAGCAGGTAAGATGGGAGCTGATAGCGATGAAGAAGAAGAAGACGACGATGATTGGTGATTAGTAGATAGACTATGTATGATAATGTGACATTTTAATTAGACTTTAGTAAATGGTAGATAAATAGATATATAAATAGATAAATAGATAAATAGTAGCAAGTAGGTAGAACAACAACTCAGACGTTTGGTGGTAGAAGGATAGCACCAACTTGACCTGCTCTTTCCGTGGCCAAGAGATCAAAGTTTTTCCCAGCATTCTTTGTATCTGATATTTCCAGTCTTACTCCAAGTTCTTGGAACATATCAAGGTTCATCTGGCTGAGAAGTCTACTTTTCTTTCCGAGCCCAATGACAAGGAGATCAGGTTGCGGGTTGATAAGTTTGAGGAATTGAAGGGACTCCGGGGAAAACTCCACAATGAATCCATTTTTAATCTCATACTTTGGCTCAAACTCTAGAACTCGGTTCGCAAGCAGGAGGGCCACTTTATCTTTTACTTGTAACCCTGAGGTGAATACCACAGAGTCTCTTGTTACTGTGTCAATGTTGTTGAGTGGGGCCGAAACACCAGCGAGGACATCCAAGCTTGAGATGATCGATTCCTTACCCAAAACTGAACACCCTGAAAATTGTCTAACCGAAGAACGTAAATTCCTGAGAAACATCGCTATCTTTCTTTCCTTGTTCCTTTCCTTCTTTTTCTATTTCATTCTTTCACTTTGTTCGTGCTCAATGGAGCATCCGGGGAAAGTCCCTTTCGCGCTTTTTTGATGAAAACGGTACACCCACTCCGCCAAATTAAGTGGAAAAAAAAAGACACAGAGCGACGATAGTGCAACTTAAAGGATTGAAGAAAGGGAGTAACACATATACAAACACAAACAAAACACCATGCCTATCAAACCTGTACCTCGTCTTCCTGTTATCCAGAACGGTGTTGGTGCCTTTGTCCTTGCGTGTAAGCGTATCACACTCCAGTTCGATAAAGCTGGTGGATCTTCTCAGGGACTTCGAGACTTCCTTAAACTCAGACTCGACGGTTACGCACAACAACATCCAAAGATTGAATTTAAGATCATCCAAAAGGCAGGCCACCCAGTCATCAAAGGTGAATATGCCAACGGAAGAGAAAAAGCCATCTGTGTACGTAATTTGAACATTGATAACGTTCAGAACAAGCTCGCTTTATTGAAGGAAGCCAGTGGTGAACAGATTAGAAAGAGAAACTCTAAGGTCGAAAGTATCAACGACTCCGTGAGAGGTATATGGTCTCCACTTCATGTGGATCCATCTGCTAGACACAAAGTGTAAGCCACTTTAACGAGAAGTATAGGGGAGAAAGAAGGGACTCTTTTCATTCTCATGTAAATATAGAACTATATCTAGAAGAGAGTTGGTTCTTTTCATTCCCCATTTGATGTTATGACTACAACAAACGAAGTATATAAAAATGAGACCGTATATATAATGCATATAAAATTGTATACCTCGATTCAGAAGAATCATAAAAAAAACGTAGTAATCAAAAGAATAGAAAAAGTGAATTGAAAGACCACCATAAAAAAAGAGAGAAATAAACCCTATAGGGAAATAAATAAGTATATATGCTGTGTAAGTTGTATGGTATGCGTAGAATATGTATGTATGTGTGTGTGTTGAATCAGGTTGATCTTAGGAGTCTGCGTTCTCTGTCGACCCTAAAAAGAACTGCTTGTTCTGATTGAGACTGAATAGTCGCCATCTCTTCTTTGGTAATCCACTCCTCTTCATTCCAAGGGGATTCAACATCTGCCTGACTCAGAGATTTATCCATCTTGAGTAAAGTCATAGACTGCTTCTTTTTCAATGACTTCACAGGTGATGATGATCTCGATCTTAAGGCTCTTGTAGGTGAAGATGATAGTGATGATCTTCCAGGGGATGAAGGTGGAGTCAGCTTCGAAGTATTACCTGGGGATGGTGATACTGGCTGAAGCTGTGGTAGGGTGTTCAGCTTAACCGGTGACAGAGGGGGTTTAGATGGATCTGTCGAGTAACGTCTTATTGGTGAACGTGATCTTGAAGATCTAATGGCATTTGATGGGAAAAGACGAACACCGCATTCCTCTTCGGAATCAATAGCATTTTCAGAGAATTCTTCAATGCTTTCTTTGATCTTTCCAAGCCTAGAGTTCTTGAATGTCTCTAGTTTGGTAATTAGTGTTGCCTTATAGATTCTTTCAATTTGAACGATTTCACTTAGCCTTTGAATATACTTCAAAATGATCAGTGATCTATCATTCTTGTTGAAAGATTTTTTAGAGCTTGGTCTCAGCTGACGCTGAGTCTTAATAGCATCAAGAACAATAGACTTCTTTATAGATACATCAATTGAGTGCTCCATATAAATGTCAGATTCCACCAAGGTGTTGACATAGACGTCATCTGGTGAGTTTGCCTGTAATATGAGAAATTTGAAGTTTCTACCCAAATGTCTTTCAAACGATGCTTTAGGAACGTCTGTGAGGATACAAATAGATCTGAACCTATTTTTAAACCAATCGATAAGAATTCTGTGCTCATCAGAGACCAGAACCCTCTCAAACTCAGCCTTGTTGTATATAGCATCTAACTTATCATTACCCATAGAGCTTAGAGAGTCAGAAGAGCCAAAGTTGTAGATACCGTTACCGTCATTGACAAAAGATGGGATGTTGTCCATGTCCATCCTTTTGTAGAGATAGGTTAATGCTTTAACTTTCAGATCTAAGTCATCTTCTAGCTCTCCTTCAATATGCTGTGGAATGGTAATGATGTTTGATGAAGAGTTCGGCCATAGTGATTTTAAGAAGTCCATACTGAAGATATGGAATGAATATGAAAGTGGGAGTCGAAGTTCCCCTGAAGAAACTTATCAGAATAAGAACCGGTGAGATTGGGAAGATTTCAGTAAACAAAGATAACTCCTGCCAAAAAAGAACCCCCCGTCTCAAAATACCAGATTATAGGGGATAGTTGGAGACGGATATAGCAAGTCACAAGCACAATGTGTGAGTAAGAGCTGCCACCGAGTTTTCCCAAAAAAGAGAGATAAAGCAGCAGTGAAGCAGTGTGTTTCAAAGGCTTAAGAAGGGACAAAAAATCAAATCTGTGTCTGCTTTCTTTATTTACGTTCTTCCGAATCGGGAAATATGATAAGGGACACACACCCGATTGTTTCATTACATAATGTATTACATAATCTGGTACAGCCACACACGTTACTGTCAGCTTTTTTAAGTATGGGGGGAGGCTATGGGCTACACAAGTTTGTTCTTTCAGATCCTTCTTGTATAGAGTTTTTATATAAGGCAAAATGGAAGACCCATACCAAAAGAAGGCAGATGTGTCTTCTCTTGATGCTGACTTGAAAGAGCTCAGACGCAGTAAATATAACAAAGAACTTGCAGATCAAGCAAGAGGATGGATTTTCAGTATCATCAATGAGCCTGAACCACAAACGGATCTCATAGAGGCTTTGAAATCAGGTGTTGTCCTTGGAAAGTAAGTCGTCATTGATGAATTATCATCGAATTGTATACTAACCCAAAAAAGATTATCCAATGCCCTTGGAGGTAACGTGAAGTACAAAGAAAGCAAATTCCCATTTGTGCAAGTAAGTTCTACTACAGCTACTTTTCTTCGTTCTTTATTGTTCATATATTAACATAATTCTCATTATAGATGGAAAACATTGCTGGGTTTTTAACTTTTGTTAAATCGTATGGAATTCCAGAAGATGAAACTTTCCAAACAATTGACCTCTATGAAGAAGGTGACATTGCAAGCGTTCTTCAAAGTATTGTCTCATTATCGAGATACGCCCATGAAAAGGATAATTCGATACCAGTAATAGGACCAAAGCTCAGTAAGAGACAACCTCCTGCCGTTCCAAAGAAGCCTTCTAAATTTAGTGGTGATGGTGGATGGAGCTCTCTGGAATACGGCTATATGAAAGGTGCTTCACAGAGTTCAGAAGGTGTGGTGTTTGGTAAAAATAGAAACATCACAGGACAGTGATGATTCTTATGTGATAATAGAAGATAATATGGTTTCATTTATAACGGAGACATTTTGATCCAAATCAATAATACCTCCAACGTAGCGTTCTAGATCAATTGGAATATCATCAGGTAAATCATCTTTCACAACAAATACTAATTCACTTTCTAAATGTTTAACGACGGACCATACGCCTTCGATTGTTTGGCATTCAATAGCTTTATGTGCGATCGAAGGGTCTAATGGCTCATTAAGGTCGTTAACGGTTAACTCTGGGGGAAGTACTAATACGACATCAGAAGTCTTTGAAAGAATGTCATTTATAGGTAATTTTGATGCAATGATAGAATCTGTCAAAATTATAGCAAACTGTTTCCTTGTATACTTGCTATTGTTTATAGAACTTTGTGATTCACTATTGGTATTATCTAGGAAATACTTGTAGAGAGCGAATGAGCCGACCCCAAGTAGTAAGAGCCCTCCAACGATCCCAAGTCTTCTTCTTCTTCGATATTCCATCGTCTCCTTCTTCTTTCTTTTTATTCTTTTTATTCTTTTTAGTGGTTTGAAGAGATTAAGCTTTCTTTAACCTCGGCAATTTTGTGGAGAAAGAAACTGAGGACTTTCAGGCGTGCGCTTACTGTTGAGATTTATTGGCACACAATCTCTTGGCAGTCCACATCATCATCATCATCTTCACATAAACAAAGCTGATAAACAAAAGAAAGGGAAAGGTAGAGCAAAAGAAAGAGGGGAAAGTTTTATATTTGGAATGTTTGATGATTCACAATGTCTTTTCAGTGCTACAACAACGTCTGTATCTCACATAGCTAACATTTTAAGTGCAATTACAACGGTGAACTCCAGAGTTTTAGTTAATGTTACAGAAGAAGGTCTTAATTTCATTACAGAGAATTCCCATATCTGTCGAGTTGAATTGACATTGGAAAAAGGCTTATTTAGTACCTTCACTTTCAATAAACCTACCAGTGATGCTGCCCCAGATAATGCATCCTCCACCGATGCTGAAGATAGTGCTGATGATGATGTTAAGTTTACTGTTGATATCGTTCCTATAGTTGAGAGTCTCAGTTTAGTCAACAAGAATCAGATTTCAGGAACACAATGCACAATCATCTACCAAGGTAGTGGCTATCCGTTTGTGTTGATATATGAGGATACAAAGATAACCGAAAGATGTGAATTTTCTACATATGTAAACTTGGATTTTGAAGCTAATAGTATGGGTTTTGAATTGAATCAAAACGATATTATGCTAGAAGGAATGATCAAGACTGATGTTTTATATGATGCTTTAAAAGATTTGAAAGATATTAATAGCGAAGACATTTACTTATATGCTTCTACACAAAATAAGAGAAATAAGAGACTCGCCATTATATCAAAAGGTGAGATGGGGAATTCTTCCCTTTATCTCCCTAATGATAGATCAATATTGGAGCACTTACATATTTCGGATCCTGAGAAAATTGATGTTAGTTGTTACAGATTTTCTATATTCAATATGGTATTAAGAGCTATGAAATTGTCAAACAAATGCAAATTTAAAAGGGATCAAAATATATTGAGTTTAAACCTTCTGTGTCTATTTGGAGCAGATCTACCAAAGAACTATACAGGTACAGTATTTGATTTTAAAATGCTTCAACTGGCAGATAGAGATGAACAGATGGCACATGTTATTGAAGAAAATGCTCAACCGGTACCCATCGCAACAGCTTCTTATGATGTTATAAATAAAGAACAAGAATTAGGACCACAAACGACATTGGTAAACCAAGGTAATATCCCAGACTCTGAACTTGAAGTTGAGAGTGGTATTGATATCCCGGTGTTTCTTTAAATCTACAATCTTAATCATTTACTGTACAAAAAAATTACCTATATTATTAGATGCTTTTTTCATTTTTTTTCAATCTAATTAGTTCAGATGAAAAAACAGTTTAGTTGTTAGCGAAGTGCTCAATCAAGATGTTTCTCTCCTCAGAGTCAGCACCCCAGTTCTTGACAACAACGACGGAGGCACCAACGACCTTTCTGGCGTTACCCTCACGGTCGATCTTACCCAAACCGGCCCACTCACCCAACAACTTAGCGTCGGAGACCTTAACCAATGGAACCTTGTTGTCTGGCTCGTTACAGAGAGCCTCAATCAAAGTGATGATAGAAGCCTCAGTGACAGCGTCACACAAGACACACAACTGAGCCTCACCTCTGGAGAGGGCCTTAGAGGACTCTCTCAAACCTCTGGCCAAACCATCGTGGACCAAAGAGGTTCTGAGGACAGCCTTCAAAGCATCCTCAATGGTGATGGAGCCAGACTCCTCAACGACAACCTGTTCAACCTGTTCAACGTCAGACATTTTTATAAGTGTTTTTTTGTAGTAATGTAGACTTCTTCGACAAGGAAAACCTGCTCAGTACTATGGAGAAGAGAAGAAAAGTATATTGCAGAGAGTGCACTGCTGTGGTAGAAGCAGTGAAAAAAAAACCGTGCCCCGGCACTCCCACCATCCACCACACAAAAAACGCGAAATAAGTGCCCTTACCAGTGAAAAATTTTCCAAGTCACACACCCGGACATCTTTTATAATAACGGGCTCATAACCTCTTCTTTGTTAATATAAAAAATATTGCCTCTTGTTTATAGCTGAGAGATTAGCGATGAGATCAATCGAGCTGGCTCGAGGAAACTTTACGTCATTTTGTAGAGGGGAGGTGAATTTCTGTTATATTAGTGTATCAGTAGCCAAATCGAAAAATAAAAGTATAAAATAGCATCAATTAAAATAAAATAAAAAATAAAACACAACTAGAAGGTTAAATTTAATAGAAGAGAAAGAGAAAGAGAAAAAGAAAGAAAGAAGCAAAGAAAGAAGGTATGTAGGAAAAAAGAAGAAACAACAATGTATTTACAGCTCCATATCATCAGCAAACTCCACAGGGCCGGCACCTGAAGCAACTGCATCATCATCTTCTATAGCAGATTCCAAATTGGCGGAGTCCATGTTTGCATCCTCTTCATCATCTTCGAAATCAATATCGAAGAAATCATCATCTGAACCGACAATCTTCTCGTACATCACTTTAGCTGCAGTGATTACTCCGTCATATGAGATTTCACTTGATGGTAAAGAGGAATAAATGACACCCTTATCTGGGGCATCACTATCTTCTTGCGTGTAAACAGAGTTCTTTCTATATTCACTTGGAATCACAATTCCAGCATGTGGAATAGCAGTCATTTGAACATAATAAAATTTCAAAAGGTATTGAATTTTTTCGTTAGGGACAAAATCTTTGAAAGATTGACCCAATTTAACTGAGTTAAGGATTCCATTACTATTATCAAAGAAATCATGAGAATCAAGATCAGATGATTCTCGAAGTATAGAGTTCTCCATATTTTTCAAAGCAGCCTCCAAATCTTTACGACCTTGCTCACCTGTTTCAATTGTGCTCATGTACCAGACGCAAGTACCTTTAGCGGTGATTCCAGTTCCATCACCCATGATAATGGCCTGAACAGCTTGTTTGTTGTTACTTTCCAATGATCCTGTTGGGAACACTACAATAGCAGCAGATTCTCCATTTTCAAACCATTGAGTACATTCTTTTTTAACAATAGCCGTTAACCTTTGTATCTCATATAATTGTTTTGGTCTGAAATGCGCATTCTCAGGAGATTGTGAAGGAGATGCAATAATTTGTTCATTAACACGAATAGATGAACCATCAGAGAATTTAGCAATTTTTGAACTAGGATCAAAAGAAACCAATCTCGTGTTGAGCTTATAAGTTGTACCAGCAACTGCCGCACTGCGGCAAAACCCTTGTGAAATCTCACCAGCTCCACCATATTTTGAGTACATCACTGGGAAGTTTCCATAGACGTCAAAACTGACCAAATATCTCTTGATTCTTAAAAGTGCCTCAGGAGTGGAAATTTCGTTGTTGTTGCAAAGACCAATAGAGAAGATCAATTCATAAATCTGGGGTTTTTCCAATTTGAATTGCTCAGATAAGAAAACCTCAATAGATTTTTTGCTGTATGGTTCCCAAACTGATGTTTGATTTTCCCAATCAAGGGCAAATTTAATGAATTTCATTAATGATCTTTTTGTTACCAATGAGAGTGCTTGATTTGTAAAGATATCCTGTTTAGTGCTAGACATTTTTTCAAAATTATCATTCTCATAAAAATGGAATGAGCTAAGAGGTTGAAATTCCAAGTATTTATAGACACGAGATTTGATAAGGAGCGAAAGAAGATCAGACTTACAAAAAAGGATATTTGGAGTTAAATCAATACCAAAATCCCTAGAAGGAGTCTCATTTCCTCTCGGTATATAAAGAAGGGCATCTTTATAACCTGGAACGTTATGAGCATTGACATTTTGAACCCAATGCTTCAATTGATCAATGGTCAAAGTAGCGGTACTATCACCATAATAAGGATTGGCATCAATATGCAAAACGTTGGTACCTTGCCATGCTAAAGCAGCAGCTAAAATAGATTCCGCTAGCCCAGTACCAGCAATAACAACATCACATTGATCAGGGATAGACTCAGGGATAGGTTTTTCCAATCCTGCAAGATGTGGAACCACGGAAGGTCTTCTCATAGATGGCCCACCTTCTGGGCGTGTTACAGATGACCTTCTTTCAGCCATCGATGGTCTTCGGTTGGTACTCATTTGGGAAAAAGGGCAAGTTCTGGTATATGAATATTATCAAATCTTTTCGAGAGAGAAAGAAAGAGATGCACGCCTGTGTTATATGTCTTCTAAGGTGTAAAAGACTGACCGTGTCTTTCGTGGCTGTGGCGGAGGTAAAAAAAAAAGGTAGAGGGGAGAAGTTACAGTAAGATAAATCTTAGAGTTTTTCCCTTTCAATGAAAGTGGATAAGAAGTGTTATGGGCAGTGGATGACAACAAGGAGGACCCCAACAAAAGAATGGAATGGCAAAAGATGTTTCTCAATGTCGAAGTTTGTGCGACGGTTGGTGACTCGATTGTTCGCAAATCGAGCAAGATCGCGAAATAAAGCCGGTACAATTGGGCTGGTTCCTGCCTGTCCCGTCGGTTGTTTCGCTTTTCGCCCGCTTTTCGCCCGTTAGGGGCACTCCATTTCCGTGTCTGAATGTTTATGTGGGGAGTGTGGGTGAGTTTTGGGAAGGTCGGGTTCCCCTATAGTTTCGAAGAGGTAGCGTATTTTCAATGGATCGATTTGATAGTATCTACAATATAAAAGTGATTATATAAAAATAAAGGTCGCATTCGCTAATAAATAAGGTGTAATGAATATGGTTATATATACTGTATAAGAAGCCACCCACCCCTTTTAAAGGAGCGAGGGAGGGAAGGAGCGTGTTTCTCTACTTCTGCTGCTGTTCAAGAACTTTGACATGTTCTTCAAGAACTCTGATACTCTTCGATAAACTGAGAACATCCTTGATAATGACATTGCTACTATTCTTATACTCATCTAACACATAGTAGTATACAACAACGGATGTAGCGCTTACACCAGCAAAGAAACCTAATAGGCCACCACGGAAGGCCCCGACACGCTTAACTGGGGCAGGAGCACTCATTGTTGTAGGAGCAGCAGTGGAATATGATCTTGTTGCCTTAATAGCTTGTGTTATGGTACTTCTGAACATACTCGGAATTATATCGTATTCGGTGTAGATTAGCTTGGAAAAAGCGGGGGAGGCGATATCAGTTCCTTTGTGTATTTGTATTCGATAAGAGATTCTCTTATATTTTATTGGGGTCAATGTACTTCTCAGAATATAGAGCCCTCTCAAGAAGTGAGACAAATAATACAATTTGTTTATATGTGTTCGGTTCAACGACGGTGGAAGTGGCGAAGGACGGAGAGATTGTTGAAACCTTTCGAGACTCTAAAACCGTCATAAAAACGGAGCTCCTCCATCCATAACTGCCATTTCGCGCACGGCCATGGGTACTGTGTAGCCGATGGGCTTCGCAAGAGGCTACTGTTGTCCACATGAAATAACAAGACTTAAATTCAGCTACAGTCGATCTATTCAGTGCAATTCAAGAGAAACTTGAAAGAATTCCAACTGCTAATGCGCTTATGGAGTCAATTAAATGAAGTTTATCTGCTGATAAAGGCAAATACACCACCGCTCAAGTTTGAGAGAGAGGAGGATTTACGAGTGAGAGTATGAGAAATAGCCTTAGCTGTATAGCAAAGTGGATGCTAGAACTACAAACCAATGAGATAACTTCCTATAAAGTAAGAAGGGTTACAAAACGTATGAGTTTTAGTCTCTAATACGATTCAAGCTAAGAATCTCGAGCCGTCGCGATAAATGCATGAAAATGGACAGGGGCTCCGTTCCTACCCCAGGTTTTCTGTCGCTTGTGGATAATTTCGGCGCCGAACTGCATACATAGTGGTTTGATTTGTATATGTCTGTATTTTTTCATGATATATATATAAGTTGATATCCATGATCTGATATCTCTAGTTTTTAAATTTATTTCTTTCCCATAAGCAGACTAAGAAATCCTTTCTTCTTTGGCTTCTTTGATGTAGTACTCAAAACAGATTCACTCTTTGCTCTTACCATTGATTCACGGAAACTACCGGCATCATGAGAAACAAACGGTTTTAAAGCGTTACTACTGTCCCTTGATAACAGCGAAGTAGGCCTCTTTTGATCAACGACATTAGACATAGTCTTTCTGAGATTGGAAGAATTCGTAGTCGTTTTTCCTTTTATATTAGGATCAAGTTGGAATTTGACAGATGATGGCAATGGAGTGACATTTACAGACCCAGTCAGTTGCTTTCTTAGTTTATCCATTGAAGCAAGCGCTGAGTCACCAGTATCCAACACATCTAACATAGATTTCTGTTTTTCAAGTTTTGGCATACAAGTTATTGAGCGAACCAAATCAGCGGCGTCACTATCATGAGATGCAGCTTCCAATTCATTTGAAACTTTTGCAGACATATCAGTAACTTTGATAAGTTTGTCAAGAAACGAAGAAGGAGTCAATTCAACCTTTTCAGCTTGTTCGAAGTAAGTCTTCAATTCCTTTCTGGTCTTCTTCACAAGTTCAGTAACGCGTAGATAGGCATCATTGGATTCATCATCAGAAGATTCAGCGTCTGTGTCCGATTCATTAGAGCTCACTGATGTTTCACTCAGGATCGAACTGGTGTCTTCATCAACATTTTCACCTGCACTATTGGTAGCAAAAGAACCCACAGATCCCCGAGAACCATTGCTCTTTTGTGACCGTTTGCTTGACAACTCCTTCAATCTCTTTTGTAAAAGCTTATCCAATTGAGCATCAGGAAGTGTTTGTTTTTTATCATCCATTTCATACAGACGGGATTTCAATTCTGATAAATTCAGTTCCCAGTTTTTCTTTTCAGCAAGTTCTTCAAATAGTTCCACTTCAAAGACATTAGAAGTCAGAGCTGGCACAACAATAATTGGTAATGGAAAGTTTTTAATTAATCTATGAGATATTCTTGAAGTCTTCAGCCATGATATTGAACTCAGAAACTTTACACTTGGTTTAAATGTAACTGCAATAGCGTGTGGTTCATATATGTCAATACATTTGGAAATTACTTCATCTGTACTATGGGAAAGAAAAATGTCAATGGTGACTTTGAAAGAAATTGAAGGATCGGCCAACTTCTTAATGTAGTCCTTGATTCGATCCGACTTCTTTCTGAATGCATCTGAATCAAGTTCTTTCAGTTTATGTTGCTTCACAGAATCCGAAAGGTCATAAAGAGAATCTATATGGATCATAGGCACCCTTGAAGCAACAACAAGTCTACCACCATCGGTCATCAATTTGGCAACAACATAATCCAATGCCACCCATGAATGGCGTCTTCCTGTGAGATAAACCAACCAAGTGATACCACCATTTGGTTTGATTTTACCATTTGAGGCATTCAATGTGATTGAATCAGTATCAACAACAGGTCCACGTGATGGATAATCTTCTCTAAATCCACCGTCACCATGCTTGATGTTGTCAACATTGTTCATGTTTTTGAAAGAACTTAAAGAGCTCTGACGAGATGGGGATGGGAGTCTGTGACCGACTGGAGATCTCGTCCTTTGATCATCATAGTCATTGATACACGGATCATGATGATACTCAAAGTCATCATTTTCATCAGTTGATCCGCGTCGAGCCCTTGAAGAGGAACGGCCACGTCGTACCGAAGAAGATGCACAATTCATGGCATCTTGCATTTTAGTAGAAATGGTATCAAAGGAAACCGAATGCTTCCAGTTTAGTGCCACACTTTCATCACTTGAAAACACTTTTATATGTCTGTACGCAAGATTACTGTCATCCTTACACTTCTGTTGAAAAATTGTGGGAGGAGATGCCACTAATTGTACAGGTGAGTTGATTGTACTAGTTCGTGGAGAGCTTGTAGCAGAATTTGTATTTGAATTCAAAAGAATACGTGGCATACATGAATTCTGTTTATCCGAATTTGGTTTGTTATTTTGCATCTTGTCGTTGATGATGAATATGAAGGCTCAATGAGCTGCAAACTTCGAATGCAGATGACCGAGATGGGAAGAGCACAAATCCGAAGAGATGTGACTTATTGTAATCGTCTGAATCCTCTAGTAGAATGGGATACAATGAGAGAGATGGAAAACCTATAGAGGTATATCCAATAGTACTAATGTAGTATTAATTTGGATGGTGAACTGGAAAAGGCTTTTTAGTTTGCCGGTAATGCAGCTTGTCTTTTATGTTATCTCGCCATTCTTACTGGGTGCTCGAAAATTACTGTAAGTAGCTAACACAAAAACACAACAGAGACACAATTACCACAAAAGCTGGTAATATGCCGGATGTTATTTTTTCTAAAGAAATGGGAAAGAAACAATTATTATATTTATTTTTTGACATTGGTGATCCAATATATACGTGCGGCTATGTATCCTTTAGTTTGCTGAGAATGGTTAAATCTGTTGGATTCGCAACAGAACAAAAGAGTACATAGAAAAATAACTAAAAAGAACCAATGACATATATAAAATCCTCATTCTTTCTCTATACCTCTATATATACATGTGTTTTTCTCTCTCGAATACTGTTTTACAATCTAGGACATATTGTTGACAGGGTCCTTGTTAAGATCAACACAGCTTGAAGCACAATCTCTAACCTGATTCAACAATGGTGCACACTCTATTTGCTTTGTCATGTTCTTCTGTAGACACCCTTGATATTCATTCAAAAGAGTACCACATTTAGCAATTATCCTTTGAAAAGCGGGAACTCTGGAAATTTTGTTAATATAACCGAATTCTGATGATGAGATAGATGATCTCCTAGAAATTTGGGTGACTTACTCCGTTCTTATACAACCGGCAAGGTCTTGTTGCTGAGGCATACAAGTCATTGGGTTTTCACGATTAGCATTAATACATTGATGATAATCTATGAATTTCTGAGGACAGTATTTTGCGATCTGTAATTATCAGTTTTAGTAAAACTTGTCCAGCAGAATGACGATTAAAAAGTTCAGTTATTACTCACGTCTTCGACAAGAATTTGATCAAGAATTTGACTCATTTCTATGATAATTGACCTGTTATGAGATATAGAATTTTTTTAGAAATAACGGCAAAGTTATTGCTAGGTTTTCGTTTTCGTCTAACATCATTAACGCAATTTTGAGCACTTCCTGTACAAGTTCAATGGATTGAGTGTTTTTGCCAGGGCAACATCCGTATTTACATAGGGACCGAGTGAAAGCTATTGAAGGCAATTGAGCTACAATGTGAAACATTAAATATAATCGTTAAACTTATTTTATAGTTGTAGTCGTTAAAATTTAACCCTGAGAAGAATCTCATCTAATTGTGATAAGGCAATAGATTTTAGAACTTCTGAGAAGTGGTGTAGAAAGTAGAACCTTGGATCTTAGCAATCTTCAACTCCAAAGCAGATGCTTGTCTAGAACCATCAGCACCGGCAAAGGCACCAGCACCCCATGGGGAACCACCGTGGACCTCATCGAAGCTGGTCAATTCAGCAAAGGAGTTCTTGTAACCCAATGGAACGTAAACCATACCATGGTGAGCCAAAGTAGAAATGGAATTGAGGATAGTCTCTTCCTGACCACCACCTGGGGTACCACTGGTAACAAAGACACCAGCAATCTTACCGTGAAGAGCACCCTTGGCCCACAAACCACCAGTGGAGTCCCAGAATGCCTTCCACTGAGCTGGGAAGTTACCGAATCTAGTTGGGATACCAAACAAGAAGGCATCGTATTGCTCCAAGGTCTCCAAGGTAGCAATTGGGTAGTCTGGCTTAGCTGGAGCGTACATGCTCTTGAGAACCTCCTCACTCAAGGTCTCTGGAACCTGGAAGATTTGAGCTTCACCACCAGCTTCCTCGATACCGGCCTTCTCGGCCTCAGCGAGAGCTGTAATGTGTCCATACATGGAGTAGATGATAATAGCAACTTTTGGAGCCATTGTGTGTTTATGTGTGTTTATTCAAACTTAGAGACTACTCAATACTTGTTGATTGGGGTTGTACGCACGGGCGTCGTGTTCCATTTATAGGGAATCCCCCCTCCTACCCATGGTAGGGGCCCACACAAAGCCCACAGCCAAATTAGGGTGCGCGCGTTTTGTCTCTATCAATTCTGATGGCCTTGTGTTTTTTACAAAGCAATTACTAAAGACGCGTTGCATAGCAAAACTGCAATGCGGGCAAGTTGGTAACTGGGGAGGTGTGTATAATTGAATTGTAATCAATCGAATCTGTCATATTTTAGTCAATTGCATATATTGAAATTTAAAGATGCTTGTTGTTGGAGCTATCCCTCTCTGCGTATGACAAATCCTTTTTTTTTATTGATATCTTTTATCACGTAATCATCTGTCAGTGCTGACAGATATACCCCCAAACTCGCAACCTGCAGGGCAGGATAGGACCTACGCCGGAATTGCTGCGTGGCACACAGTGTAAAACTTAATTACACACGCTTACGCTGGGCTGACAAAAGTGAGACGAGGCTCAAAGAGGTAGAGAGGATCCCTCTGTGTGTGCGCGCGCTCAAATATATACAAAAGGGCACACCTCCCTTTACCCTTTCATTTTCCCACTTACTTGATTAGTGGGTTCTCCGATAAGTTTTTTATCAATTCCATATATATAACAAATGGTGAAAATCGCTATTGTCCAATATTCGACGTATGGTCACGTTACCATTCTCGCTAAAGCTATCCAAGAGGGAATTGAAAGTCAAGGTGGTAAAGCTGATATCTTCCAGCTACCAGAAACCTTGAATGATGAAGTTCTTGCCCTTATTCACGCACCACCAAAGCCATCTGATATTCCAACTGCCACCCTCGAGACATTAGCCGAGTATGATGCCTTCTTATTTGGTTTCCCAACAAGATTCGGTACCATTCCTGCACAATTCTCTTCTTTCTGGGATGCTACTGGTGGTTACTGGGCTAACGGTACCCTCCACGGTAAGCCATACGGTCTCTTCCTTTCCACTGGTACCCCAGGTGGTGGTCAAGAGATTACATTGAGAAACTCCCTTTCTTGTTTCACTCATCATGGTATGATCTATGTCCCAATGGGTTACGGTAAGGCTTTTGCAGACATTACAAACTTGGAGGAGCCACATGGTGGTTCACCAAGAGGTGCTGGTACTTACGCCGGTGGTGATGGTTCTAGACAACCAACCGAATTGGAGTTGAAGATTGCTAAGGAACAGGGTTCTTACTTCTACACTAAAGTACAGAAATTCGGTGCAGAGGAAACTGCCACTGAAACTGATGCTGCTGCTACCACAACTGACAACACAGCATCTACAGAAGCTAAGAGTACTGCTGCTACTGACGATGCTAGAAAGACTCAAACAGCTACTACTACCGAGAAAACTGAGGAAGGGTCTAAATGCTGTGTCATTATGTAATTGAAGTAGAAAAAACGTTAATACAAGAATTTTGAGAATTAATCGACTCTCTACATGATCAGATGTCAGAAAAAAAGTAATCATTCAACTGTATTCATCTCCAATATATATATGAGCTTGTCTCTTCGGTCTTAAAACCTGTTATGTACAAAATTTTATTTATCCATCACAGAATCACTTTCTTGAGATCGGTAAAGTTCTTGTACGACGATCGATGTAATCCTTTTTCTCTAATGCCTTCTCGTATGCAGTCTGCTTCTTACCTGGATATAATATTCTCTTATCAGCAGCATCCAACTCTTGTTCAATGACATTTGGCTCTTGAGTCAAACGTAAATCATCCTTCCAAATATTCTTAATCTGCGTCACACAGTGCATACATAATGTGTTAGCTCTCTTTGTATGACCACAAGATGGACAACGGTTTAAATGGTGAAGATATGGTAATTGCTTGAGTGTAGATTTGAGTTGTTTGGTTCTCTTTCTTTGATGTGAAACCTTCTTCTTTGGAACAGCTTTCAAGAGACCGTTATCAATGAAAAAGGATTCGTCAACTGGTCTGTTGTCCAAATAATCTTGAAGGCGCTGTTGGAGCTCTGGAGAAAGTTGTGTAGCGGTAGAAGTAGCTGGAGCACCGGTTTGGAATGGGTTTGGTATGCTCAATCTGATCTTGATCTCAGGGAGACGAGGCAACGTGAGGCCAGCAAGTCTGCCAAGGTTAATACTTAAAGACATGATTAAATAACGAAGATTAACGACCAAGAGAAATAATAGTTTTACTCAGGGGCGTTTCCTTTTGTTCTTTTATGAGAAAATAATATAAAGGTTAGTTGGGCACCAATGGAGATTAAGTGAAAAATTAGATGCTTTGGACGATTATACACCTGGACACCAGCAAATCACGTGACCAAACAGTGACGCGCCGCTTCAAATCTGCCATTCAGGAATGTGCAAACTAGAGTTTCGCGTCACAAACACAAAAAAAAGGACGAACGCGTTTTGGTTTGGAATTCATTCTTCAGCAAAGCCACAAACAGAGAGACTCATCTGCTTTTACTTAGGTATATCGTTTGAAGGAACTCATATTTTGATTTCTTGTTCAAAGCTTGCCTTGATTTTTGATTTGAAGAATTCATCATGTCCACAGCACAATCTCAGAGCTACGTCCAACCTAAGGGCTATGTGGGTTTCGACACCATCACTACCCAGATTGAACACCGTCTGTTGAAGAGAGGGTTCCAATTTAACGTTCTTGTTGCCGGTTATTCAGGATTGGGTAAGTCAACATTGATTAACACCTTGTTTGCATCTCACTTGGTTGACTCTCACGGTCGCAAGTCTTCCACTGAACCAATCAACAAAACATCCGAGATCACCGTCTCACACCATCAGCTTACAGAGAACAATGTCCGCTTGAATGTAAACGTTATCGATACACCAGGATTTGGTGACCAGATCAATAATGATAAGTGTTGGGAACCTATCATCAGACACATCAAGGAGCAATACTCGATCTACTTACGTAAAGAGTTGACTGCCCAACGTGAAAGATACATTCAGGACACAAGAGTCCACGCCGTTCTCTATTTCATTCAACCAAACAACATTGGATTACGTGCTCTGGATGTTATTGCATTGAAAAAGCTTTCAGAGATCTCCAATGTCATCCCTGTGATTGCCAAAGCTGATACTTTGACACTCGATGAGCGTGAGTCTTTCAGAAAGACATTACAAAAGGAGTTTGAGTACCACAGTTTGAATCTTTATCCATACGACTCTGAAGATCTTCTTGAAGAGGAAAAAGAACTTAACAACAGCATCAGATCCATTATTCCATTTGCCGTGATTGGTTCAGAGACTGATATTACCATTGACGGTCAGGTGTTTAAAGGAAGAAGAACTAGATGGGGAACAATCAACGTTGAAGATACTGACCAATCAGAATTTGTCTACTTGAGAGATTTCTTGACAAGAACCCATCTGCAAGACTTGATTGAGACAACCTCCTATGTCCATTACGAGAATTTCAGAGCTAAACAATTGACTACCTTGAAAGAGAACGCAAGCACCAGTGCCCGTGCTTCTGCCCATATGTCACAACCAGCCGGTGTTCCACTGACGAATAGTGCTGTCAACGGAGCATCAAACTCCGCTTTCAAGCAACGTCCTTGATATTTTTATTTGGAGTTCTGTCTGTTGATTCATTGATTTGGGCAGACATTTAAGCTCCATTGTTATTTCTGTGTTTTCTTTATACTATGCTGTTTTCTTATATTTATGATCTTTTATATAGAATAATAGGACCATATACCCATTGTACTCCATTGTAGATAACTTGAAGTCTTAGATCAAACTCCTTTCCAGATTGGGTGGTTTAATTAGGCAAGTGCTTTGTTTACATGTGTGTTCTTACCATTTTCTGGGGGGTGGGAGTTGGGCAGCGGCGCGCATGGCAGCCAAAATAAAGGGGATGTCTCCTTCGCTCTTATCAAGCAGCCATTTCTTTCATCAAGTGTTAACAACAGGCAATTGCACTGCTATTTTCTTTAGCCTTTAGTATTTATCTTGACTTACTGCTTTACTTTCAGCGGGACACTGATATATATTCCAGGGACACTGAACGATTCTTCAAACTTTTGACTAGATAACAATAGACATTCCGCTAAGAGCAAAGCAACTTATTTATCCAAGCAAATGGTTGAAGCTTATATTACCATTCTTACAAATGACAAATATCTTCCAGGGTCATTGACCCTTGCTAAGGCTCTCAAAGATTTGGGAACAAAAAAGAGATTGGCGATTCTTGTGTCTAACGTCTCCGAACAGTCAATCTCTCTTTTGGAGGAGGTTTATGATGACATTATTGATGTTCAACCAATTCTCAGTACTTCACTTGAACAACTTTCCGATCTTGGAAGACTTGATTTGGTGTCAACTTACACTAAAGTTTTGATTTGGAAGCAAAATCAGTACTCCAAGCTTGTTTATCTTGATTCTGACGTTCTTCCACTGGTCTCTATTGATGACTTTTTCGATATTGAGTTGAACGAGGATACCCCAATAGCTGCTTCTCCAGATGCGGGATGGCCGGACATTTTCAATTCGGGTGTGTTTATTACTAAGCCTTCAACTTCAATACTTGATGGTCTTCTTGGAGCCATTCAAACAACAGAGAACCCATCTTTTGATGGAGGAGATCAAGGTCTTCTTAATGAGTTTTTCCTTGGTAAATGGAAGAAGCTCCCTTTCACCCACAATGTCACGCCTTCTGCTGGTTACCAATATGTTCCAGCTTTCTTGAGATTTGGTGCAGATGTTCGTAACATTCACTTTATTGGTCTCAAGAAACCTTGGTTGTCAAGAGATGCTAGCATTCTAACTGAGGGATCGCAGGGTAAAGGTTATGATATCTTATCTAAGTTCCACAAAAGCTGGTGGGATGTCTTTAACAGACACTATTTTGGTAAAGCTGCTTCTGATATATTTGAAATATCAAAGACGAATCTTATTAAAGATAAATCTGAGTTTGGTGAGGGTCATCTTTTAGACATTCCTTCCTTGAAGAATACATGGGATTCTCTCAAGCTCGATGACGTCGAAGATGAGACTGTCGAAGAAAGCAATGCCCAATCTTCTCCAGCTCCAATCTTTCCTTGGGAAGGTAAAAGAGCAGAGGCTGAGAGAGTTTTCGATGAGAGCACAGACTTCCATGTTTAACATACCCTTTCCTCCACAATTCTCTAATTTTATATATCCAGTGTGTTGTAATTACTTTTAATTCATATTAACTTTTTTATTTATAACAATTACAAAAAAAACAAGTTAAGCTTGAGGAGTATTATTGTTCGTTTCACACGAGTCACAAAACTGGTTGTAGTCATCTCCCAGAGCCCTCAACAGATTGTTTTTCATCTAAAATTTCCTCCATAGTATCCTCATTTATTCCAAACTCTTCTGGTGACTGGACAAATAAATCTCGAATCAGATCTCTGCATTGAATATCAGTAAAAAACTTTCCAGTAAGCTTATATAACTCTCTTGAGATGAATCTCCATTTCTCCAGTTCTCCTTCATCAACAAGGTTCTGTAGATTTAAAATGTCATCGGAGTTCCACACCGTGGATGCCACACCTTGTTGTCCCATAAGAACCTGGTATCTATTTCTAGCAGTCAAGAAACTTCCCACTTGCGTTATCTCTGCTATATCTATCCACGATTTCCCTTTCATTTTAAGATCGATTATCATTTCATCCTGTTCTTTGGTGAACTTTGATTTACGTTTTGTACGTTTCGCCTGTGCGTAGTTACTGAAATTAAGCTTAAGTTCTTGGTCTTTTAGAGGCGGTTGTGTCACAACCTCTTGAAGTGTTCTCAATAACTCATTCACAAGCAACTCGTCTGTCTGAGACTTATTGGAAGTAGATATAGGAATCCCACCGCTCATTCTTGTACTGGAAAGAAAACAGAACTTAGCGATTAACAAACACTGGACACACTGTGGGGACCAGTAGACAATGAGATAGTAGTAAACAATAAAAGAGACAGGTCTTATTACTTTTTAAACCGAGTTTAATATGAAACCAACTACTCTGGTGAATCTGTTTGAGTGGTTATAGAGGCAAAAGTAGCGTCATTACTGTTGCGTAGTCCATGTTCTTTGTAATATTTTTTAGCTGTCGCAAAGAAACTATGATGTTTCTCCGGTGTTCCCCCCAAAATATTACTTAGTATTCGCGGGTCGCTCCGCTTCTGATTCGCGGGAGCGGTTTATGCTAAAAACACAAAACAATGTCTTTTAGAAGTGACAGCGCAGGGAGTGCTACCACCTATGATAGGAAAGATGGATTTGATTGTGTGTTATGCACATCCCAAAGAGGGAATTGAATTATAGTCTTAGGGCTATTTGACATATGTCATATGAACTTTCCTCTTTGTTTCAATACTAAATTTTAGAATTTTTAAAACTTTGAAAGATCGCAACGCGCAAGTCTACAATAAGATATCACATCCCTTTATGCAACATATGTAGTAGAATTTGACCAAATAAACCCAAATTTGGGCACCATTTCCTGTTTCTGATACCGATGACCACACAGTCTTTCGTGAGGGGCTATTCGATATGGCTGAACCGCACTGACTTTTTATTAATATTAACCACAGGTCAGCTACCCTTTTGTCACGCATGATACCCCACATCAAAGATGCTCCACAGGGTGTTATCCACACTTCACAGGAGCCCTTCTAAGGCCGTAGAAGACATTATCCTCTGTCTACACCTCAACGCTTTGATTTCCGCTCAAGTTCTCACATTAAAATCTTGAATTAACGTCACACCAGGCTGGTATACTTGTTTTATATAGGCCATTATTCTCACTTTACTAAACGTATAAACACGCTACTTCCTTTTAAGAGAAAGAGGATTACGGTGGTGACAGCATTCAAAACATCATCAACTGAAACTTAATATCGAGAAACACACCAGTACGCTTTTAAACCATGTAATTGAAGCGCTAAATTTAATATCGCTATTGTCATCCCTCACCATCGCTACTGCTAATAGACTACCGATATTAATGACACCTTTATTATTAAATGTTGCGAAAGCCAACATAGAGACTCAAAACTGCTGATAATATTTAGATTGTACACCATTCGATATTTAGAACGTCTCATAAATACCCAACGTAACTGGAATCAATCAAATCACAGAAAAGAGTGATTCATGCATAAACTACTATTTATAACCATGGTATTTAGTGTTGAGCTATAATCTATTGCCGGATGTTTAGCTTAGAATACAGTACAGTTCTTGTTCTTTATATAGTTCTATAGTATTATAAACATCCAAAACGTAGTTGAACTTATGATTATAGAGACTCATACCATATTGATAAATTAACGCATATCTAGTTCTGAACAGCGAATTACTCATAACTGGTTCGTAGTATTAGTCACTTCAACTAACACTTTAAAAGACCGTTAGATAAGAGCCGTAAACGGATTATTTGCTGCACAATACAGTTTAAGTTTCGCTGCGGGTAGGCTGATACACGTTCACATTTAAATTTTAAAAAAATTCGCGTTGAGGATGGTAATGCTGCATTAATGGAGCGTTTCTAAAAATTATCGTTTGTAACTAGGCGATGTGATCTTCGAAACCTTGAAGAAAAGAGATTTTGGTACTTGATAGTAGTCTGGTAAGTGTTAGATGGCTTTGGAAGATTTCAGGTGGCTATGGAGAGAAATGAAGTATATTATGAATTGATTAATATTCTCAGTATTGTCCTTTATATAATAGATAATGTGTTGAACAGACGTACAGATTTGTGATAATGTGATTATTGTAAAGCGTTGGAAACACAAAAAAGTATGTGGCTTGTCATTTATTGTGCATGTCATTTGATATAAGAATGAGGGAGGATGATAAATGTCGCTCAGGTAATTACGTTACATTAGGAGAAACTAAGAGCAGATGCTGAGCTTGAATGATATATGTATTTACATGTGTTTCAGATATCTAAAGGGTATTTGGTGTTATTTACGTGGTTTATTATTAGTTGACCAATATCTTTTTGGACAGATTTTGACCAGAGGACATCAAGGTGGGAGTAGTTGTCCAAAAAAACGTGATTCCAGGTGGCTTTCAGCTCAGTTGAGACCATATGTGAGACAAGCATTTCACCATCCACTAGTTTATCATTCCTAGGAATTATCAATAAAATAGGAGGCGTGTTTTGGTCAAACCACTGTTTGCTGTGGTCCAGTATTGATTTGGAGGATTTGAGGCCAGTCTGATCATTGAGCCACCAGGACATTAACCTTACGCTAATATATACTGGGGAGAAAAGAAAATGCCGCCCCCTGATGCTGTGATCCCAGAGGTTGTCATTCCAACCAAAAAGGAAATTGAACATCATATAACTGAAGAATGAGAACAATTGGGTCCCTAGTAGCATAGAGCGCATTGTCATCATTAGTGGTAGAAATGCGTGGATGCCAAAAAAGAATTGGCGTGAAACCATTTTAGAAATCACTCTGATGAACACTTTAGAGTCCAGTAGTGGCCCACCGTAAACTGCAGGTGCAAGTGCAATAAAAGATTCGATTTTTGATGCTATACCAAACCGATCGGAGTCCAGCGAAATGAACCCCTGTGCTGTCCCTTGAGAATGCGCTACCAATGTAATCTTATTCAGGCCCGATTCACTGTTATTAAGGATATGTGTAATCATAGCCGGTAAGTCATACTGAGCCATTTCCACTATGTCCCAATCCCACATGAGGTAGTCTTTTGGGGA
The DNA here is from genome assembly GCA_003708795.3 of Petasospora americana. Taxonomy (NCBI): domain Eukaryota; kingdom Fungi; phylum Ascomycota; class Saccharomycetes; order Phaffomycetales; family Wickerhamomycetaceae; genus Petasospora; species Petasospora americana. Next base: position 85,937 of record PPOA03000011.1, read on the forward strand.
TAAGAAAGTGTGCCTAGGTTCAAAGCCACACCTGTTATTCCCTAACCAAACATCAAACCCATTTTGGAAGAAGTAATATGCCAGGGAATCCTTTCCCCCAGAGCAGAAAGATCCTGAGGATTGAAGCAATCCATGTAGGCAGAGAAGTGGCTTACGATTGGACCTTTGTTCAAGAGATTCGCGTGGATCAACAATACGTTGAATCAATAGCACAAACCCGTCCTCAGTGATAATTTCATAGGAGTCAACTTGCAAACCATATAGACCAAAGTAGTAGTTTAGATCAGGGACGAGAGCAAGTTCCTCAGTGGATAGCTTCCCAGAAGTAGACGAGTCTAAGGACTCATGGCCGGCAACTGCGGGGGAAAATACCCTCCTTAACCTGGTGAAGCAATAATGCCAGCCAGCAAACAGAAATAGAATTGTAAGAAAGATGAGTGTGCATATTGATGATGTGAGACGGTAAAATAGTTGACTTTGTTGCGAGTATGTGCGGGAGGGTACATCATCCTTTGGAACTAAATGTGAGAAGGGGTTATCCCGCATAGTAGAAACGGTTCTATCACTTACCGCCGTGTCAGATCTTCGATAAGATGGAAGAGAATGTAAAGAAGCGCCGGACATAAGTCATCAACTACCATGCAAGACAGCGTTGTAGTGCTTGAGATCTCTATAAGGTATATGTGCTAAACGTGTGGAAGGCAGCTAGAAGGGAAAAAACACAGAGACGCACAAAAGATCAACAAGGACCAGTACTTATGGCCGCGACAAAAAACACCCGGACATTCTGTTTGACAGACGCCGTTATATCTTTTCGCTGAACAATGCAATCAAGCTTGAGGTTGCAGATTGTACGGCTCTGAAAGGCAATTAAAACAAGTATTAGATGTCTCATCAAATTGAACAAAATACACCGAGTGTATCGGAAGACTCAAATATAGAGGTCCAGTCAGTTGATTTCCTTGATAAGAAGGTTTTGTTCATTAGGGTGAATGGTGAGGCCGATACTACGTTTGATGTTAAGGCACCTGATGCTAATACCATGTTGCAACTTAGTATGGGTGGTGGTTCATCAATGGACTTTACTTGTGAGAAGAGTTGTCTTATTGGGAACAATACGAACTTGAAGCTCTCCATACTGGTGAATCAAATAGCAAAACTACTCTACTCACGATCTGAATCGAGGAATTTGGTCATTTCATTAAGCTCGAAATTATTCACTGAATCAAGAGATAACTCTAAAGACTTTGATAAATTAGTTAATGTTCTGGAACTTGTAAAAGCACAGTGCTAGTACAGAGATATTAAATTAGTTATCACCTTCATCAATGACTGCCATATCTAAAACTTCCAGGAGTCCAGATTTGTGAGCCCCAATCATTTCGACAAGTTCACGGTAGTTGACCGGATCAATTAGTGAAATAACCTCCCATAATCTTCCGGAGTCTTCAGTTTCAATGTCACCTAAAAGTGGTTTCAATTTGTCATTCAATTTTTTTGCATCCTTTGATTCTAATGTAATCTTCACTTTCATCTTAGCTCTGACAATAGGAATGACTTGCTCAGCGACGAGTAGACGAATAGCATCAAGAGCTTGGATCTTTGCAGGCTTAGTGGCAACAATATTAACCTTTAATTCAGCAAGTGTTTTCTTGATCATGGTCGGAGGATATCTTTTCTTTGTTCTTGGATTTATACATTTCGTAGATATGATATTTAACACCTCATTGTGGATTTGATCATTCTTGGCTTGTCTCTCCTTCTCACTCAATTGGATTTCACCCTTTTGAAGGATCTCCAAGATAATCTTGTCTGTATTGGTAGAGCCAAAGCATTTTTGAAGGTCGTCATTAGGCGCAACCTGGCCCTTTGAAACATTAAGAAAGACCTGTGGAATTTGCAAAACTTCATCGATGTCCTTCTCTACATTACTTCTCCAGTCTTGCACTTTGTTCTGGTAGCAAGCAATCTCAAATCTTTTCTTCCCCTTCTTCATTCTGACTAGAGAGACATTGGTAAGTTTAATTTGGTTAGACGGTTGATTGATCGGCATCTTCTTGGATTGACGTAGTTCTAAGCTCCTAAGATGATATAAAAGTTGGAAACACTGATTGCCCTCGGTCTATTTCTATATGTGAAAACCCAGTTCTTTCCTCTGTCTATATTCTTTCCTACTTAATGTATTTCTCTGTGTCTCTTCGCACAGTTTTTTTTTTTTCTTTTTACAGCCCAAAAAAAATAGTGGTGCACCAACCGGAGGGAATCGGAGAAAATAGGAGGTCCACCAATGAGTTATAATTTTGCACATTGTCTTTTATTCAGTTCCAATAATTCATCCCAGTCAAAAGCTTGATAATAAAAGATTTGCCTTTATTTAACAAGAGCCTTAGTTGGTCCATACCATCAAAAAGTACATTAGATCACACTTCTTTTGACTGTTACTTCTATCAAGGTCCCACCCCTTTTTACACCACTTGCACTAGCGATCTCATACCAGAGCAAGTCGCCTTACTTCACTACATTTGAGCATTCCATAAATCATCCATTTTGCATATTCTGTTTTTTTCTACTGCAAGGGATAATAAGCAAACATATTTCTAAAATGTCTGCTGTATCAACATCCATCGAGAGAGGCGACACTCAAGCCCCTAAACAGATAAATCAACATACTCACAAACGCTATGATAGTGAGGATATTCGCCTCCTTGAAAGAGCCAAGTCGTCATCATGTGCCTTTAACAAGATTGTGGAAGGAAACTCAATGCAGAGTGACCTTCTTGGTTCGATCGATAACTTCATTGCTTCTATTGAACACAAACTTGATGGTGTCGAGAGCTTCTTTAGCTCCAAGTCCACTGGTAAGAAGCCTCTCATAGATGAGGAGGATTCCTATGCAACACTACAAAATCTTTACGACACACTTATAAGTATCAAAAACTCTGTCTTCTCATCTTCTGTGAATTTAGAGAGATTCAACACAATTCTCGATGAGCACTACGGTGGCCTCCTCTCTGCTATCGAATCTTCAGACAGCTTGGGATTCCAAGAGAGACTATTGACTACTCTCCACTTTATCGATGCCAAGATCAATCAATTCAATTCTCTAGTTGAGAAGGAAGCAAAGAGTTTGTTGCATGATGCAGGCGTTTCGACTTCATCTGAGGAAAGTAACACTGACCAATCAACTTACGATGCTATCAAGTCATTCGAGATTAAGTTCCGCAATTACGAACATGCGATTGTTGAAGGTTGTAAAAGAAATCTGCATTACTTTGAGCTCCCATTCCCATGGAGAGAGAACCCTTACATCATCCATGGTTATAGATTCCAAAACAACCATTTACACGCTCTTAAGAGTGTTTGTAAATGCCATAACGAGACGGCCAATATTTGGACCCATTTGCTTGCAGCAATGTTCATGGTATACACAGCAGTGTACTCCTATCCAAAGACCGATCTTTTCAAGAATGGAACTTTTCTTGATAACTTGGTAATCTACATGTATTTGGCTGCTAGTTTCTTCTGTCTCTTTTCTTCATCTGTCTGGCATACCTTTAACGGTACTGCAAACATGTATTTGAGAAAGAAGTTTGCATGTGTCGATTACACAGGAATCACTGTTCTCATCACTGCTGCTGTTGTCACAACTGAGTATGCTGCGCTTTACTATCACCCAATTCTTCGTACAGGATTTATCATGTTCTCCTTATCGTGTGGTATTGGCGGTTTCTTCTTTAATTGGTCAAGTTACTTTGATCGTCCAGAGAGTAAACCATTCAGAATTGGATTTTTCATTTCTTTATCTGGATTGGGATTTGCTGCATTCGTTTATTTGGCGTTCGAAAAGGGTCTCGGTCATGCTATTCACTACTATCTTCCACTCACCAGAAGTCATATTTGGTATTTAGTTGGAGTTGGTTTCTATGGATCTCTTGTACCTGAACGTTTTAGAACAGATGTGATTACTGACACACGCGTTCCAGAAGAGAAGGAATGGTCCTCTAAAGAAGTGACTGAGAATCTTGATTCTCACTTCAAGAAAGAGCCTCAGAGCACACCGAACAAAAACTCATTGTGGTCACTATGGTTTGTTGATTATATTTTTGCTTCTCACAATATCTGGCACGTGTTTGTTCTCATGGGTGCATGGAGTCACTATACTGGTGTTTGTGAGATGTTCCGTAACATTCCCGTCAACAAGTAGATTTGGGAACCTGTACATATAGAGACATATAAAGAATAACTATTATATTATTTTCATCAATTTATAGTGTATTAAATACCAAGCTAACTAAATCCATTGCTTGATTTTTTCTTACCAAACGAAATAGGATCAACATTTGTGTTAAATGAGTACTGGCTCTCAAAGTTGTTGCTATTGACACTTGCTGAGTGGTAACCATTTGTGTCATCCTGGACAAGTGAAGTGTTCTCATTAGGATTAGAGTCTACTTGTTGAGCTTCATTGGTATATCCTTTTTTCTTGCGAACAATAACCATCATAAGACACACCAAAACGGAAATCACTGACAGAGCACCAATGATCATACCAAGGCCAACCGCAAGTGCCGGAAGTGTAACATGATAATGTTGGTGACTTGATAGCCAGTCCACTGAGAACGGTTTGTCAATGAGATAAATGCAGGTACGCTTTTTTCCAGGGATACAACCTTTACGGAGGATTTTTACACCTGATGTAGATGACCCTCCATCAATCTGTAACACGGAACCATCATTATCACCAAGAGAAGAACAGGTGAGATTGACACCTGAATGTAGAGTAGTTATTGGATCATCACTGCACTCAAAAAGATCGATCAAAGATCTTTCCGGGATGAAATGAAGCTCAAGCATCTCCCTCAATGTGCTGTTCGAAGTGAAAGCGGGTAGTCTTGAGAGCGATCTAGACGATGGCAGTAAGACGGAGTATGAGCTGTTCGTTAAAATCTCTTGCAAATCTGGGAAATTTTTAATGAGATCAAGGAATAACATGGAATCAATATTCTCAAAGATATCCAACAGCTTGATATCTAAATCTGTTGGGAAAAGCATCTCCTCCATCGGGTGGATTACTCCTTGATTGAATAGAATGTCATTATCACGTTGAAGGGTAAAGTTAATTCCGTTGTACTTCAAATTAACGTCAGTTTCAACATCGTTGTCGTAGCTGACTCTGACTTCTTCCCCAATAAGGTTTGTGTAGTCTTTCTCATCCTCAACAAAGTCGGTGTATAATAATCCTTCAAGCACTAAGCTCTTCATTGCAATCTCCATTGCCGTACTGTTGTTTTGCAAATAGTTCAAAGTAAGTGAGTAGTCATCCCAAGCCTCGTAACAAGGTAGCAAGAATGTATATCCATTATAGTTACTTGTTAGTTTTGTGAGCTGAAGATCTGAAAGGAGTTGTAGAGATGTTGAACATTGGAAAACAGCAGAGTTCACTGAAGATAATAAGTCTCCTGGAGTCCTCATATCCTCATCAGTGAGGTAAATCAATGTATTACCGACTTCGAAAGGCCCCTCTTCTACCATGACATTGTTGTTAATCACTGTAGTTTTATCACCAAAACTCTCGACTTTCAACTTTTGACAAGCATCACCCATCTTCTTGCTATTACAAAAGTAAGTGTCATATAATGTCTTCATATCATCAAGGTCTGTAATACGCTCATCCACAAAGTGATAAAGATTGGCACCTTTGGATGCAATTGTGAAAAATTGACTAGAGTCCTGTGGATAGAAAATGGTTTGCTCAATCGAATTATTTGTGATTAGTCCTTCCAAATCTTGTATGAGTAATTCATCAACAAATGACGTTGCCTTGAGCCCCACCAAGGTCTTCAAGGTATTGAATTCGATCTCTGGTATAAGTTGGGTGCTATTGAAAAGGTGAATAACGGCACCATGTGCAAGAACGACAGTTCTTATTGAAGTGATTGAATCGTTCAATCTAAGGTAATGGCCATCTTCGGCAGATGATAATGCGATTGGTTGTCCTAATAAATTGAAAGCTGTTGTGTTTTCCGCAATTTGTCCACCAAAAACACCATTAATGATAAATGAGTCCATCAAGAATTGCGAGTCCTGCTCGGCATATTTTGTGAACAGATAGTCCAATTGGTAATCAGTGTAGTTTGAGAAGGATTCGTCGATAGGGAGTAATATGGTTATCCCTTTAAGGTTGGCCAGTTTATTACTTTTCATATTATTGAAGATGCTTCCTTCGTCTATATCACTCAATGTCTCATCAACACTTTTCAGCTCGTGTAACACAGTCTCTATTCCTTGAACATAAGAGTTTTGTGATTCTGCATAGAGATCCCTCTCCACAACTGAGATACCATTAATAGTTGTGTCAGCACGACTATTATGAATCAAGATGGGAGACTCAACAGAAGTTGCACTTTCACTATCTATGGTGTCTTCATCTGTGTTCGCAACTGTAGAGAAAAGATGGTATCCTTTCAAAAGTGTCGTATTTATAGGTTCTGTGATGATATAGTTGTTAAGCTGCTTTAAACTGAAATTTGAGAACATCTTCTCGATACAAACAGGTATTTCATTATCGCTGGTACTAGTCGCCGAGTCACAGTAAGCATTGACAAATGCCGAGTTCACCGGTGCCACAAGTGTGATATTACCCTGTTGATTCAAGTACGGTATGAGCTGATTCCTCTGTAGCATTCTTAGGAAATAACTGAATTCGACATTGTTAGATAAAATATCAATAACAGTCGTGGTGACCTGTTCTTGAGCCAGAGTCATTCGGATCAGTGCTGTAAAAATGATAAAGATACACCATGACGGCGATATCATACGTGGTAGTGACAGAATCATCCCCTATATATGCTGTATGTTGTATGTGATATGTTGTATGTTATTTGTATCAATTAGTGGGTTGTATTCGAATTGGGAGATGGCGATAGGCTTACAGTGATAGTGGCCCTCCCCATATTTATCTATCTTTAATATGGTCGCGATAGGCAGTGCCTACCAATATATCGGTGCATAATGCTGATAACGCAGCATGACGCTTATGCTTGGAGTATTATTCAGTCTTGATAGCTTCGTTTACGATGACTGCTCATAAGAGGATATTTATAATTTGACTAACTCTTTTATTAAGTCACTTTAGAATTGCATTTCTAGCATATCAATACACATAAATGTATGATATAATTAAAACAGTTTGAGAATTTACTTAGAAGACCCTCTCGGAACCCTTTTTTAGTATGATCGCGCTTTTTTGTTTATAGTGAAAAACTAGTTATGAACTTTGAAGAACCTTAAAGCTTGTAGTAACTATCAATTAAAGGAGATTTATATATCTAACTACACATATATAGATATATAATGAGCACCACAGAGATTACTACAGAAGCTTTGCCAGCTGCTCAAATGGGAAATGTTGAGATCGAACAACCACAAGTACCGGTAAGTGATGAGACGTCACCAATGAACGACGACGCCGCCAAGTTACGTGAATTACATACAGAACTCGCTAAACAAGAGGAAGAAGTCACCGAAGAAAAATCTGACATTGATGCACGCTCGGTCTATGTTGGTAACGTTGACTATGAGGCTAGCCCCGAGGAGTTGCAGAAGCACTTCCAATCCGTCGGTGTTATCAATAGAGTTACTATCCTCCTTAACAAAATAACTGGTCATCCAAAGGGATTTGCATACATCGAATTTGCTGAGCCACAAGCTGTTACAGATGCCATTACACTTAACGACTCGGTATTTAGAGGAAGAAACCTTAAAGTCTCCCCAAAGAGAACTAATATTCCAGGTTTCAACCGTGGAAGAGGCCGTGGAAGAGGTCGTGGTGGTTTCAGAGCTAGAGGAAGGGGTAGAGGCAGATTCACACCATATTAAAAAGGGATTCAAATAAGCTGTGAAAAATAAAAATAATTAATAGAAAAAAAAATAAAAAATGATCCTGTTAATCTCTTACAGAGTGTATGTACAGTAGAAGCAACTTTGTGTGTTTGATCCTTCTTCATTCATAGCTTTGGCTATATATAACTTTCGAAAAAAAACAGTTTTACACGCTTTAAAACCTTCATATGTTGTATATTCTCTTTGTATATTTCTCTTTACTTCTGTGTTTCTAATTTAATTACTCAAAATGTAATTGTTTTGCAGTTGCAAGTATAATAAGTACCGTAGTATATATACACCCAGACACCAGTTTGTGTTTCTCGTTGTAAACCCCACACTCGAAATATATCCCGAGGAAGATAATGCTTCTTTTATTAACTATTCATATCTTTTAACAAAAGATTAATCTAAAGATAAAATGGATTATTACTCTTCATTGGACCCAAGGTCTTTATCATCTACGCCGACGCTCTTTGAGATCATATCGTCGAACGAATTGTCATCGCTTTTATCACCTTCTTTAAGGTATATCATTGTTCATTATGCTCAAAGGTATCCAAGACAACTTTTATCATTAGCACTTAGGTTTGATGAAATAAATCTCCTCCTAAGGGGAAGTTTAGAATGGTACTTTCTAAAGAAATGGAATTCTACTTTTACAGATAAGTTTTATGGTTTAAAAAGAGCAAGTAAAGTGAATGTTGATGTTCATGATGAGAATCATAAAATATTCGATCTTATTGAAAAAAGACGAAGATTAAGTTCTATACAAATCTTAGGTACTTTAATGAGTGTTGTTGGTGTAAGTTATATAAGGGAGAAATTGGACATTAAATTTGAACAATTAAAGGCAAAAGTTGCCTTACGTCAATTGAAAATTACAAACTGGCAAAGTTGGTTTAAAGTTTGGTTTGTTAAACTATATCCACAATTGAAAAAAGTTTTGAATTTATTGAATATAATTTGTCAATTGACTTATTTATCAGGAAGAAGTAAAAGTCCAAATTTAACAGATTGGTTGTTGAAAATTGAATACTCTCGTATTACACAATTTGATCATGATTTACATGAGAAGAAGAATCAAACCAAGATCACCAAAGATAGAACAAGGCCACCAAGTTTTGGCCAACAATTATTGCTGATATCAACAAAGTATTACAAACCTTTACAAAATTTGATTTCTCAATTATCAACAACGATTTTCCCGTTGGCTATCTTCTTGCTTAAATTCTTGGAATGGTGGAATTCATCTGAATTCGCATCTAAATTGACTAATCAAGAAATTGACAAAGAGATTCCTCCTCCACCAAAGGATGAATTGAAAAAACCTTTACAAAACAGTGATAAATGTCCTATTTGTTTGAATGCCATTACAAATCATGCAATTATTGAAACGGGCTACGTTTTCTGTTATCCTTGTATAACGAGATATCTTACAGATGGTGATGTTAAGCATGGTGGAAGATGCCCAATCACGGGACAAAGACTTTTAGGTTGTAGATATGATTATGCTTCTAAGCAGTGGAAAGTTGATGGAATTAGAAGAATTATCATTTAATTTTCAAATACATACTAAACAACACGAGAATTCAAGTCAGCAGATATCTTTTCAATGAACTGTGTGTTACCATGAACAACTGCTGTTGATAATACAAGTTTATAAGTATTCTCAACTTCAAGTAAATTTTTTTTAACATTATCGTCTGCTTTATATTGTAATTTACTCACTAATGAATTAACCTGTCTCAGTGTTTCATAATTGATATTTTCACCTTTTTCCAGTGTATCAATCAATAGTGAACTTCTTGATTTGATGATGTTCATAACATCTTTATTTGCATCAATTAAATCTTTACTCTTACTAAGCTCGGTATTGTCTTTCAGTTGCAATACGCTGTTAACAGATTCTTGATCCAAATGCGGTATTGTTGATTTCAGTTCTTTACCTTCAGAGTTAAACACACGATAGTATTGTCCATCTTTCGATACCGACCTCTTGGGGCTAAAGACAAGTACAACAGAGGAGTCAAAAGACTCGATGAGCTCTGGTTTCATATTATTCTCAATTGAATCATCAACAACGTAGTAACCGATTATATTGCCTTCTTCGTATATCTGCGACATTAGTGAATCCCTTTCTTCTATAAAACTTATATCGATTGAGCCATCTTCTCTAAATGGAACTTCAAATGAGTTAAGCACATGTGTCACCGATGAGTGTCTATATCCTCTAAGCACACCAAAAGTCGACAGTCCACGCTGGACAGAGTCTGAGATGTTCAATAGAACTACTGGGTGTATCTCTACTGACATTTATCTGGTTTTAATAACTTGATTTAGAGAAAGAGAGAGAAGAGACGGGTTATATACGCGAATTTATGAAAAGCTGTGATTGCGGGGGCGGGGGTTCCACTCGTACACGAAAAGTCATAAATCAGCCTAAAGAGGTGGAATATCCCAATTTTTTTAAATTAAATATGAGATGGCCCCGTTTTATATACAGATATTTTGACTTCAAAAATTAATGAAAAAAATCAAAATCAAGCCAAGTGTTCTTTGTCTCATTCCTTCTGTTTCTGTGTCTCGAATGATTTGAAGCGCGACGACACTTTTTTTCCTTGAAAAAAGTGGAAAATTACACAGCTTTATCGACTCTTTTGAAGACAGCTACTTCTCTTACAGAATTTTAACAAGCTAAGATGCCATCTGTACATTCGGCTGATCTGTTCATAGAACGTTCATTGCTTCTCTTAGAAACTTCCCCTTCAACAGTAAGCTTGCTTTTTTTGTTACTTCTCTATTGATTATAACTAACATTAAACTCTAGACAAGGATCTCAATAACATATGGATCTTTAGCGAAAAAGGCCGAGAAAGTTTCTAAAATACGTAAAAGTCGTTCTGCCTCTGAATCATTTGTATCTTTCAAAGTGTATGACCCGGTGTCAGGTACACTCTATAAGCTCACTACACATAAAGCTAAAGAACTATCACGTATACTTACAGCTTTAGGACCACATGGTGTTCAGATCTCTAAACCTTCAAAAACTCAGAAAAAAGACCAAGACGGTGATGTCCCTGTTGAACAAAGCACAACAAATGTCCAGATAAGAGGATTCTCTTCGGTTTTAGCTAATGCCGAGATTGAGGAAGAAGTCATTACACAAACAAAAGAGGAACCAAAGACTGAAACAACAAAGAAGAGTAAGAAGAAGAAAGGTAAACGTTAAATTAAAATAAATTGATTATCTTTTCTGTTTTTGTAGTTTTCTTCATTTTCTCCCTTTTCTTTTCTTTTTATTGTTCTTCTTCTTCTTTTTGTTCTTTGAAGTAGAGCTTTTTGTAGTTTCTTGGGGTTCCGGTGTAACTTCAACGCTATTCTCAGTAGATCTTTCTGTATCAGCAGATTCATCATTATCGGGCTTATTAACTTCATTATTCTCAGATTCAAATGTGGAAGAGCGACGTTCATAAAGTCTTTCATCGACTTCATTAATTATGGTATCATCGTCGATTATATCCTTTGGTTCGTCAGTATAGCTTGGTGGTTTACTAATTATTTGCTTTTTTGATGTGAGTAAATTTGCTGAAGTTGAAGCTTCGTTACTATCTCTCAATAAAGCCGATGGTCCAAAGAAAGTCTCTTCTTCAGATGGGTAATTTGGAGGTAATTCTTCACCTTTATCTAAGACTTTATCGGTATCAATTTCCTTACCATACGCAGGTGGAACACCAATTGTACCATAAACTGAGCCAAATCCCCATTTTTTAACATTTGCTTCAATAAATACAAATCCCAATTGACCCAAATTGACAGATAGCTTAGAGCTGCCGTTAGATCCAATTATTGGGTACATATCAAATTTAACATTATGAGCAGCTTCCACAATCTTTTTACCGTTATGTGTAAAGAAGATAGTACCTGATCTTGGTCTAAACCCACAGCCAATAACGTCACCTTCAATCAAAGTATCCCAGATAGAAGGAGAATAAAATGGCTGGTTAACACGGACCGTACCATTTGATTCATATGCGATGGAGTAACGATTATGACCTGGAAGTCTAAACAGTGGGTAAGGCTTTGTCGCTAAACCAACACTTATAACTGTCGTTGGAGACATTTCAAATAGCTTAACTTCAAAGTAAATAACGTCATTATCCTTTATAGGTAATGGGTGGTTTAAAATGACGCTGTTTGTGGTATCTGAGTTGAAATGAACGTCTAATTTATCTTCGATCATAATCTCTGATAGTGACTGTTCCAAACCTGACTCAAAGTAATAAGACTGAATACCACGATCATTAATATGATCTTGTTCGGCCTCAGTTAAAGTCGAGCCTAACGGCTTGGCATCTGGTGGGAACTCTTCTTGGAAATTCTTTGCGGTTGAATAGTTTTCTCTTTCTTCCGGTGTCATATTTGGTAGGGCATCTTCCTCTTCATTACGCATTCTCTCCAAATCATCAAACTCACCGGGGATGTTAAAGGATGAGCCCAAGAAAATCGCCCCACCATTATTAAAGAATGAAAAATAAACAGTTAGAAACAATAAAACCACAAACAATACACCCAAACCGGAACTTAATGCAATTATAAGTGGTAAATTAAAATCATCATCAAAATCATCAATAAAATCTTGGATTTTTAGTGTCACCGCTGAAAAAGAGATCATATCTCCGAATATTAAAGAAGATTAAGAAATAACCTTCACCCTTCTCCCAAAGGAAAATCAAGACAAAACAAAAAAGGCTGTGAAAAGAACTAATCCCTTTTTTGTATGTGTGACTTTTCTGTTTTCATCAAGAGAATTGCGCTTTCCTTCTCCTTGTCGCGTGAATGCTTTTTCCCTCCGGCTTATGTAAGCACACGCTAATCTTCTCTCCACAGATATACATTTATATTAGCAACTAGTACATTTATATAAAGATATCTACAATATTTTGTACTATTATCTTTTATATCTTTTGTATTTAATCACTATCAATGTTCATAGAATTACGTCTAACCATCTCCTTTGCATCATTTGCAAGGTCATCAAAGTCATCAGTGTCACTATCATAATCTTTCGAGATAGTGGACCATTCAATGTAGTAGTCCTTTATGTATTTTTTGGAATTCTTTAAGAAAAGAGGATCGAATGGGAAATAACCTTCTAAATCAACAAACTGCTGCTTTGCAAAGTTTAGCCTAGTATTTGAAGAATTGTTATTGTTTGATGAAATACCAGAGCCAGATATACCTTTCAATCTCTCATTCTTATTCTTTTGAATAATTGAGAAACAGTAAGCAACATTTTCCTCTTGCGAGATCTTTGCAAACATCAAAACGACATTCTCATTACAAAATTTAAGTGGATTGAATTTTGTAATCAACATTCTCTGGAAAAATTTATCCAATCCTAGCATCCATTCATCTTCGTCAGTTTTCAAATTTGAATGACGGAAACAGAAAACGTATAAAAGGACTTGGAAAGTTGAATAAAACATCTTAAAGCGATCCATGTTAACACCTTCTGTTATTTCAATTTCACGTTCTTCAACATATCTGTTTAACCAACTCATCAAATAACTTAACACAAACACAATTTGAGAAGTTTGTAACATCTGTGCTCTCGATAGATATGAGCTTAAATATTGTAGTGCCTTGATACGTTTCTCTATACTTTCATCTGGTGCAAAGCATAAATCAATCAATGTAACCAAAAATGAATCCATAAATTCAGGTGACAGTTGAGTGAAAAGGAAAAGAATGAACTGAGTGGATTTTGTATAATAAGTAGGTAAAATGTGTGATTTGAATAATGAAGTCAAAGTATTATAAAGCACAACACTTTCTTCATCGTCTTCTTCTTCTTCTTTTTCACCTTTTGATTTAACAGCTTCCAATGTTTCAAATACCATGGTTAAAATGGAATCAAGCTTCTCAGAGAGATCAACAATGTTAGCAGTTTGAATGTTGTTCATATTGACATTCTCTTCTTCTTCTACATCATCGTCATCTTCTTCTTCGTCATCACTATCATTGTCATGATATTCTAATTTTTCAACAATCTCATCTTCATCTCCTCCAATGGTATCATCTGCAAAATGAACTCTGCGTTCAATTTTATCTTCATCATCTTCATCATCACTGTCGTCTTCATCTTCAACTGATGATTCATCAATATCAATATCTTCAAGATCGGAGTCATCATCTAATTCATCCAATTCATTTTGTAATTCAACATCGATTTGAATTGATCTTTCAATTATTAAAGACCAAATATTAAATCTTAGCTCTGTACAATAGTCATTCAATATAACAAGATTTGAAACGTAATTTATAATCTCATGTTTATGACTGTGTTTATTTGGGAAACTTTTCACAAGTTGCTTATTCAAAGAGTGAACAGAAGTTGGTATAATTGATATGAAATATTTTAAGAGCTCATGGTGATATTTTGTCTTTGTTGAAGGTAAAGTAAATTGGTCAATTAAAATTGATGATATCTCTGACCACCATTTTGGTAAATAGGAGCATAATGTGACAATGAATTTCTTGAAAACCAAGATAACTGGCTGTTCCAACATCCACCATTTGTTATAGTTGATAATCGAGAAAATGATATTATTGCAATGTCTTGATTCAAGTTTAGATATATTATTCGTAAGGGTCATAAGTATTGTTTGGAAATTTCCTGGTGTGATATGTTCAGAATGGGATTTGGGTAATGATATTTGATCTGCAATTGTATCAAGCTGAACGCTGTTGTTATTTTCCAGTGCTCCAAGTGCAGATTTGATATAGGAAGAATACATCTTCTCATGGAAATCCTTTGAGCTCTTACCAGTATTATCTATAGGAGCAGCTTCTTCTTCATTTGATAAAATTTTCCTCTTCTTCTTCTCTATTACTTCTTCTTCTTCATCTTCCCTTTGTCGTTTGAAATGGTCTTTCTTGTGATCTATCGACATCATCCTCTTACTGTTTCAAAAAAATATGTATATGTAGATTTCCCTCCCTTATCTTATGTGACAAACTTTCTGTCTCACTTCTCTCTCTCTCTCTTTAAAAAGTCCTATATTATAGAAGCATATAATTGCTTTGTAGTTGGTAAATTGAATCTAGTCCTCCCCCTGGTAATAAATATGATGCTGTGTGAGGTGACCAGAATTAAAACAAGATGACAATTGGCGTTGATTGATTTAAAACAACTTATTCATAAAAAAAATTTAAGAGAGATGAGGATGAAAATTTGTGTTTTTAACAAAAATTTCTCAGTTGCTTATGTAATCCCTCGGTTATGTGGCACTTTTTATATTTTCTTAAAATGGTAACTTTCGCGCTCATATCTTAATCTCTAAGCTCACTACCGGAGTATTTAGCATGTTTAAGCTTATCTTTAAAGATTAGTTGAGTCTGAATCAACGTTTATACTTTATTATCAGACGATATTTTTAGTCTAAGGTCTTACTGTACAGTTTATAAGTCCCTTGTTCAGGCACTGTACATCTGAAAGAACGCAAACATTACTCCGGATGTACAAAGCATGCATTAAATGGGTGGCAAAGAATCAAAACAAGCGGTGAATTATACCTATATAGTCCATTTACAGTAGTCTTCACATTTGTACTAGAGTCTAGTAAATTTCAGCAACTGAACTAATAGCCCTCTCCCTCGGTAAAAACTACAATTTACATCATCCATGGGTGCCATCTTTAATCTCTATACCATCGCGTAAATTTCGTGTTTTTTTTCCAATGTTTCGTGTTTCTGTGGGGCAGTTTTTTAGGTTATAGCTGTAAAAAAAAAAAAAAAAACTGAATAACTTTCAAAAACTGTGTATAAATACCTCTCAAGCCCTGAAATTCAATTGAAGCTAAAAAAATTGCTACCCTCAATTCTACTTTATTAAGATGAGTTTGGAAACAATTCGTGAATTCATCCATGACTTATGGCCAGCAGCACCAAAGTTCATGCCAAAGGATTATCCAGATCTCACTGGTAAATATGCGTTAGTGACAGGTTGTTCTGCTGGTATCGGTTACGAAACTGCAAAGCTACTCTTATCCAAGAATGCCACTGTCGTTATGGTCAATAGAAACCAATCCAAAACAACTGCAGTTTTGGAGAAGATGAAGCACCAATTGATTGAAATGAATCCTGAATTGACCTCGGATATCCTTGACAAGCGTATCATTACCAAATACCTTGATCTCTCAGATCTCACCACTATCAAGTCAGGAATTGAAAATTTGGTGAACGAGATCCCAAAGTTAGATATCACTATCTTCAATGCAGGTATTATGTTCCCACCTCCGGGTACTCTTTCAAAACAAGGTTTTGAGGCCCAGTTTGGTACTAATATCGTTGGTCATCACTTACTTTTGAAATTCATTCATCCTCTTATCATTAATGCAAAGAGCTCAAGAATCATTTTCCTTTCGTCTTTGGCTCATAGAGGAGCACCAGCTAATGGTGGTTTAACTTGGGATTTCAAAGAGAATGATGCTGTGGTTTCAAAGGCTTTCACCAGCTACAGTCAATCTAAAGTTGGCTGTTTATACCAAGCTTTTATTTATGGTGAGATGTATAAGTCACAAGGTGTCATTTCCCTTCCAGTCCATCCAGGTCTTCTCCAATCTGAACTCCAAAGAGAACTGCCTACTATTGCACAGAGACTGAGTGACCTCGTTATGTCTCCACCAATTTACGGTGCTTACTCTGAGTTATTTGCTGCTTTGCACCCAGATATCACCACTGAAAACTCTGGTCAGTACATCGGTCCATGGGGTGAATTTAGACCTGTCAGAGCCGATATTAAAGACGGATGCACCAATGGAACTGCTCAGAAACTCTGGGACTATCTCGATTCTGCTGTTTCTGCGTACGTTTAAGCTAGGATCATTCTGTGCCTCTTTTTTTTATTTATTTACTTCGTTAAATCACCAGACTTATGTTCTAGATTTTCTCCTTTTATTTAGATTTGAATACAACATTGAGCCTTTCCTCTGTTCAAGTAAAGTATGGTGAAAATCCAATGTTGTCATGACAACGGCCATCCCACATTAGGAATCGCGAATTAACGCGCCAAGCGCACAGGAAATGTAAACAAACCTCTACACACTTTTCAAACAATCAACAAAACAGCTTCGTAAGGAAAAAGGAAGCTTCTGAGATCAACCGAGCGGGCGGCTAAATCAAGAAGTACTGCACTGAAGAAGAGATTTCCGCTGAGACTAGGACTTGCAATTTCCTTAACAAAAAATTATCGCCTCCTTCGTTTATTTCCAGTATAAAGAGAGAGAGATTCTGAATAAGAGATGGACTACTCCCCTTCGCCTTCCAGAGTTAAACCTCAGTATGCCTTTCTTGATAACTCCATTGAGATTGGCCGCTCTGAGAAGCCATTTAAAAGTTCACCTTTAAAGAACGTTGCCAACAGAGAAGACACTGGTCTTCATGAGATGCAGAAGAAGTTCTACAGCAAATACTCCGACTTGAAACCGCAGCCTTTCAGCTCTATGAAACCATCAAAGTCTGCCTCAAATGATTCAACAAACAGATTATTCAAAGAAGTCAGCGCTAAGGTCCCTGTGGATGATGAGATTAAGATAAGCTCGAACATGATCGAGAAGATCATTAGAGAAAATGAAAGACTCAAGCACGATAAAGACTTGGTTCAGGCCTATGCTAAGGGGTTGAAGGAGAAGCTATTGAAATACAAACAGCAAAATGAGAGCTTGAAAGCTGAGCTGGTTCAGGCTCAGCAGGAGTCCAAGGATATGGAGGAGAAGGTCAACACGTGGAAAACCAACTATGAACAGCTACAGAACAAGCTTGGAGGCGTGGAGACTGTTGGTGGTAAAAATGATTCACCTGTAGTTACTGTTCCATCTGCTAGTCCTGCTCAAGAACCTAGCAGTCCACAGCTTAATAACACACAGGATATATTTGGTTCTTTCTCCCCTGTTGGGATATCTGGCAAACCCTCATCAGAAAC
Organism: Petasospora americana; assembly: GCA_003708795.3. Taxonomy (NCBI): domain Eukaryota; kingdom Fungi; phylum Ascomycota; class Saccharomycetes; order Phaffomycetales; family Wickerhamomycetaceae; genus Petasospora; species Petasospora americana. Next base: position 103,803 of record PPOA03000011.1, read on the forward strand.
CAAGCTAACAAATCAAGGGCTAGGAGCTATTGAGTCACGAATCAAGTATTTGGAGCATTTACTACTTTCTAAGAATGGAGAGCAACCGGGTTCAATCAAAGATGAAATTTCATTCTTGAAGAAGCTAATGATAGAGCAAGACAAGGAATCAAGACAGAATCAATCCATCAGTGCTGATCAGATGACAAGGTCCGCTGATAAAGGGGAAGGACATCCATTGATGAAAGAAGACGAATGGCTTTCTAGAGAGACTTTTGAACTTAATCAGCTACAGTCTGAGGTTATGAATCTGCACAAGAAGCTAGCTATGAGAGAGGATAACATGAGGAAGAAGAGCGAGTTGAAGAGACAGCTACTGGAGTTGAGCATGCAATTGGAGCGTGCAGATGAACCTTCAAAGAAAACCAAGTCCTCTCTCTCGGGTACTTCTGACGCACAGCATAATGAGAGCTCAGACCAGCCTGGCTGTCACGAACGAGAGATCGGTATTGATCTGAAGTGTACGAGGTGTGCGAAGGCACAACTCGGGTCCCAGACACCGTCGCATGAAGCTTCTACCGACATTCCAGATTCTAAAGCATCAGATGAACCAAAGCACTTCCATATCAACGGTGTCAAGTGGTACTAGTACAAACTTTGCATGAAACGTGTATATTATATTTTTACCTGATGACTAAAATTCATAAAGTAGGCCTGCATGGGAGAGCTTCTCGGCTTCTATGGACCTATACGAGTGGTAGTGTAATAATAGCCTGACTATTACAACAGCTGATATTGAGGGAACACACTAAGTGGCCCACTTACGAGGGTAAATCATCCCCGGAATTTACCCGTTTCGGAAACCGATTGTTATAGGGGGCAGCCTCACTGTAAATCTCGTCGTTTAACGATTGACTTCTTTTTTGCGCGGGCTCCCCTTTTTTTTTCTTAAACAACGTTAAACGAGACATCCAAATTCTCAGCTCATTGATAAACAACGGTTAGTCCTCCTTTTTGTATTCAACGCAGAAGGCGCAACGCTGTAAATTAAAATAGAGCATTTGCTATAAAACCATGGCTAACGTTCTGCAGAGTTTGAGCCAGAACTTCTCATCGTTTGAGTCCCCAGCGCTCATTTCCTTACAGGCCTCCGTGCCTGTGGTTAAGGACGCTCTCGCTTCCATCTCATGGTGGAAGGTCATCTTCACTTTCCTCGCAGTCGTTGTCGTCTACGACCAAATAAGCTACCAAATCAAGAAGGGTAACATTGCCGGTCCAAAGTACAAAGTCTGGCCAATCATTGGCCCATTCATGGAGTCTCTTGATCCGAAGTTTGAAGAGTACAAAGCCAAGTGGGCTTCGGGTCCTTTGTCTTGTGTCTCCGTCTTCCACAAGTTTGTTGTCATTGCAAGTGAGAGAGATCTTGCTAGAAAGATTTTCCAGAGTCCATCTTATGTCAAGCCATGTGTCGTTGACGTCGCCGTTAAGATCCTCAGACCAACTAACTGGGTCTTCCTTGACGGTAAGGCTCATGTCGATTATAGAAAGGGTTTGAACGGTCTTTTCACCAAGCCTGCCTTGGCCGAGTATATCCCAGGTTTGGAGACCGTTATGGATGACTACTTGCAACACTTCAGAGACCTCACCAAGGATGGCCCAGTTGTTTTCTTCCCAGAGTTCAGAGAGATGATGTGTGCATTGTCTTTACACGCCTTCTGTGGTGATTACATCTCTAAGGAACAGATTAAGAGAGTTGCTGATGACTACTATTTGGTTACTTCCGCTTTGGAATTGGTCAACTTCCCAATTATCTTGCCATACACCAAGACTTGGTACGGTAAGAAGACTGCTGATATGGTTATGAATATCTTTGCCGAGTGTGCTGCTGAGGCCAAGAAGCACATCAGAGCTGGTGGTGAGACCACCTGTGTTTTGGACTCTTGGGTTAAGGTCATGGAGGATGCTAAGAAGGAAGTTGAGGAGAACCCTGAAAAGAGATTGTCTGTTCGTGAATTCAGTAACAAGGAAATCTCCGAGGCTATCTTCACTTTCTTGTTTGCTTCTCAGGATGCTTCCTCTTCTTTGGCTTGTTGGTTGTTCCAGATTGTTGCTGACCGTCCAGATGTTGCTGCAAAGATTAGAGAAGAGCAATTGGCTATCCGTGGTGGTGACCCTAACGTTCCATTGACTATGGACCTCATTGATAAGATGACCTACACAAACATGGTAGTTAAGGAGGCTTTGCGTTACAGACCACCAGTCATTATGGTTCCATATGTTGTTAAGAAGTCCTTCGAGGTTAGTGATGGTTATCATGCTCCAAAGGGATCTATGTTGATCCCAACTTTGTACCCAGCCCTTCACGATCCAGAGGTCTACGAGAACCCAGATGAATTCATCCCAGAACGTTGGGTTGAAGGCTCTAAAGCTAGTGAAGCCAAGAAGAACTGGTTGGTCTTCGGTACTGGTCCACACGTGTGTTTGGGTCAAACTTATGTCTACACTACCTTCGCTGGTTTGATTGGTAAGGCTATGTTGTTCAACGACTTGCACCATCAGGTTACTCCACTTTCTGAGGAGATCAAAGTCTTCGCTACCATCTTCCCTAAGGATGACCTCATTCTCGGATTCAAGTCAAGAGACCCACTTGCTCCAACTGTGATTCCAACCTCTGCTTGAATGCACTCTTGTAAGTTTTCCACATATATATGATACACTACATGATCAACTCATGACATTTTTCCACTCAACTATCCGTTGCCTGTTTCAAAACTCATAAAATACATCACATAAACTCACACACATGCTCACACTTTTTCCATACATATCTGTATAAAATAGTATTTACTTCATTTCAGTTTGGTTTTTCTATGGAGTTTCACCTTTGCCTATATTTATTTGAGGCTACCCTGTCTCGATCTATAATTACACTCGAAAATATATATAAATTCATTAAAATGCTTTTGAATTAGATGATATAGAAGTTCACAACTTCAAGGAAGAAGTGCCCTGTTGTACCTTATCCTTTTTCACGTTACCTGCAACGTCTCTTCTCTGACCCTTGTTGTCAATGACAGTAACATTCTTAGCCTTAGACAATGTATCCATAACCTCCTGTTTCTTGGACTTCTTCTGCTTGGATGCATCTCTCTCATATGCATCTCTAGCTCTCTTTCTCTTGTTGGCTCTTCTCATTCTCTGCTTGTCTTCTCTGGACAATTCATCTCTAGCGAAGACAGTACCAGACTTAAGCTCAATCTCGTTAGAGTTAGATGAGTTTTGGGCCTTGTAGATCTCCTGTGGGGCTAATGTAGATGCAGATGAATGTGTCAATGGTTGAGCATCCTCCATGGTAATAGAAGCGGTATTAACCTTGATGTCAATGGCCTTCTGGGCTGGTTTTGGAATGAAGTGGGCAGAACTGAGAGCATCAAGTTTATATGACAATGACTTGAACATCTCTTTAATCTCGTCATGGGATTTCTGGAGCTCCTCAGAAATAGCAGCTTCTCCTGAGTTTTCTCCCTTAAATTCTTCTTCGTACATATCAGCGAGTGACTTAGATGATTTCTGGTCACTGAGCTCGAATGACGATGAAGCTCTAAAGTTTGTTACGTCTGTAATAACTCTTCTCGGAAGATCGTCAAAGTTTCCTTCTTTGATTCTTCTTCTAATCATCTCTTCTAATGACTCCGTTACTTCCTTTGTTATCACTGGAACAGGTTTGGCAGTACGTTCGAATTCTAACTCTTCCTCCAGAAGGGCATCTTGTGGTCTGTCTTTAGCCTTAGCTTCACCTTTCATTGCCCATTTTTTCTCCGCAACTGCCTCTTTTTCAAGCTTAGCGATCTCCTTTTGGATATCCAACTGTTGACGTTCGAAACTGGAAAGGTTCTTCTTCTCTTCTAATTCTGGTTGTTCTTCTTGTACATCATCTTCATCTGCAAAGAGATCCATCATGGCCGACTTCATACCAGCATCAAAATCATTCTCGTTAAGGGATCCTTCTTTAAGCTTCTTTTCCTTCTTTGGTTTAGTCTTCTTTGGTGGTTGTGATGTTGCTGCGGCATTCTTATCAAAGAAGTCATCATAGTAAGCAACGTCTTCTTCTTCAGAATCTGAGAGTTCACCAAAGTAGTCAATTTCTTCATCGTCATCATCATCGTTCTGTGGTCCATCTTCTTGTGCAAGAGTCTGTCTATTAAATTCGTCAATGGAGAAAAACTCATCGTTAAGGCCAAACTTATCCTTCTTTACTGTTGGACGCTTAGCACTGTCATCTTGGTCCTCTCCTTCTTCTTCATCTTCATCTCCGTCTTCTGGCACTTGCTGTTCTTCAACATCGTCTTCGTCATCATCTACGTAGTCGTCGACAAGCTCGCCATTAGCATCCATGTCATCAATATCCTCAGAATCTTCGTCGCCTTCTGGGAATGCTGAGATGTCTTCCTCATCTTCATCTTCTTCGGATGATAGGTCTGAAGCCTCCTCGGCTTTGAGGGAATCTGAAGCACTCTTCAAAGCTGGAATCTTTTCAAACATGAGATCCTCTGTAACGCTCTCCAAGATGATCTTCGCCTGTGGCCATACCTGTGAAGCATCAAGGCCCTCAACGTATATCTCATCGAGCACTGAGTTCCCCTTTGTGATCGGGTCAAACAGCACCTTCACAAGATTCAAAACCTCAGCTGAGTCCACTGAACCGTCCAAGAGACAGGCAGGGTTCTCACTAAGTGTCTCGATAATAGGAGCCATATTTAATTCACCTTAAACGAGTTAGAAGCTTTAAGTAATTTTTTCTAAAGGCTCGATGAGCTTTTCTTTTCACTGCGCTTTCCGCATAGAAAATTTTGAAATTTAAATTGGTAAGAGCACTACCGGTATGGGGACTCTCATATAGACTTGGTTGCAATTCTGGCTAGTTTTTTCTTAATTCTTATTTTTGTATTTATATTTATATACCGCATTAGTGCTACTTTAAAGTTTATTCAGTATGTTCAAATAAGATTTATTATCAGTAGATAATTGCTGCAGTTGTACCGATGATGGAGAGGATGGCAGCGATGATGATTGTGGCCCAGCACTGGACTCTTTCACGAGGTGTGACGGTGTCCTTGCAGATGTGCAAGTAGAAAGCCGATGGGAGGATCAAACATAGTAAGAAACAGAGACCGGCACCCATAAATGCAATGATCTTGTCAAATGCTGGGAATGCAATTGCGATGAGGACAAAGAGAGAGTTGACAATGATTCTATTAAGGAAACGTACAATGTATCTCCAGGTGTAACTGAACCCTTTAAACTCGGTAATTTCATGAGTGTCGGTCATCATATCTAAGATTGAAATGATAGGTCTTGCGTTCAGTGGGGTCTTCGACAATGGAACTGTGGCCATGAATGCACAAATGAGGAAATACACCGCTGGTGGGTAACCTTTGGTCAATAAGACACTTCTAGTGATTTCATCCTTAACGTTACCACCAAACATTAAGAATCCGATAACGGCCATAGACATGTCAGTGAGGAAAGTGATTGAGTAAGTAACCTTCAAACATTCCTTGAATTTATGAGGATGTCTCATATCAACTTTCAAGTTAGGGAAAATCGCATGGCCACCAAATGGTGCCATCAGGATACCAATAGCGATCAAAGCATCAGCCATAGTATTTGGCAACATGTTAGTTGGCGCAAACTCAATGAGTGATCCAGGTGTTGTCTGTTTCCAAAGACCTGATCCTAAGATCACAAGAACAACACTGATGGTACAAGAGATACCAGCCAAACTGATAATACTCAAAACGTTCAAAGGCAGGAACGAAGGTGGAGTTAGCACTAAGAAAGCAATGAGCTTGAAATGATTGATCGAAATCTCAGGGTATAGTGCATTCAAAGAGTCTGCAAAGAGGACGATCAATGAAACACCTGAAGCCATTAAGTCCATTGAGAACAAAAGAGAGATTAAAGCTCTACCTCTTGGACCAAATGTGACGTGTGCCAAGTCAGAGTATGTCATTAAGGTTGGATCAGTGTCCATACAGCGGGATAGTAAATCTGCAGAATGGTAAGTCAGCAACGCACAAAGTGTCAAAGCTGGAACACCAAAGAGCCAACCAGCATGGCTGAATCCCAGTGGTAAGGCCAATAGACCAATTCCGATAAGGACGTTCACAGAGTTGAAAATCGTCTGTGGAGCAGTAGATTGTCCTGCAATGACAGTGACGACCTTACCATTAGCCTCGACTTTTTTCAATGTTAGTGATGCAGAGTCCTGGAATTCTGCAAAATTATTAGCATCTAAACTGTGAATAGCACCGTATGAGTAGACCGACGGAGATCTATAAGACTGTGCGAGCGAGGCATCATCGATGACATCGTCGTTGTCATCAATGGCGTTGTTCATGCTATCACGGCTAGGTCTTGGTCTGAGGAAGTCATAATCACCACGCAAGTCTCCACGGTGCAGCACCGTCGACAGCCTTTGGCCATTGAAAGAAGGTGCCAACGTATCCCTGTCGTACAATTCATCGTCGTCTTTGAAGTATGATCTTGACTGCTGTGTGAAAGGCTCAATTGCCCTAAAAGACTGTGCTCTACTGTATGATGACGCAAATCTGGATAACGAGTTAACACCTTTAAACGACCCAATAGGGTTGTTCAAGATCGATTCACGTCTCGCCAACACCGAGTGAGGCGTACGCTCCACAGGGATGGAGATGAAGTTGTTTCTCTGTGGCGAGCCTGTTGATGACTGGTCTGGCATTTTCTCCCGAGCTGTCTCTGTGTGTGGGTTCTCTTATTCTATTGGTACCGTGGGTGTGATCGGGGTATGAGGGAGCTCTCGAAACGGGCAGATAAGAAAACGTAACCGTAAAACAGGAGAGGGCAGGGGGGAGGTTACGGGGGAGTTAAAGAGCTTTGAATAGCACAAATCTCCTACAAACGTAGAAAAACTTTCTGCCATGTTTTGTGCTGCTTTCTTATCTGAAAAAAAAAAAAAAAAAGGCTGCCGATCAAGGAAATGCGCGTGGAAAATGTAAACAATGGTACGGGGACACAGATGCCGTTTCTCTTTCTATCGTTTCACTACAAAAAGATTCAAATTAATTTGTGACTGAAATTTCAATCAGCATTTCTATTTTTGGCCTCTTTAATGATCTTGTCCCAGTTGGAGGTGACGAAAACGGTGTACAATTGACCGCAACTGATGCTCACAAGGCCGATGATGATACCGAGCCATAAACCCTTGAGACCCATGGAGAAGTGGAATGCGAAAATATATGAACATGGCAGGCCAACAACGTAGAATCCAAATAGTGTAATCTTACCTCCTTTTTTCTGGTTTCCCTGTCCTCTCATACAGCCTGCGGAACAGGCATTGATACAGTCGAGCAAACCCATCATCCAGATCACCGGCATTGTCTTCAACACCTCGTCAATGACTTCCTGGTCATTTGTGAAGACCGCAGTGATTTCACGACGGAAGTAGAACATGATGAAACTGTTGAAACATCCGATAATAACACCGAGGTTCATCGAACCTCTGCAGCAAACAAGTGCATTTCTTGGTAAGCATGCACCAACGTAGTTAGCAACACGGGTAGCTGTGGAGATACTAACACTGAAAGGCACTTGGTATGCCAATGCACAGATAGAACTAACAACACTCTGTGCTGCCAGCTGGGTTGTACCGAGGTTGGACGCAATAATGGTGATAATCTCAAATCCAACAAACTCGGCCTCAACCATGATAACACCAGGCAATGCCAATTCTATCATCTTTGCCCAGTTTTCAAATGCTTGTTCAATTTTGAAGTTTCTTGGCCAACAGTGTAAGCATTGTTTGTTTGCAAGGACAAATACCAATAGCCCTAATGGCATCAACCAATAATTCATCATGACTGCCAATGGAGCACCTTGGTAACCAAATCCGAATTTCCAAACCAAAAGATAATTCATTAGGGCATTGAATGGTGCACAGAACAACAATACGTAAGTACTTGCATGGAAAACTCCCTGACACTGTAAGAATCTCTTTCCACACTCAAAGATGATAAAACCTGGCATACCAAAACTCACAATTCTCAAATAGTTTGCAGCAATATCAATCAATTCACCTTCTGGCACAAAGAGCCTTAGCAATGCTGAAGAATACCAAATCCAAATACAGCCAATTGGAATAAAGCAGGTAATTGCAAACAATGAGCACCTTATAAATTGCAAACCAACAAGCTCGAACTTTCCAGCACCGTATGCTTGGGAACAGAGGGTATCTAAACAAGTTGTTAAACCCTGAATAGCTGCAAAACCTGTAATGTTTGCTGTCATTGAACCTAGTGTTATACCGGCCAAAGGCTGTTTACCAATATGGCCAACAGAGAAAATAGATGCTAATGACAATGAGTTCTGTAATAAGAAAGTTATAACCAAAGGTGCTGACGAACGAGCAAGACTTTTCATCTCAAATGGCACCGTTGTCTTAATTTCACCTTTCAATGCAGCTTCTTCCCAGGCTTCGTTAATTAAATTTTCTTCATCTGATGGTGTATTGGAGCCTGTTGGTAAGAGTTGGTTGTCATCCAATAACTCTCTCTCCTCTCGTAAGAGCTCTTGAGACTCGCTTCTCATAGGTAAAGGTGCAACCTCGTGTAGTATTAAAGGTGTTGTCTCATCGAGCATCGCTGTCTCAGCTGTGTTCTCCTCTTCTGTGAGGAAATCTGATGGAACATAAAGACCACCTTTCCCCTGTGACCCGTACACAACGGAATTTCGACGTGTAGCCGTCGTATGCTTGAATTTATGTTCAAAATTTGACATATCCTTACTTAGCAATCAACGTTTTAAATCGAAAGTAAACCTAATGAAAACTTTCTTTTTTTGTGACAGCCCAAAAAAAAAAGCTGTCAAAAAAAAAAGAAAAAAAAAACTTGATGATCGCGAACACGTTTTATTCGAGGTGCATATTATTACTTATTGTGTAAACACTTTCTTTTATTTACTCTTGAACTTCAAAAGCAACTTTTCTTACTTTATGTTGCTCGAAGATGTCATAGGCAGTTGCGACTTCACTCAATGGCATAGATTTATCAATGAAATCGTCAAATTTGTAGGACACTTTCTCAAATACTTTGAAGGCATCTTCAAAGATTGATCTCACTGGACATCTGCCAAACTGTAATGAAATGTTCTTAAGATAGCACTCCAATCCACTCATTGGTAAAGGTTCATGATGGTAACCGATAGACGAAATGAAGCCAGCCGAGCGAACGCAATCAAATGCCAATCTTAAAGCTGCGGCATTACCGACAACTTCAAAGATGGCATCAGCACCACGACCATCAGTCTTGGACTTGATGAAGCTAGGAACATCTTTTACCTCATTTAAGTTAATTGGAATAGCACCAAGCTCCTTTGCTTGCAAAAGTCTGCTTTCAACCGTGTCTGCAATGTAAAGATTCTTAACACCCATCTCTTTGGCAGCTGCAACACAACATAGCCCAACAGGGCCAGCACCAAGCTGTAAAATTGTGTCATTTGCAATCTTGTCTTGGTTGTATAGCACCTTCTTGAAATAGTTATTAACACATAACCAACCGGTTGGGAAGATATCAGACATCATTAGGGCAGTCTTCCTATTCATTCCCTGAGGTAGTGGGAAAAGACAATGATCAGCGTATGGCACTCTAACGTACTCAGCTTGGCCACCATTCAAGAAGGAAGTACCAAACACCTTTGATTCAACGCAGCTTGAACTCAATCCATCTTTGCAAGCCCAGCATTCACCACATTGACTTGTAAAGGTACAAATAACGTCGTCACCAACTTTGAAGTTATTGACACCATCACCGACTGCAACAACCGTACCATTGAACTCATGGCCAGTTATATACCCAGCAGATGGTGGAATGACATCTCCTCTGTACATATGTAACTCCGTACCACATAATGCAGTGGCTTTAATTTGCAAAATAGCATCCTTTGGAGATTCGATTGTTGGTGTTGGAACAGTCGAGTACTCAATGTTACGTGCGCCTCTGAAGACCGAGGCCTTCATCGTGGCTGGGATTGGGTCAATCTGTGTCATAAGTTAGTCTTTTACTCTTCCAAGTGGATGAATCCACAAGGACAATGGAAACGGGGGGAGTTTCCATTGTCTTTATAGAGCAATTTGGGGTTGTGGGGTGTGGGGAGATCAGGACATCTGAACAAAAGAGGGCAATACCACTTTCGGCCAAAAAGGAGGAAAATGACAGTTTTTTTTAAGTGGAGAAACCTGAGACTCGGACTTTTTAAATGCTCCCCATAAGAAAAATCGCTCGGACTAGGCACAGACCCTTCGACCCCCCACGCAAATGGGGGAATTCGCGAAAATAAAAATCTGGGGTAAGAAAAAAAAGAAACGAGAGCAACGAAGAAACGCGGTCACGTGATTCCTCGAAAAGGGTTTATATGTTGCACATACCACCCGATAATGCTCAAATTGTGTCTCGGTCCGCGGTCGCGGAGTTTACAACGCCTATGAAATGGAGTTTGGTGAATTTTTTCTCTCTTTTCCCTTGTATTTTATATCTTCTCTTTCCATATCGATATATAATTCATAAGGAAAATGTCTGCTGCTAACGCTAAGCTTCTTTGTTTGCATGGTTTCTTACAAAATGGTAAGGTTTTCTCTGAGAAATCATCCGGTTTGAGAAAGTTATTGAAGAAGGCCAACATTCAAATGGACTACATTGATGGTCCAATTGTCTTGGAGAAGAAAGATTTACCATTTGAAGTTGATGATGCTAAATGGGCTGAGATCGTTGAGACTGGTGTTAACAGAGCTTGGTTCTACCACGACAACATCTCCAAGAACCTTGATTTGACAGAAGCTGTCAACACTGTCGTTAACCACATTAAAGAGAATGGTCCATATGATGGTATTGTTGGTTTCTCTCAAGGTGCAGCTGTCTCTACAATTATCGCCAACACTATTAAGACATACCCTGAGCTTGAAGGTATTCAGGATTACTTCAAGATGTCCCTTGAGGTATCTGGTTACTCATTTACTGAACCAAAGCCAAATGGTGGTGAAGGTGAATTACAAATTACAGAGAAATTCCAAAGCGCATTCACAGTTCCACAGGGAGAAGAGTTCATCACCAGATCCATCTTTATCTATGGTTCAAACGATAACTCTGTTCCAGGTATTAGATCTCAATACTTAGCTGCCATGTACCCAGAGGAGAAAAAGGCCACTTTCGAACATGACGGTGGTCACTTCGTGCCGAACAAAAAGGATTTCCTCAAGCCTGTGGTTGAGGAGATCACAAAATCCCTTGGACTTTAAGTACATAGAACAAATAGATAGAATATGTAAATATATCCTATAAGTAGTGAGCTCGGGGAATCCCGGTTGGTTCCCGGGGTTTCGGTGTCTGGGTGTTTTTCACCTATGCGCGTTCCACATTTTTTCAAAATAAAAGGCCGCGAACTTTATTATGGCCAGCCAGGTAACAAAACTTCTAAACATATAAACACATCGCATTTTATATACCTTTTTATTGCTCTTTTTCGGTTTGCATTGGGTCTTAATTTTCATTCTGTTTCTATTCTTTTGTTTCCTTAACAAAGGTCATCTCTTTTTTCTCTCTCTCACCTCAAATCACGAAAAAACATTGACGTATATATAAAGGCATACACACATCACAAGCAAGAAGGATGAACTTTGCGAAGTTGGACGAACAGATACCAAGGAAACTTGTATCGCGTCTCGCTATACCTAAACGAGACGAAGAATCACATTATCATTCTTACCAGCCTGTGACTGCTGAGATACCGTCAAATCCATCACCAAGGAAAAGTCGACCAGATGTTGATGGTGATGTAACAAATGATTCATCAGTAGGAGCAAATGGTGCGCCATTAAACACTTCAGTTGAAGACTCACCAAGAACATCCATTTTCTCGGGGGTTTTACCACAATCGCGTTACCAAATTATCAAAAATTCCCTAATCAAATACTCAAAATTCATTGGTCCAGGTATTATGGTGTCAGTGTCTTACATGGACCCAGGTAATTACTCGACCGCTGTGGCTGCTGGTTCGGCTCATCAATATAAACTTTTGTTCTCGGTTCTTTTGTCAAACGTTCTGGCCGTTTTCTTACAAATCCTTTGTGCAAAATTGGGTGCAGTTACAGGCCTAGACCTTGCTCAAAACTGTCGAGAACATTTACCAAAACGATTAAACTTAGCAGTATACGTCTTAGCAGAAGTTGCCATCATTGCTACTGATCTTGCAGAGGTCATTGGTACTGCTATTTCACTGAATATTCTGTTTGGCTTACCATTAATAGTTGGTGTCATCTTCACTATTATCGATGTTCTTATAGTCTTAATGGCTTATAAACCAAATGGTGATATGAAAATCATCAGAATATTTGAAGGATTTGTCTCTTTGTTGGTCGTCCTAACGGTCATTTGCTTTGCCGTTGAGCTCTTCACTGTGGATTTTGTCTTTAAAGACGTTATGAAAGGGTTCCTACCAAGTAAAGAAATCGTGGAAGGAGATGGTCTTTATCTAAGTTTGGCAATCTTAGGTGCCACTGTGATGCCTCACTCTTTATACTTGGGAAGTGGTTTGGTTCAATCAAGACTTAAAGAATATGATCTCAATAATGGTAACTATAAACCAGTTGAAGTTGAAGATGGTTACTCTGATTATAAGCCAAGTATGGAAGCAATCTCTGAGACAATGAGCTATACCATTGCCGAACTAATCGTTTCACTCTTCACCGTGGCACTCTTTGTCAACTCTGCTATCTTGATTGTGGCTGGATCCACTTTGAATGGTGAGAAGGACACAGATTTATTCTCCATCTATAAGTTATTGTCAGAGCATTTGTCCAAAACAGCAGGTTTAATATTCGTCCTTGCATTACTCTTTTCTGGTCAATCGGCAGGTATCGTTTGTACTCTTTCAGGTCAGATGGTATCTGAAGGTTTCCTTCATTGGAGTTTACCACCAACCATAAGAAGGCTTATAACAAGATCCGTTGCCATTACACCTTGTTTAGTCCTTGTACTTGTTGCTGGTCGCTCAGGATTAAGTGGCGCATTGAATGCTTCCCAGGTTGTGTTATCTCTTTTGTTGCCATTCGTCTCTGCACCATTAATTTACTTCACCGCTTCTAAGAAGATCATGCGTGTAAGTTTGAGTAACAAGCCACATCAAGAATCTATTGGATTAATGAACTTAAACAATGATGACAATGGAGATGACTTTGAAATTGAAGATGACATCGAAGAAGAATTTAAAGATATGAGTAATAGTAAATTGATGAATATAATTGCCGTTTCTATCTGGTTATTCATTACAATGCTAAATTTCTTTTTACTCTTCAGTTTTGCCATGGGTAAGGATGTCTCCTTCTAAATTTTCATTTGCGTTCATGTTGTTCATATTTTCCCTTTCATATATATCACACTATCGGATCATAAATCTTTGATACAAGTTTTGTTTGGATTTATCACTTTCATAGAATAGAATATGAATTTTGTTTTTAATATGTATTATGTAAGATGTTTGCGATATATTTATATCTGTTATTCAGATATGCTTCTTGTGAAAGAAGTTGATCATACAAGACAATCGTCCGATCTAACTTTTAATGCACGTCCCTGCTTCAGAAAAACACAAGACGAAAACCAGCGAGGTAAAACATAAAAGTTAAACATAGGAAAGACGCATTGGACAAAACAAAACTGGAACTTTACAGTAATAACGTTTATTACAAATTAATACACAAGACAATATAAGAAACACTCAAGATATAAATCATAATGCAAACCACAAGAAAAGCAAAAATAATGGGAAATAGTCAATTTTACCATAACTGAGGAGTAAAATATATCTAGTTCTAAAGAACTCCGGAAATTGGTTTTAGTTGTCATCGAATGTTACCTCCCAGTCCCAATAGAAAGTGGTATACTGTGGGTATGTGCTGTTAACCCCACAAGCCTGAACATAAGTTTGGTTTTGGAGGTTCACTTGAATAGTGTCTAAGTAACCATCCAGTGGACAAGAGAATCCAGGTCCATCCTGACAACCTGGGATTGGTAGCACAGCATCGTTAAGGATAACTCTGGCATAGATATCAGTCTTGTTAGTTAAAACGTCCATACACTCCAATCTCTCAGTGATAAGTCTACCACCCATTGGGCATATGTCGTTAGCTCTGTATTTGGATAAGAAATCCACCTCAGATCCTGAGAGATCAACCTCCGGCTCATAGAGACCTAAAGCAGCAGCATATGTCAAAAGATCAGAGTCATGGGAAAAGGAGAAAGTTAAGTTATATGGATAATCAGAACCTTGCTCCATTAAAGTATAAGTATTGTTGGCGTAAACTGAACCCAAAGCAGCAGACAGAGAATATCCCGGACCGTTCTCGTAGTAGAATGTTAAAGATTTTGAGTAATCAAAACTAATCCACTCCTCCATTGTGAAGATATCACAGAACTCTGAATAACCCCTTACATTTAGCTCAAATCCACAATATCCCATCATGTTGTAAACATCATCACCTGTGATATTGAATCCAGGGGACAAGTTATTCAAGCGTACTGCTGCCTTTTCCAAGTATCCAGTGTTGTCTGCAAAGCTATCGGTAATGTCAGAGTATAATGAATCATTGTAGTTGACACAAGCATCATGTGATGTGAGTGTATTTGCACCTTGTGTCTCCTCCTCTGGGATCACCTGGATTGAGCAAAGACCTGTATAATTAGTGCCAAAGAATCCCTTTGCGAATGCTTTAGAAGATTCCACAACTCGTGATTGTCCACTTGTAAACACTGGATGGATAGTTTCACCATCAAATAAGCCCTGGTATTTCTCTCTGAACAAAGAGCCGGTATCAAAACAGTCTGTAAGACCTGCATAGTAACCTGAACTGGATTCTGTCTCGACAAGAGAAGAGTCTTCCACAAAGAAATCATAATCTTTCATGAAAGCCAATGGGCCTTCGATAACATCTTTTTGCTTTGTAGCATTCACCAATTTCTCATACAATGACTTCTCCGTTTTGTAGGTCCCCTTAGTTGGGAAACGTTCACCATGTCTCATGAACAAGTGGGCTTGAGTGACAGTACACTCATATGGTGTCTCCGGATCAATTCCAAATCCTGTTGCTTGAATGTAAGGACCAGTAGTACCCGAATACTTAAGGATATTGTACTGCTCAACGGACTCCTGAGAGTATGGCTTTTGATATTTGCTTGCTGCAAGTGCAGGTGAAGCACAAAGGATTACAGAAGAAATTTTCATCTATTATGGATTATTGACTGATAAACATCTTTTCTGGGGATCATTTCACAGAGATTTGAGGATGCAGCGAAGCTCTTATAGCGGGTTGAACGGTATTATAGGAGTTAGGAGATACACTGAGAGTTTTAGAGGACCTATAGTTTAATTGAAAAACGTGTTCCTCAATAACTCGGTTGTTTCGAACTATGCAGTACATTTGTACTAACAATCCTGCATTCTTCCGCTCCGACTTCCTTTTTGAGGTTTCTCGAGCTTTATCATGCACGTTTCTATGCTCCGCTCACGTGGGTGCAGGGGAAGAAGATTACGACTCTATGATAGTGGTACAAAACCTGCATAAGCCTTCGAATGAACCTTCACATCCTAGAAAGATACCAAGTTGTACTGCTCGCAATAGATAACAATGAATAACAGAGAGCAAAGTTTAATATTTGAAAAGCTAGATCAAATACGAGAATTGTCGTATCTTAAAAAAAAACAATCAAACTTTAGTCAAAATATCGTAAATTGTGTGTCTAATTTATTCATAAGACAAATATGCAAAGGCACTTGCATTATTTATTTTTTTGGATTTTACAAGGAAATTAGACAAATTGATAATTTAACCGAATAAATAAAACGCATGAACGAATAAAGTTAGGACATGTACCTCTTATGAAATCTGCTGGAAGTTTATGCGTAATGTAAACTTATGCATACTTATTTTTGTAATAACATCAAATACCAAACAAAGACGGATTCTAAATTGGAGTATAGAAAGTTCTATTAATATAAATGCAACATGTATTAGTTCGTTATGTTATGGTTCCAAGATGTCCTCAATCTCCTTCAACATCTTCAAACCTGGGATAAATTGTTCCCATTTGTCTTGTGCAGTCACAGCTTCCATTCCGCCTTTGAACTTCTCGTCCAAATAAGAATGATATCCGTCGTCACCACCTTCTTCTTTATAAACCGACCAAGAAGCTTTGAAAGCACCGCCCAACGCACATGCATTTGGGTTATCAAAGCGTAAGTTTTGATCAGCACCAAGAACCTCGGCAAACTTACGAACAATATGAATGTTCTTTGAGGCACCCCCGACAAAGACAGCCTTATGAGGTCTTTGGGAGAAATTAATTGCACCGATTGTCTTCTCGTCGAATTCAAGATCTTGGCAGTGGGGAGTGATTGTCTCTGTTTGAATTGAAAGCATTGGGGATGCACGAGCACGGCAGGAGAGTGCTTGCGAGTGAAGTATAGCTGGCACGTCTGTTTCTATGTCCCAGGTATCGATGATCTTAATAGAACCATCATCATTTAACACAGCTCTGACAGTTTGTGCCTTTCTGTTTGGAACAATCTCTCCCAATGGGAAATACACTCCCAGTTTGTTATCAAAGGTTGTAGAATCTTCCAAAATCTCATCAAACTTGGACCAGTCCGAATGAGGTCTACCATACTTGTCATTGAGTAAGTTTCTGACTTTCTCACGTGCCAAGGACCCATTACAGTAGCAGATCATACCCATGTAGGCGTCAGGAATAGTTGGATGGATAAACAAATGATAGTTTGAAGATGGTGCGTACGTCTTCGTAACCAAGAGAACGGTAGTTGAAGTACCTAAGGAGATCAATAACTCATCCTGGTTAAGTGGTAACGACAATATAGTAGCCAGGTTATCACCTGTGAATGAATAGACTTTGCAGTTTGGAGAGAATCCGTATCTCTCAACCAAGTAGGTTGAAACGTGGCCGATGTTGTTATATCCAACAGGAGTGACATTACCAAGCTTTTGTCTCAATGACCCAACTGCACGAGCTTGTACCTCAGCATCGGTAACACCATCGTTTTTATGAGATAATGAGCATACTTGTAGCAGCTCTTCGGACCACTGCTTGTTTGGGATATCGTAAAGGTTCATTCCACATGCGTCTGCCTCTTCCAAATCTGCAACCTTACCGATAAACAATGACGCAAGGAAACTTGAGACCAGTGCAATTCTATCGGTGTTCTTATACTCATCCGGTTTCTCCTTCGCTATTTTTCTAATCTGTGGGCCTGTGAATCTGTAATGGGCTCTTGAGCCGGTGATCTTTGCAAGTTGCTCTTTGCCCCCAATGTGGTCTTCAAATGCCCTAATCTCAGCACCAGTTGAGTGGTCCTGCCAGTTTGGAGCAGTCTGAAGAGCAAAGCACTCGTCCGTCAATGTCTCTTTGAAAGTGTTCTTGCTGTCAGCCTTGGAAAAGGCATCATGGATCTGGGAAGAGAGAAACACCGAGCCATGCTGTTGGCACGAACCAGAGATACCCTTCACTGTGGCAAAGTCAAACGTATCATCGGATTGCATCCTGCTGAGAATGATATCAAGGGCTTCCAGCCACATGGCGACTGGAGCAACGACAGATCCTGTTGACGCATTTGTGAAGACACCCTTTGTGGTCTTGTATTGCGGTAGGTCCTTCTCGAACTCGATAGAGTACGAGTGCGTCACCTGTAACTGTTCATTGGTGACTAGCAGTTTTATCTGCTGTGTTGAAAGGTCTAGTCCGAGGAAAGACATTGTGTTGCTGTTCTGCTTATTTTCCAGTGCAATTTTCAACTGGGAAGCTACAAGGACTTTCCCCAGCTTTTTATACGTCTCGAGATTTCCTACACCGATCGCTCATTGTCTGGTGCTGGCGAGAATTTCCCCGATGAAATTTAAAATGGCACGTTATTGTCTACATTTAAGCAATTAGTTACTGAGGAATGGTCATTGAAATCCGAGGAGATGGGATAATTCTGCATTATAAAATTCGTAAGGTACTTGTAAATTTCGGTTTATCTTTAGCCTGTCTAAACTGAAAGGCTGAGAAACTGGGAGAAACTGAATCACTGAGTATCGAACTTCGGCACCTCAGGTTCAAGCCATTTGATTTGCTCACGCTTGTACTGGGGCCATGGAGGCACGATAATTAGCAGAGTAATGAGGATGAATGCCACAAAGACGTATAGCAAACAATCAAGACGTTGTGTCACAAAGCCTGTCAATGAGGCCACAACAGCACCGGTCGCCAGCAAGACGGTGGACTTTTTATGCGTAGATTTCTGTGATGGGAAGTCGATTGGACCCTCCAGTTTGGCCTTAAGCTGCTCCATTTTTACACCTTTGCTTCTCAACTGCTTTTGGTCTACTGTTCTACTCAAAAGAACGCGTTGTTCTGTTCTGGTCGCTGATCGGTGAAGGGAATACGGGATGTCCGGGTGTTTGGGGTTAGAAGCATTGTGTATTACTCAATTAAATTCCATGGTATTTACAAGTTATCTATAGCGTTGAGAATTTCTCTTTCCATCAATCCCTTTTCATTGGTCTCCTCCTCTATTCCCAGCGTCTCTCCATATCTCTTGAAGATGGCTTTAACACGGTCAATTGCATTGTCTCCTTCAAGCATTCCATGACCAACAGCTCCATCTCTAATGACATATGCAAATTCACGTTCGCCGTTGGCCAAGAAAGCCAATATCAGAGACTCTGTTAAGAGACCTGCCTGTGATACTCCGCTCTCGTTATTCTTCTTCGACAACTTAGAGATCCACTCGTTGTAAATCTCCAATGACTGGTCAGAGTCCAAAATGGCATACGCAAGAATCTGTGCTTGCAATGACTTTACAGGGGTATATTCAGGGGCTACCAGTGACTCTGCCAGTTGCAAATAGATCTTACTCTTTTTTTCAGCTGCCAAATAACAAGAAATCTGAGTCATCGTCTCCATGTAATGGTCCACGTTATACTTGTCAGTAACAATGTAGTCAGAATAACGTTTGGATGCCTCTTGGAAGTCTCCCTGGTAAATACCATAACATTTCAAGAGACTTTGTCTCAAAGGTCTATAGATCCCAATGGAGGATTCTGTATACTTCTCTAATGATTTGACAAGCTGGTTGAATAGCTCTGTATGATCAATCTCAGGCTTACCAATAATCTTGGCTTGGAGTGACTGTGGCATGCCACTGTTCAAAGTCTCCCATTGTGTAATAGTCGACTCCTTCCATAAGTCATTACTTACCTCTGTCTTCTTTCCCAGTAGCACAAGAGTTCTCTCAATAACAGCTAAGTCTTCGTCCTCAAGTCCCTTTGAAAGACTCTGGTCTTTGAAAATACTCCAAATGAAAACTAGCTTTTCATCTGATGGGCTCAAATGAACAATCTGCTGTAGTGTCTCCACTCCCAGAGTGCCAACCAATGCCAGTTCACCAGATTTCAAGGCTTCAAGCATCACATGGGCCCTTATCTCTTCATCAACTACGTCGAGGTTCTCCATAATCCAGACGGATTTTATAAGGCCGTCTCTATTGAGCTTGAATCCTTCTTCCTGTTCACTAGGATCACCGTAAACGACTTTGATCAAGACACTTTTCAAAACATCTTGAAGCTCATGTCTCGATATTTCTGGTTGGTCACGGCACCATCTTTCAAATATTTCCCAAGAGGAGTCTACTCTCCCTTTATTCACTTGAATGATCTGGTCCAAGGACTCAATTTCAATGTTTGAACCCATACTCTTCAGAGATCTCATGTGTTGGCTTGCAAGACTTGCGTCATATTTTAACAAGTTCTTCAATACGATGTTGTGAAGCTCAGATTTCGTAGCATGATCAATCCTAGTATCACTCTCAGCAATCTTGAAAACGTCCCTAACTGAATCTATGTTCTCCCCAATCTGTGGATGTGTCAAGAGTACTTTATAGTCTGTAATGGCTGGTTTTTGATCCTCCTGGAGCCGTTGAAGGCGGTGTGCAAATGATATAGTCGAATTCAGACGATAACACTGTCTGTTAGTAATCACTCCTCTTAGTCTCAACATCTTGCCACTTCTTAAACACTTAAAGATGCTTCTGTAGCCTTAGACACTTCGACTCATCAAGAGCCCATCGATTTTTAATATTGCGCGAATATTTCCTTTTAAAGTAAGTCATCGCTCGAGAGCCTTTAGTGCCATACTGAACACAGTAAATATATCATAATTGCCAAATTGAGTTCTAATGATATATAAAAGGGTATATTTAGCTATATTGAATAATACATATATTCATATATTATAGTAATTATAACTAGCTTATTTAGTATTATGAATCAATGAAATTGGGAAATAAAACTATATAATTTCCAGACTTCTTACTGATTTTGGTGATACTTTGATTAAAAACTATATATTCTCTTAATTATATACTTTTTTCTTAGAATTTAGTATACACAAGCTAGTTTAATCGGAAATTATTCCAATAAAAGAACAAAACTTCAAGAATTTACAAATCGTTATAACTTAGATCAATAAATATAGAATCCATGGTGTTCGGATGGTGTTCGGGTGTAATGTTGAAGAGTTCATCTTCTCTCCTTGGTTTTGACATTCTTTCTTCTTAGATTTCCTTTTTCTTCTTTTGACTATTCCTGGTACTTCTAGTATATACATTTCAGCTATGTTTCAGCAAATTTGTAGTCCACTGAAAACTCGAGCGGCGGAAACCTCAACCCCAGAAAAATTACCCTTTTAGGACACCAAAGGAAGCCCCTGGCGAGCCATGAGCTGAAGAAATATCTTCCCATTGGGACCTTAATTAGGAAACTCCTAAAAGGCGAGAGTTGTTTTTGAGGCTTTGGTTAATTTATTGAATGTTTTAGCCTCATCCAGAAGTTAATTTAGCGAGATTTGGTTTCTGTACAGTGGATCTTTGCAGTTTTCTTGATCCGAGCTTTAGATAATTTCCTCTTTGAGCGTCTCATTGTCAGAAATTAGAGACAGAAGAGCCAGGAGAATCGGTAATTACTGCAAAGTGTCATCAGCTGAATTGTTTCATGATGTTACAAGTCAAAATCTTCTTCAACCTTATAAGACAGCCCCACAACCTCAACGAAAGATGTGTTTCACGATTGTTTGAACTTTGCTTTCTTTCAATTCATCAACTAAGCTTTTTGTCAGAAATTCTAAATGAACTTCTGTTACGTCCTCTCGTTTTTCATTCTTTCACAGTTAGCTCTAGCAACTGATTTTTTTACCTCGTTGGAGATTACCTCTGCTGATGGTCTCAACAACCCCTTGAAACCATGGAATGTCACCCTTGGTTTTTCACTCTCTTCAATTACTTCTGGTACTAAATATTCTTTAGATTTACCATACATTTACCGTGTTGCTTTTACTGATTCTGCTTCTGTCCTCTATGTTAAAGTTGATGACACGAAAGTCATGCAATGTACTGCCACTCAAGGATCTTATATTTTAAACCACTCTTCTCTTACTTGTACTGTTCTTGATGCTGCTGAAAACTATGATTCTTTGGTAGGTTCCATCTCTTTTGCTATTTCTTTTTCCGTTGGTGGATCCTCTTACGCTGCTGAAATGGTTGCTTCTACTAAATGGTCTGCAGGTGAAAATACTGTGACTTGGGGTGATCTTTCGACTACTGTTACCCTTGCCGGAGAAGATGACGATGGTCTCTACTATACAGCACACACTACAACTTATGGATCACTTGAGAACTACGTGCTGTTCCCAACTTGTGGAACAAATGGAGATGCATCTATTTCTTATGGTGCAAGTGTGGATGGTGAAGGTGAAATCGATTGTGATTTGGTTCAGATTTATATGTCCAATGAGTTTAATGATTTCTTATTTCCAACTTCCTATAGTGAGTATGGCAACTTTGTCTCTAGTTGCTCTGATAACCAAGTTTCTATCAGTTATTGGGATGTTCCAGATGGATATCGTATTTGGGTTACGGCTTTCCAATACCAGTCTAATACCGACTTTTACCTTGATAATTTGATCACATATGATTTGACATGTGATTCTGATGATGGAAGCTCAACAGATGGCACTGTTCGTGAATATATTTATTTTACTGTTGCAGATGCCAGTGCTGTTGCAGTTCCATTGGAGCTTACTACTGAAGCATGGACTGGTTGTTCAACTTCTGTATCTACTATTTATGAGAGCAATGCATCCACTGGTACTTTGGCCGTCTTGACACCAACTTCTGAGTGTCTAGCTCCAACCACCACCACTACCACTACAACTTCTACTTGGGATAAGACATACACCACCACAACTACTGAATCATATTCTTCCACTACTGGTGATCTTACAATTACTGTTGATGTTGATGTTCCGTACGTTATATCAGAGATTTCTTCTTTCAGTACACTTGCTGCAGTCTCCACAGTCTCCGCTGTTTCATCAGACCTTTTCAGTTCTACTAGTTCAGTGATGAGTGAGTATTCATCTTCTGAATCAGTTTCTTTCTTCACACTATCATCTTCATCTCTTTCTTCCTCCACATTATCCTCATCATCTCTTTCTTCTTTGACATTATCCTCATGTTCTGAATCAGTATCTTTCTCCACATTATCTTCGTCGTCTCTTTCTTCCTCCACATCACCATCATCATCTCTTTCCTCTTTCTCCTCTTTCGTCACAGCTTCTTCCACATCTACTGAGTCATCCTTTGTAACATCTACAGCTTCCTCCGAAGCATCCTCTCCTTACTACGCACCGACCACTGAGACCTGTAGTCAAACTCCAAGTTCCACCGTCCTCACCGTTACTTCTTGTTCTGATGATGCTTGTGCTACTTCTGCTGTCACAACCAGTGTCACCGTTATAACTGAGACTGTTGAGGGTACTGTCTCTGAGTACACCACTTACTGCCCACTGACATCTGAGTCTACCACAGTTGAGACCACTGAGGCTGCTACTGAGGCTGCTACCGAGACGACTACTGAGACGACTGTGTCATCTTCGGTTGTTTCAGAGACACCATACACACCGTCATCATATGTCAGTGAATATATCTCTGATCTTCTTTCTCTTTCTACATCTGAGGACTACTCTTCTTTCACATACACCACAAAAGCACCACATGACAACACTACCATCTTGAGTAGTTTTATTCCGTACGAAACACTGTCTACTATATTCACAGATTCAACTACAACTACAACCACCACCACCCCTATTAGTGTGGAATCGGAAACTTCATCTGTTTTCACATCCATTTCCCCAGAGGAGCCAGCTGAATTAGACAGTGTTATTTCTTCTGCAACCTCTGTTAATATCAGCACCCCTGTTATCACCACTATTGAAGACAATGATGACTCTACTACTACTATTAGAACCACTACTTATGCTACTGTTTCAATCCAGATCGCGTCTACTACTGCTGCATACACCACTCCTGTACTCTCTGAGTCTGAAGGGTCTGGTAATGCCTTACAGACTTTGTCTTCATTGATCTCCCTCCTTGTCATGGCACTCATCGTCTCCGCCTGATGCCTTTATTCTTATTGTTCTTTATACCCACACCTAATAATTCAATGTATATTTACTGTACAATGAAGTTAATTGTAGCCTTTTCGTTCTTTGTTTTTGCGTCATATCAAGACGTGCGCAGATCTACGAGCACAGGACAAATTTCCAGCTTGCCCTGATTTGCTAAAATCAAAGGTTTCTCAGATCTTCCTACATCTCGTTGCACCAATCTATGAGACCAGTTAAGACATGAGAGATGAGTGCCCCTGAGGGAGCTGTGGCGTGTGGCGTAGATTGCCGGCCCGAGATCATGTGGCTAGTGTGGCAGAATGTGTCAAGGTCACGTGGCCTTGCAACACTATACCCAATTGTTACCATACTGTGGGAACACCGATATTTATATTGAAAAAAAAAGGATCGATGGACATTTACAACATCTTGTAGATGGTCACCTAGTTTCTATAACACTAATCACAATGCCTTTGACCCCACACGGAGGTGTCCTCAAGGACCTCATTGCTCGCGATGCCCCAAAGCAAGACGCTCTTTTGAAAGAGTCTTCTACTTTGCCACAGATCAAGTTGAATGCTCGTCAATTATGTGACTTGGAGATGATCCTCAATGGTGGTTTCTCCCCATTGGAAGGTTTCTTGAACCAGGATGACTACGATTCCGTCGTTGAGAAGATGAGACTCGCTAACGGTCTCGTATGGACTATGCCAATCGTCCTCGATGTCTCCAAGGAGTCTGCTAGCCAGTTCAAGATATCTGAGCGTGTATCTCTTATTGATGAGTACGCCAACACATTGGCCATCTTGACCATCGAGAGTATATACACCCCAGACAAGAAGAACGAGGCTGAGAAGGTCTTTGGTGGTGACCCAGAGCACCCAGCTGTTAAGTACCTTGTTGAGCAGACCGGTGACGTTTACATTGGTGGTTCCCTCGAGGCTATCCGTGCTCCTGTCCATTACGACTACTCTGGTGTTCGTAAGACACCACAAGAGCTCCGTGAAGAGTTTGTCAAGCGTGGCTGGTCCCGTGTTGTTGCTTTCCAGACTAGAAACCCAATGCACAGAGCCCACAGAGAGTTGACCGTTAGAGCTGCTAGAGATCACGATGCCCACGTTTTGATCCACCCAGTTGTTGGTTTGACCAAACCTGGTGACATTGACCACCACACAAGAGTTAGAGTCTACAATGAGATTATCAAGAAGTACCCACCAGGTACTGCTGAGTTATCATTGCTACCATTGGCCATGAGAATGGCTGGTCCAAGAGAAGCCGTATGGCACGCTATTATTAGACAGAACTATGGTGCTACTCATTTCATTGTCGGTAGAGACCATGCTGGTCCTGGTTCTAACTCTGCTGGTGTTGATTTCTATGGTCCATACGATGCACAGGATCTTTGTACACAATTCAAAGAGGAATTGGCAATCACCGTTGTTGAGTTTAGAATGGTCACTTACTTGCCAGAGGAGGACAGATATGCCCCAATCGACACTATCGAGAAGGGTGTTAAGACTGCTAACATCTCTGGTACAGAGTTAAGAAAGAGATTGAGAGACGGTTCTGAGATTCCAGCTTGGTTCTCTTACCCAGAGGTTGTTAAGATCTTGAGAGAGAGACACCCACCTAGACCAAAGCAAGGTTTCCTCATCTCTGTCACCGACAAGGTTCTTGCCGATGCTTTGCTTGCAACTTTGAACCAGTTTGGTGGTCGTCACTTCGTTTTGTTGAACAGTGCTGATCCAGCTGGCTCCCCATCCGTTGCCAACGATTTGATCTCTGCCGGTGCCGGTGTCATTGTCTACTCTTCAACCAAGGAAGGTCTCCAAGGTTACAAATCTTTGACCAACTCAATCTCTGTTGGTTCAGAGGCACCAGTTGATGTCGAGGTCAGCTTGGAATCCTCTCCAATGATTGAGCCAGATATCAGAAAAGTCGTTTTATACTTGGAAGACCAAGGATTCTTCCGTTTCTAAATACTATGTCTATAGAGAATGTAAAATGTTATAATTTTTGTCAGCTATTAAATATGTAATATTACTCGATCTTCAAGTATTGTTCAAACTTGTCCAAGTATACCGATGCCTTTTCTTTAGCATCCGATGCCTTGGAGTTGAGTACAAGTGTCACTTTAACTTCATTTGATTGAGATTTGGATACTGGGGCAGACATTATTTCATCGACAAAGTCCAATGGGTCAGTTGTTTTAGTATTAGTAGAAGTTGGAATGTCAAGCTTGATGGAGAATCTGTCAACGGTCTTTGGTGGTGCAAGGAGCTCTTCAAAGGCAGCATCGTAGTAATCACTCTTTTTAGGATGTTGCTGGTAAGCGTAGCGTTCTGCTCTCTTTGAGGCACCTTCAACGTATTCTGGGATTGAGAATGATCTGATACCGAGTTCTGGGGCTTCCTGTTGGAGTGTGAAGACTGAGTCGAGGGAGAATGTCTTTGTGATTGGTTCTGGGGCTGCTGGTTTTGGTTTTTCTGCTTTGACCTCTGGGGCTGTGACTTTTGGTGTGATTGTATGCTTTTCAATGTTGGTTAGGTCGAGTTTAGTATGAGAGTTGACAAAGGATGAGATTGTGTTGACTGAGTCCTTGGAGATTTTGCCCAAGTAAGCCAAGACGTCACCTTTGAGTAAACGTCCCTGTGGCCCTGTTGAAGAGATCTTGGAAATTGCATCTTCACGAGAAATTCCATTCTCCTCTAGCAAGGAGCTAACGGATGGGAAGAATGTCTGAGATGGGTTTGCTTTGCCCGATACCTCAGCAACTGGTGTATGTGTAGTTGGAGCAGGTGTGGCCTTTGGAGTTGGGGCTGGAGCTGGGGCTGGAGTAGGGGCTGGAGCAGCAGCAGCAGATCCAGCAGATGGCACCTCTGGTAGGACTAAAGTGGCCAAATCGTCACCAGGCTCGGCGATGATAGCAATTGGAGTACCGACATCAACGTCCTTGGCACCATCGTTCAAGATGATCTTCACAAGAATACCGTCATCCTGTGCATCAACATCAATCTGAGCCTTGTCAGTCTCAACCTCCAGGAGAACGTCACCGGAGGAGAAGGCCTCACCCTCTTTCACTTTCCAAGAGGTGACACCACCTCTCTCCATGGTTGGTGACATGGCTGGCATGTTGAAGAACTCGGCCTTGTTCAGCACGCTTGCTGTCGAGAAGGCATCTACAAAAATTGTTAGTACCGATTTCAAAATTTTATAGATAAAGCACTACCCACTTTTTTGTAAGTATAACGCTCTAAAGCTGATGGCTCTGATACCGTTACGAAGCATATCTGAACCTTTTTATAATTTGACTTCAATTGGGGTCTGGATGAGTACCAATTTGTGTTTGTTTGCTGTGGAAGAGTGTGAAGGGGAAAAGAAACAGCTGATGGTCCCACCACCGTTTTGATGCACTTCTCGTGCTCGCTCTTCCCCCCGCCCCCACGCATTTTTCTCCTCCTCCTCCTCCAGGCATTCACAGAACGCGTTCGCGGGTGATTACATAAGCGATTACGTCATCTCAATCAGGCATTTACTGTTACTAAAAACTGTCATTAAATAGTTCATTTATCATTTAGCAAGTGCGCAGCAACCGCAGCCACAGCGACACTTGTTGCAACGTCATGGTCTTCCTTCGGCAGAGGCGATTCTTTCTTTGGTCTGCCACGGCCTCGCTTCACAGCTATTGGTACCGACTGATTCAGGAGATCAGTATCAACAGGGATGTCGTCTTTCAGTAATTTTTTTGGCTTACTCGGTATCATGGAGATCGTTGAGAGTGTGTCGTTTGTCTTCTTCAGCGTTGTGCTTCCAGCGACTTCTTCTATGGGGTGCTTTCTTGGACGTCCCTGAGGTTTCTTAGGCTTTGGCTCACCTATTGGGTGCTTTCTGGGACGGCCAGGTGGTCTTTTGATCTCCCTCTGGAAAATGTACTTTGTAGTCAAGTCTGTCGGGCTATTAACAAAGTTTGCACTTAGTGGATCAAATGTCTGTTCAATGACCAGTGATTCTTGGTTTCGTAGTGACGTGTGGAAGTTTGAGCACACACCCTGTGCCTTGAAAGCAGGCTTCATCCTTGAATTCAGAGGGTTTGCCATCGTGCTGTGAGACTTATTGACAAACCTGAATGACTTGGAGTCTTTTACTATTTTTAGAGACTCAGGTTCAGGTGTGCTATTTGTAGCATATATCTCTTTCTTCCCACTTTTGGCAACAGACATCTTTCTTCTTCTTTTTTTCCGGAGAGCACCGTCTGGAAGTAGCAGGTCAAAATCAGAAAGAGCAGCTTCTCCCCTTTGAGCTTTTACAGCGAGTTGGCTTTATTTCTTCTGTATAGAAGAAGTACCAAAGAGTCAAAACAAGCAAAAAAAAAAATAAAGACCTCAGATTCGCGAAAAGATGGGAAATGGCCCAATTAGGAAACCGAAAAAAGGTAAAGGCACTTTTCAAAAAATTTAATTCACGTCTCAGCCCGATGCGATGAGCTCTGCTCTGCTTGATAAAGAGAAATTTGTCTTCAAAAGGCTCAAGCAGGATGGCAAAGAAGAGATCAAGCAGGTTCGTCGAGGAACAGAGAAAGAAGAAGAAAGCCGACCAGGACAGTGCTCTTTCCCTGGGGCTCGCTAACGCAGCTAACGCACTCGGAGGTGATCTTTCATCTGATGAAGAGTCAAATGACAAGAATTGGGACGATGTGGAGCAAGACTATGAGCTGAGACCAAGATCGATGAAACAGGAGGTCCAGGACCTCAACGCATTGCCTATCAAGAAAGGCTCAAAGGTTGAGAGAATAGTCAAGCGAATTGAAAAAGTCGAGAGCGAAGAGGAGGAAGAGGAGGAAGAGGAAGTAGTGGAAGACATCCAAGAAGAAGAACAAAAAGCTGAAGAGGAGGAGGAAGAGGAAGAGCCTGACACAGTGGAGAAGATCATAGCACTAAAAGAGGAAATTGCAGAGCTCGTTGAGAAACTGACAGAAGAGCCTGAAGAGAACATCGGTGCACTTCAACGTCTTATGAAGATGGCCCAGTCCAAGAATCCAAACACTTCAAGATTCTCCCTTCTCGCTATCATTCCAGCCCTGAAAAGCATCGTACCTGGCTATAGAATTAGACCATTAACAGAGTCTGAAAAGAAGGAGAGAGTCTCTAAAGATGTTGCCAAACTGAGAAACTTTGAGCAGACCCTCGTTTTGAACTATAGAAAATACATTGAAATTCTTACAGAGTTAACAAAGAATTCTAAGAAGGACACAACCATGGCTATGCTTGCCTGTAAAGCAGCATGCGAGTTGGCAGTGGCTTTAAGACATTTCAACTACAGACCAGACGTTTTGATTATTATAATTAGACGTGTGTGTAAGCCATCACCAAAGAACGATCCGGTCTTTGCTCAGTGTATCAAGACATTGGAAGAGCTGTTGAACGATGATGATACCGGTGATGTGTCGTTTGACATTGTCAGACTCTTGACAAAGACCTTAAGATCAAGAAGCTACAGAGTTGATGAATCAGTGTTGAACGTTTTCCTTTCATTGAACATCTTGACTGACTATGATCCATTAGCAACAGAGGAAGAAAGACAAGAAAAGATCAAAATTAGAAAGCAAGATAGAGTCCATATTTCTAAGAAAGAAAGAAAGGCCAGAAAAGAGAGAAAAGAAATCGAAGAAGAGTTACGTGTTGCTGAGCAAAAGGTGTCAGAACAGGAAAGAGAACGTTTCCAAGCCGAAATCCTCAAGATGCTTTTATCACAGTACCTTGATGTACTGAGGGACAGACCACAAAACCTCATGGCTTCGGTATTAGAGGGTCTGGCAAGAATCGGTCACATGGCAAACTTTGACCTTCTTGGTGATTTCTTGGAGGTTTTCCGTGAGATTATCAAACAATCAGAAGAAGAAGAATACACACCAGGACGTTCAACTACACGTCAGGTGTTATTATCCATTGCCACTGCATTTGCACTTGTGGCACAGCATACTCAATATAAAGTTGCCGTTGATTTATCAAGTTTTGTCGATTCGCTTTATCGAATTTTATTCGACGTTGCCCTTGATGCCGATATCGAATTCTCTCATAAGACTTTAAGATTGGCTGATCCATTGAGTAGTGAGTTCAAGAAGCCATCTGTCAATGTCTCTACACGTGTTGAATTACTCCTCAGAGGCTTAGAGAATATCTTTTTCAAGTCTAAGAACGGATCTAAAGTACGTGCACTCGCCTTCTCAAAACGTTTATCTATGGCTCTTTTACATACTCCAGAGAAATCCTCTATTGCATTATTAAAATTCCTAGAGAAATTGATGTCTCGTTACTCTGAGCTTGCAGGTTGCTTCTCCACAGAGGATCGTATCTCTAATGGTAAGTTCAACTTAGAAACTGACGTCCCAGCTAGATGTAACGCTGAGGCCGCAACTATATGGGAAGTTCTCCTTCTGGAGAAACATTATTGTCCTATTGTATCAAAGGGTGCCAAGTCCTTACTTGCTCGCTCAAAGGACACACAGAGCTAATTTAATCAATACGGTTGCATATAAAAATGTTATGGTTTTTTAAGATGTTGTAGACAGCAGGACTGGTTTTCTCAAACCTTGGTGGCAGCTCACTCGAATAAAGATACTACAAACCGGAATACTAGAGAGAAGATTAAAAGCAAATTCCCTTATTAATCCCTTTATGGTAATTATACCAATCAGGACTAGATAAATTTAGAAGTTGATGCCCCTTAAGATGCTCGTTGAGCTGTTATTCACCTTCCTTTCTGGGAACTCTGCTAATCAATCCTCGCTTCAGGTCCACTAAAAACCAATACATATAAACATAATTAAAAGAAATCCTCCTTAGCACTTTAATTTAGAGGGAAACTAACGTTCCTACTCAAAAATGCTTCTGTGGTTTTGCACTCTTATGATATTCTCGTCCATTTGCTTTGCACTATACCGTGACTGTGAATAGAGAAGAAACCCTCTGTACCACAAAACTCAATTTGAATTATCCATAATACTGTTTTATATATTAAAAGAACTATCATAAAGGTTCGAGCAAAGACTACAAAGTTGTCAATGCAAATTCAATTTTACTACACTCATCAAATTCAGAAAATACAAATTCATAAGGTACAGCTACCAGAATTGAAATCCACAAATACCGTTACAAGTTGTATGCCTTCAACCTGGCGAATGTCATACTGATTGATAGGCTCACCTGTCACACCAATTGCATAGGAGTCCTTGGAGTAACCATAAGGATCATTGGTATTCTCAGCTGCGTAGAATGTCACAAGATGACCATTCAAAAGACCATTGAGAACATTATTATCACCAACCCACCATTTGACATTTGGCTGTAAAACAGACAATTGAAGTTGTGGATAAGTGTCTTTAGAGTCAATTGCATTGAGTGTCATGTTATAGGAAGTCCCGTCAGACGTGATTTGCTTGTAAATGTAACCTTGGCTAACGTCAAAGGAATACTCTTCCGCATTCAAGCCTACAAATACATAGTTTATACCGGCACCTTCATGGATGGAATACAAGTAAGAGTCACTTGTTTCTTTAGCAAGACGAGTTCTCAGCTTAATAGTCTCAGAAACAGCAGCTGTTGCAATTGAAGTTAGCGCAATGATACTGGAAAACTTCATAGTTTGAAAGTAAAGCACAGAATTCCAGTCAAAGACAAGGAACACGGCAGCTGAAATTACTTGACCTTTTATAATAAAAGAACAAGCAAGCAACCCCTTAGTTTTAACCCCAAATATTTGTAATTTCAGTTAATAAAGTTTCCCTAGAAACTTCATCGTTGGTTTGCTATTGTTCCCCTAATTTTGTTTATTGCACAAAGTTATGAACGCAAATCACTAGATGTAAGTTCTAGAACAATGAAATAAGCTCTGTATTAAGAATAAATAACAAGAACAACCAATAAAACACTCCAACACAGTTTATCCAAAACGAACCAAACTGGTGATGAACTTAGCAATTCCATAGTGAAAACATGCATCTTCTCACTTATGGACTGTTCAGTTGCCCCCGATGAGACAGCCTTCATCCAAGAAGCTAAGTTTATATATCCATATTTTATAGCCAATATCAATAGTGAAATTGATAGTATGAGGTTTCTTGCCCTTTTAAGGTCTTTTGTAGTTTTTCTGAAGATATAAATCCATGTTATTGTTTCCAGTGCATTATGACAATAGGAGAAGAACCAATTATCACTGAATACTTTAAATGCAAAGAATGACTTGAGGATGAGTAAAGTTGATACTTTACTTGATGGTTTCATTGAGCAAAAGATATTGATGATCTTTCGATAAAGCGATACATTCAAATAAGAAGCCAATAAAGCCCACCCAATGATCGTTTTACCATTGATCGTTGATTTTTCATTAACTGACCGAAGATAAAAGATCCAGCACCAGTGATATAACAATGTGATAATACAAAGCTCTAAATTGTCATATGACTTTCTCTTTGGTGATATCTGGAGCAAATAGACAATGAGCAGTAATTCAATGAAACATAATGAATATAGCATCTTTTTCTCCATCCAGCCAAGGACACCCAATTCACCGTATGAATTTCTTGAGCCAACTTCGATATTCATCAAATTATGGCCATCTTGGTAAGCAGCTATACACCAAGTACCCTCATAAGGTATGCTATATTTTTTATAGCCATCATGGTACCATACAAACTCATTCGTCAATACCTCATTGCCGTACTTCTCAGACTCGAAAGTATCCCACCAATTGAAATTTCCAGTAAAATTTTGGCCTTCTTTATATGTCTTTGTACTTCTTAGTGTAAACTGACCAAAGTCATCGCAGTAATGTCCTCTCCACTCAGAGAGCCCACACACCGTGAAATCGTCTGTCGCCGTATAAAAGTGAATCGGCAGATCGCCAAACTTATAAGGAATATTGGAGGATAACACCAACGGATAATGGTAGATCATAAACGTGGTGTTCCTCTTTGTCGAGAGCCATATCTCAGAGTCTTTGGTCGGTGAATGGAACGGGATACACTCGTGTAACGTAGCAGCAAGACACACCTTTAAGATGGCCAAAAGTGTGAGATGCCATATCAGCATTCCCTATACCTTATTTGCTTAGTATAACAATGAGAACCTCAGATTAGTTCAAAGTGACTTCATTAGCTTTTTGTTTATACTTTTCATTGGAGACGCACACAGAGACGATCGAGGCGAAGTTTGATTTATTTCCCCTTTCGGACATTTTCAGTGAGTTTTTACGTAAGCATATCCGCTTTATCTTATTTTTCTTCTTTATTTCCCAGTTTATCTTACTTTAGAGCTCATTTATATGAAGTACCATGTGAAATATGC
This sequence comes from Petasospora americana, assembly GCA_003708795.3. Lineage (NCBI taxonomy): Eukaryota > Fungi > Ascomycota > Saccharomycetes > Phaffomycetales > Wickerhamomycetaceae > Petasospora > Petasospora americana. The sequence continues at coordinate 136,705 of PPOA03000011.1, forward strand.
CGAATGAGGCAACCGAAGTAAACCGTAGATTAATGTATACTACAAGGTTTATGATTTAAGGGAATAACGGAATGTCCTTCCATTATAGGAATAACACCGGTAAACCCGATCCCCGTTAGCCGAATGCATCAGGAAGAAGTCAGAAAGACATCAAGATAAGAAGAAGTCAGACACCATTTTTTCCCCGAGTCAAAGCGTCTTTGCTTTACATAAATGACAATATCCCCATATCTTCATTCTTGTATCATTGTATCTTTGCGAATTGTAAGGAAAAACCAATAATGACAGATATACTTCCTCAAGAGTGCATTGAATTTGTTCAATCCGAGACCAAGAGGCTCAACGATGAGCTTTACGAGATCCAACACTCTCTATGGGAGAACCCCGAACTTGCCTACAAGGAATACTTTGCCCATGAGACATTGACCAATTATATGAAGAAACAAGATGGTTGGACTGTCGAGAGAAGTGCTTGTGGTATGGAGACGGCATTTATTTGTGTATTCACAAATGAAGCTACCAGTGGTACCCCAGTGATCTCATTCAATGCAGAATACGATGCCCTACCAAACATTGGTCATGCATGTGGACATAACTTAATTGCTCTTTGTTCCCTTACAGGTGCCATTGCAACTGCACTGGCAATGGTAAAATTCAAAATTCCTGGTACCGTGAAGTTATTCGGTACACCAGCAGAAGAGAACGGTGGTGGTAAGATCAAATTCCTTGAAGCCGGTGCTTACGAAGGCTGTGATGTCTCTTTAATCGGTCACGGTATGCAAATGGCACCAAAGGCAATTGCATTGACAACTGCTATTCAAAATTTCAAGGTTGAATATTATGGTAAAGAAGCACATGCTGCTGCGTCACCATGGCAAGGTATTAATGCCCTTGATGCTATGGTCGTCATGTATAACTCCATTGCGGTTTTGAGACAACAACTCCTAGGAACTGATGTTGTTCAATGTAACATTGATAATGGTGGATCTGCACCAAACATTATCACAGGCTACTCCTCTGCGAACTTTGCCGTTAGAGCACCAACTTTGGGTAGAATGAAAGAGCTTGAGAACAAAGTCATCAATTGCGTTAAAGCCGGTGCATTGGCAACGGGTTGTAAGTTCAAGATCACCACTGTTGATTGTTACTATAACCATATCCCAAATGATGTCTTGGCTGGTCGTTATAGAACGTATATGAATGATGTTTTCGGTAATAACGTTGTTCCATTAGAGGAGGATTATCGTGTCGGTTCAGGAGCCTCTACAGACCAAGGTAATGTCTCTTGGGTTGTACCATCTTTACACCCATTGTTCCAAGTTGCTAACCCAACTGGTTCTGGTCCTCACACAAAGGGATTCGCAGCAGCAGCAGGAACTTTACAGGCTCATGAATCTGGTAAAGAGACAGGTATGTGCCTCGCTTATATGGCATTGGAACTTCTACAAAGACCCGATTTATTAAAATCCGTTAAGGATAAATTCAATGACGATATCACAAAAGCCAAAGCAGGCCTCTCTGACTCTGAAAAAGCCATTGAATCTCTCTCCGAGCTAGAATATAAAGACTAAAATAAATGTATATAATTCCTTCACTATTAAATCTAAAAAATAATAGTCTAAGTGGAGACGGAAATTACCACATCGGGAAACATCTCCGCGCAGCTCCGTATCCCGAGACGTTTGATAATTCGAGCTTCTCCAGCCCCCTGAAAGATAAGTTCCGTTATCTCTGGTAGAAATTCATAAAAAAGCACAGGTGGCACCCCTTGACACAACAGGCAGAACGATTTGTTAGAGGAAACTGAGGAAACAATGCGCTCAGTGTATACATCCGACCGTGCTGATGGGTTTGTTGAGGTCAAATTCGCTGACTTTGATGAGTCTATCTCTTCTGGCCTTCTCCCTGAAGAGGTGACCACATATGTCCAGGAACAAATTGAAAAGCTCAACGACGAGCTATTTGAAGTCCAGCATTCTATCTGGAAGAACCCTGAGTTGAACTATCAGGAGAGATTTGCGCACGCTACATTAACAAAGTTCATGGAGAAACAACCTGGCTGGAAAGTTACAAGACATGCATGTGGTATGGATACGGCTTTTATCTGTGAGTATTCATATAATGCCACTAAGACGACTCCTGTTATTTCATTCAACGCAGAGTTTGATGCTCTCCCGGGCCTAGGACACGCCTGTGGCCATAACCTCATTGCTGTTTGTGGTCTTACATCCGCAGTGTCAATGGCAATGGCGATGGCAAAATTCGCCATCCCAGGTACTGTTAAGCTCTTTGGTACACCAGCCGAGGAAGGTGGTGGTGGTAAGATAAAGTTCATCGAGGCTGGTGCGTATGAAGGCTGTGATGTTTCCTTAATTGGTCATGGTTCAAACGTTGCTGCAAATGGTATCGCATTGACAACTGCTATCAAGAACTTCAAATTGGAATACTTTGGTAAAGAAGCACATGCTGCTGCTTCACCATGGCAAGGTGTCAATGCTCTTGATGCTATGGTGATCATGTACAACTCAATGGCAGTCTTAAGACAGCAGTTGATGGCAACTGATATTGTCCAGATGTACATCAGTAATGGTGGATCTGCTCCAAATATCATTTCCGGTTATACATCTGCTAGTGTATCAGTAAGAGCTCCAACTTTGGCTCGTATGAAAGAACTTGAGGCCAAAGTTTTGAACTGTATCAAAGCAGGTGCATTAGCTACAGGTTGTAAATACAAGACAGAGCAATCTATGCTTTACTACAATCATATCCCAAATGATGTGTTGGCAGATCGTTATAATGCCTACATGAACGGTATATTTGGCAATGACATCCCATCTGTTGCTGAATGTCGTCGCAATGGATTTGTTGGTGCTTCTACTGATCAAGGTAATGTTTCTTGGGTATTACCATCACTTCATCCTTCCTTCCACGTAGATACACCAAATGGGACAGCTCCACATTCCAAAGAGTTCGCTCAGGGAGCAGGTGAACCACAAGGTCATTCATCTGCTGTCGAAACTGGAATGTCTTTGGCCTTCACTGGGTTGGAATTACTTCAAAAGCCGGACTTATTGAAGAGTGTTAAGGACCAATGGGAAAAAGATATGAAAGAGGCCAAAGGTGCGTTGGATGCCATATTGGAGCAACATGCCACTTCATAAAGCTTATATACACAATATTAATAGAAGGAAAATAAGATATCGTCATCCAAGAACTAGGAACATGCTTCAATTTAGTAAGCAAACTAACTTAATATTCGTATATTTTACGAAGTTTTCGTTTTTTACCCTTTTGGGACTCCAATCGGGAGATCTCTAACATCCTTTCCCCCTGAAAAACCAAGCCCATTAATAACTAATCAGTCGCCCCAAAAACCAGAAAAGCAGTCACCGAACTCCCACATTGACGATTTTATGCATGTAGATATCTAAGCAGCAACCCCCTTGTGCCTTGGGATGGTTTCACATTGATCAATTAGGGGAGCTTTCTATGAGACATCTACCCCTGTAAACTGGCACGTACTGAGTCGATTGTATAATTTACGATAAAAGAAGATCTATGGAATACAATCAACAAAGTAGAACAACTCACTTTCAACTAAAAAATCTGATAGGCCAAACTTTTGAAACGTTTAGGCTCATATATTAATTACATGCATGGGTGGATTTCTGGGGGACTGCGAGGAGAAAACCACTTTTCTCGCTACGGAAGAGAGAATCTAGTCCAATAATAGACAATTTAGGCACGTAAAAGTCCCTGAAATCGATTAATTAGCTCATTCATTTGTAATAAAAGAGAATGGAAAGGACATTCGGGTGCAGAATTTCCCAACAAGAGATTTGCACTTGACGCAAAAAATTATTACCCTTTTGGGCCACCAATGGAGGAAATCTGACACAGCTGATACAGACAAAAATTTTCCCTGCTAGCTTTCAAGCAATTTGAAGCGAGTTGTGTTTCATCAAATTAGAGGCTCTAGTCCCTCATTATGGTTTCAGTTATAAAAGGAAGCTGTTTCCCAATCTTTTCAGCATCAGTTTGTTTTCTCTGTCTGTATCCAACACTACAAACAAACACTTGATCCACTCTTTTGTACTCATAGCCAACATGAAATTCTCTACTGCTTTTGCCTCAGCTTCCATGCTTGCCTTATTCAACACTGTCCTTGCTGATGAGACTGCCACTTCCACTGAAGCTGAATTCCCATTCTCTACCGATGCCATCATTGAAGCCGTTGCCCTTGCTGATGATGTCGTTCCAATCATCGTTGACGATGCAGTTTATTTCATTAACACCACCATTGCTGATTTAGACTTGGAAGAGGAATTAACCAAGCGTGATGCTGAAGCTGATCCAAAGTGGTCCTGGAAAGTTTATTTCCCAGGTCAACCAATTGGAAAGAGAGAGGCTGAAGCTGATCCAAAATGGTCATGGAAGAAGTACTTCCCAGGTCAGCCAATTGGCAAGAGAGATGCTTATGCTGATGCTTATGCTGATGCTTATGCCGACCCTAAGTGGTCATGGAAGAAGTACTTCCCAGGTCAGCCAATTGGTAAGAGAGATGCCTATGCTGATGCTTACGCTGATCCAAAATGGTCCTGGAAGAAGTACTTCCCAGGCCAGCCAATTGGTAAGAGAGATGCTTATGCTGATGCTTATGCTGATCCAAAATGGTCCTGGAAGAAGTACTTCCCAGGTCAACCAATTGGCAAGAGAGAAGCTCAAGCCTATGCTGAAGCATATGCTGAGGCCCAAGCATATGCTCAAGCCCATGCTGCTGCTGCTGCTGAAGCTTGGAGATGGGATGCCTATGCTTAAGGATCCCTCAAGATATCCTTTAAGCTTCTCTCTTTATTCTTTTACCTACGAAATGGATCATTTCTGATTCTGTTTTTCTATATCACTTTTCTATGAATGTTTTAACTCCTTTTAAAAAACTTGTATATCAATTAATTATGATAACCTAATAAATTACACACATTACAAATGCTTCAAATTCCATCTCTAACCTCCAAGAATTCCAAATACCACTTCTTGGTCCATTTACGAGATTTCTTACCCCAGATGATCATTGGTATAGCCAAGGACATAACCGCAAAGTTAATCACAGCGAGTGCAATGTAAACGTTTGAAGTACCAGAGGCATCTAACCACAAGGAACAAGTGAAAGTGAAGATGCAACTGATTGTGTTGTTAATGACAGCAACACAAACCATTGATTCTAAGACCAACTCTGAACCTTCCATACTGTATGACAGTGCAATATCACCACCCGAACCGTAAGCGAAACCAATAAAACCCAAACCAACGTACATCACAGGCCAAGGCAGCATCTTATCCGCACCTATACCAAACATTAATAAACCGGCAGAACCAAAGATCGCAGTCAAGAAGGCAAAATACAATCTAAACTCTGCCTCGACAACACCGTTGTTACGACGGGCCATCCACAGTGTGAAATAGTCGGAGAGGATACCGGCGTAGATACAGCCGATTACAGAGCCTATGAGACATGGAATATTCATCAGTGCGACACCTGTGTTGGAGTAGTTGTATGGAGGGTCATAGAAGAAAGTATCCTCACTTGTCAAGTAGAAAGACAGAAATGCATTCTGGAAACCCCAAAAGAGACCAGACAGGATAATACCAGGGAACGTGAACATCTTCAAGTTGATCAGGATGTGTTTCCAGTACTGCTTGAAGCCTGTTCCTTTCAAGTTCGAGGCTGGTGTAATCAACGCGATTCTCTGCCAGTATGACTTCCTTGGCTCTTCTGAGCCGTCTATCAGCTCTTGCTTGACCTGCTGCTTCACCTGAACGTTTGTGCCGTCGTTCTTGGAGGAGATGCTCTTCTCATCACCAGACTCAGTCTGGTTGTTAGAGACCAGGGTTGTGCCGTTATCTACGCCCTCAATGGACTGCTTTGAGCTTAAAGGCGTGATGTATCTCTGTCTCTCAAAGTTCGTCTCTTCTGTAAAGAATATGAGCACAAGCAGCAGCGCCCCCGAGATGATAGCACCTGACCAGCCCACCCATCTGAACCCGATGTTGGTCGACATGAAGTTACCAATCAACGGCGATAAATAAGTACCCACAGAGGTCGACAAGATATAAACCGTCAGCACCGATCCCAGCTGATGCTGATAGTAAATGTCTGTCAGCGACAGCTGGACAGCTGCCTCTGCACACGACTCTGAGATACCGACGAACAGCTGAGACCAGATTGTGTCAGAGGTTCTTTTCGAGTAGCCGAACCAGATCGCACCAATGAGCCCAAGGCCAATGGAGATCAAATATGGCAGCTTTCTACCGTAGAGGTACGAGAACGGAGCGAGAAACAAAGTACCGTAGCCGATACCCAGGAACAGAACACCCGCACCGGTGTTCATGGCGTCGTACGAGATGCCGTACATCTCATTCAGCGAGTCCTGGGTCGAGCCCGCATCGTTCGAAGTAGCAGCGGTGAACGCAGTGACAAAGGCCATAACGGCGAAGTGGGCAAACTTTCTCCACTTGCCCCAGTTCAGCGGATCATTCGGGGAGTCAGACGGCTGTGGGATCAGAATGACGTCTCCGTCCTTCTTCAGCTGGTTCTTATAGAGAACACCGTTCTCCAAGTTACTCGAGGAGTAGATGTTGGTTGTCCCCGGAACAAAATCTGGATGGTACTTGTTGGTGTATTGGTCCATGTCAGCTTTCCATAATATGTTCAGGTCTTAGAGATCGGGCAGAAAGGGTATAAGTGCTTTGTAAAAAGAGAGTGAAAAAAGTTGCAAAGAGGAAGATGCACTGATAAGATCCAGGGAAAAAAACCGCATGAAATTTTTGTTTGTTGTGATCTCAGCTTTTCTCAGCTTTTTTTTTTTCACTACGGCCCTTGTAACGTGTAAATATAAAATAGAGAGAAAACACACATAAAAACACAAATATTTCAACTTTGAATTGAAAAGTAAGAAACGAATTAAAAAAAGTAGGTAAAAAAAGTATAAGTAGACAAAAAAGTATATAAAAAAAGGGTGAAGCCAACAACAACTTCACTTCTCAACAAACATCAGACACAAACAAAGTCGCGTCTCTAAAAGGCAAAGTCCTTGAAGAAGGGACCGAAATCTTTACTGAAGACCATCTCTTTGACTGTGCTCATCTCGTTCTTCAGCTGCGGGTTCTGCTCTTGCTCAATGATCTCTCTCCAGAGGATGAACCCCCTCTTCGCATCGTCTTCCTCAGTTGCAATCTGGCGGACTTTATCGATAACTCCGTCAGTGTACAGCTTGGAGAGATAAGGGGTATGAGCAATGTGGTTGAACTTGATGTTCAGGCTCTTTCCGATAACGTCGTAACTCAAGTAGAAATTGGAGTGGCAGTCTTCGGTTTTCAGCCTTCTATTGTTGACATTACTGTTGTTACCACCTGGCACAGTAGCAGCTGGCTGCTCGTGTGGCGAGATCATCGGTGGCTTCTGAACCGTTTTAATGTCCTGTTTACACTTGAACAGCAATTTAATGGACTTTGGGAATGGCTTAGCCGAGAAGTTCGAGCTTGACTTTGAGAATCTGAAGCCCGAGACCTCCATAATTCTATAGATGTACTGCTTGTTAAGTTCAGTGACAATTTGCTCCAAGTTATTAGAATCGCTGTTCTGGATGAAGTTACTCATATCAGAGCAGTTTTTCTTGATGAAGATAATGTTATGGAGGTTTTCACGTTGTCCACTTTCAATACGAGCCAAATAAGATTCAAAATCATCGTAAACATTTTCCTTTTGTAAAGGGTTATTAACACAGTTGCCGCACAGGTTGTAGCGGCCATTGTCGTCTATAGATCTCTCGGCACCACAGTAAAGACAGTAATGGTTACTCTCGTTCTTGTTGTGTTTAGTTAAACTCGCTTCAAGCTCAGCCTGGTGAGCCACCTCCTCTCCTTTTTCCTCCTCTTCTCCCTCTCCTTGCTTGTTGTTGATGTTGATGTTGTCGATAATGTTGTTGTTGTTGAATTGCTGTGGGGTTGGTTTAGAGTCAGTTTGTTGGCCGGTTGTAGAAACAGCAGTAGATGGGCTAACCTCTGACTTCAAAATGGGGGATTTAGTTAAACTCGCTTTATCCCTTGCTCCATTGGTAGGTTGGAGAGAACTCGCATTGACGACATCGTCGTCTGTCCCCTGTTTTAACAGGGACTCGTCAATTGGGATATCCTTCTGAGCATCAATCGCAGACTGCACCGGCATCATTGGCTGGTGCTGGGTGGCAATGTTGTCTCTGGACTGGTCGTACTGGTGGATCTGAGGTGGCCCCTGGTTAACAGCGTTAACAGCAGCTGCAGCGGCACTCACAGCAGCAGAGATATCGTTGAGATGATGCTGGTGATGTAGCAAGTCCCCGTTGACAGCATCGGCCAAGCCCTGCACGTCGCTTTGTGGCAGGGCATTGGTCAGCTGGCGAGCCATCTGGATCACATTTTGCTCAATTTCCTGAGCTTTCTTACTCTGAATCTCAGCATGGATCTCATCAACTGACTGGCCTGTCAGCTGAGCCTTTTTAATACGCTTCAGCTTACGCTCAATCTCACGGCATGGCTTACAGGTTCTGTAGCGCGCCGTCTCAATTGGCTCGTCTTCGGCTCTTTTCTTCTTACAACGACGACACACGTTGTTGCCGGTTGTTCCTACCATCTTTCCTCTGTTCTTCTCTGTCTTGCTTGTTGTTTACTCTCCTGAGTTTTGCCACTGGGCGGTTAAGAAAAACACCAAAAAAGAGAGAGCTTTGCTGACAAAAAGAAGTGAGCACTTAGCAATAAAAGGGGATTAAACACCAAATATGAAAAGCCACTGAAGGGAAGCTATAAAATCAACAAATCTTCAAAGTTGATTTACGCGTCCTTTCGCACAATCTTCGCGGGTTTGGTTTGTTAGCGTGAAGGGGGAAGGTTTAGGAAAGTGGGAAAAAAGGTGACCTGAATGAGGAAAAAGTCGAGAGGTGAAGTTTTCCGCGAAAGGTTTTTTAAATCCCGCGCTTTTAATTCGCGGAAAACGGAGAAAAAAAGAAAAAAAACCGCCTCCTATTATTCCTATTCCGAGGGCGGGGGGCTTTCCGGGGGCAAACTGGTCACGTGAAGGCATGCTTCGCGCTCACCGTTACACGAAGCGTGCGAATCTGACTTTCAATAAGGTGGTTTCGTGGTCTAGTTGGTTATGGCATCTGCTTAACACGCAGAACGTCCCCAGTTCGATCCTGGGCGAAATCATTATTTTTTTTAAATCCGTCATATCTATGATTATCTTTTTTTTATAAACTACCTTACACCTATGTTTATAAATGATTCAGTAATGCTACATACAATACCTTAAAATACATTATATTTAGAAGACGATGTCGCTTCTAATGACCCATTTGTCACCGGCACTAACACTTAAAGCTTCATGCTCTAAACAATCATCTCCATGTTTGTGTAAACACACAACACCTTTAGAAGGTGATATCTTTATCGTTTCGTTATTAAAATGATCATAAAACACCGTTTCACCACCTTTCAGTCCATCTTTCTCTCCAGTTAAATATAATAATAAAGTCCATTTGGTGACTCCGGAAGGTACAAACGTCCTTACAGATTCATCAACGTGCTTACCGAAATATTGTCCCTCACAGTATCTATATATCCTTATATTTGGATTAAGACCCTTTGCATTAAGAAACTCTTTATCACCTTTAATAATTGGAGAGAGTGTTTGCCATAGATTCAGAGCAGCTTGTGGATCTTCTATACTTATACGGTCATTGACCCTAGCTGCATAGTAACGAGATTTTACCAATGGAGTTGTCTCCAGTTTCAACAATTGAAGCTGATTAAGTAGTTCATTTGCAAACGATTTTGAATAGAAGTTATCAATAGTGAGAATTTGTGGATGGTGGTAGTTAATTTTTGGTTGTGCATCAGACGGCTGTTTCTTGTAGTAAAGAGACGTTGGAACTTTGAAAGTTTTCTCTTTCTTCGCTTCTTTCTTGGCCATCCTTTTCTTCTTCCTCTTCCTCTTCGTCCTCTTCTTCTTCTTCTTCTTCCTTCACTTTATGTTCTATTGTTCCCATGTTAAAAAGTATATCAATTTCGCTAAAACGGTCTAGCCACTATGCAGATAAACAGGGCTTTACGACGTCTTCCCTCTTACGATCAAGCCGTTTAATCTCACCAAATAAAGGCCTTTAGGGATTTGTTTTTGCATTTTGGTGGGGTGAAAGAAGCAGGGAGATGATTTTTCTGTTGGGTTTGTTGAGTTTGTTACAGCTGACGCTGGCCATAGATCATAGATGCTACCCTTTGAGAGAAGGTGTACTATTACGTCTCAGTGTAACGAGCCCACACTCTGTGTTGGTCTACCACAACACAGATGCTCTTTTCAATGAATTACCCATTGAGATATTACCGTTATCAATGTTTGGCTCGATTCTGCCAACAGTTAACACGATGAAAGACGGTACACATTCCCAGCTGAGAGTGTGTGACCAGGAGATGATACAGGCTAAACAGTGTGATGATCTTGGTAAGTTTATGACAAGAATTGATGACCCTGATAGCGGATTTATCAATGAGCTGGTTGAGACTGCTCAGGTATTACGTATCAAAGACACCGGAGTTTGGTGTTTATCATCCATTGGTGATGGCTCAGTAGACGTATCATTTGAAGACACCGAAGAAGACGCATTCACAATAAGGGCATCGTTCGTAATGCTTTGTCTTATAATTAGTTTTTTCATAAATTGCTGGTACTCTTTGAGATCAAATGAGTCAGAGGTGAAGAATCTCATGAATGTTATCTGTTATTATCAACTGGTTAAGTTGATTCATCTCTGTTCAGAGACTGGGACCACCATACACTTTTATACTTGGCTAACCACAATCGCATTCAATGTAATGCCTTACCATTATCTTTATGAGTTCGGAAACCATAATTCTGGTGGAATTACATTGATATATCTACTTGTGATACTGAAAAACATCATATTTACACCTCTGACTGAAATTTTACTCTGGTCAAAGATTTTTAATAATCATTCTAGAAATTTGAATCTTGATAAGGAAATCCATTATAATCGCCGATTCCCTAAAGTTTTGATAAATTGGCTATTTACAATCTTCTTATTACAGCTGACCATATTGTCATCTTTGGCATTTTGGGAGTCAGTAATGTTCGATAATGGCTATAAACCTTTATGGCAGAAATACTTGGTCCTTTATAACGAATTGAAAGTGCTAATGCTATGCGATGGTGGCTTGCTATCAAAGAGTTTAGTATTATTAGATGACAGTGCTTGGTGTATTGTGATGAGTCTTTTTGCATGGTATTTCTAGAGCTATATAGTTGCATTCTTTAGATTCTTCTCCACGTCTTTCTCTTCAACTTTTGCTAGAACCTGTAATGCTATTGGCTCAAAGACCTGTTTCATCTTTGTTTCAAGATAACGATCAACTATTTGCTGCTGCTCAATGACCTCAACAAAAGCAGGATCAATGGGTACTTTCCCCAGTAACGTTAAGCCAAGCTCATCACACAGTTTTGCACCACCACCAGAGGAAAAAACGTCTGTGCAATCATCGCAATGCGGACATGTGAATCCACTCATATTCTCTACTACTCCCAGTATGTCGAATTTAACTTTATGACAGAAATTGATCTCCTTTTTAACGTCATTAATGGCGACCATCTGCGGTGTTGTCACAATGACAGCACCATCGCAGCTTCGAAGCTCTTCAGCCAGGGCAATGTGCTCATCACCCGTTCCTGGAGGCGTGTCGATAATCAAATAGTCCAAGTGATCACCCCAGTTGGTGTCTCTCAAAAACTGCTGAACCATTCCAGTTTTCTTTGCACCTCTCCATACAACGCTATTACCACGGTCTCCGAGGAGGAACCCGATGCTCATGACTTTCAAGTTAGGCGTCACCTCCACAGGCAGCCATCCCTGTGTCGACTGGAACACCTTGTGGCTCTCAACACCAAACATTCTAGGGAGAGACGGACCCGTTAAATCGAGATCCAATACACCGACTTTGTGATGCTGTGATAGCTGTAGTGCCAGCTGAAGAGTGATGGAGGATTTTCCAACACCTCCTTTACCGGAGAGAACAAGCAACGTGTGATCGATCATTTGATTTCCCTGCTTTTTTGAAATCGATGCTCTTGAAGTTATTACAAATCGTTTAAAAGTTCAGAGAGTTGAGAGATTTGTCATTTGAGCTAATCATTTCCGAATGCAGGAATTGCCTATTTCGGACAATTAGACGATTTTTTAAAAATTCGAGATTTTATATAGCATCTTTCTTTCATTTCTTCATTTCTCTTTTGTATTTCATCCCTTTTTCTCTGAATAAAAGCCACAGATGAACTTAGAAGTACCCGAGGGAGTTGTCATCCCCCCACCATCGATAAGGTCGATTGTTCTGAAAACGGCACAGTACGTTGCCAGAAATGGACCGGAATTTGAAGAGAGGATAAGGCAGACACAGTCAAAGTTCACCTTTCTAGAGCCAAATGACGTTTACCACAGCTATTACCGGTTCTTGATAGACAATAAAGATCAACTATTGGCTGAGCCCGAGGAGGAGCCAATCAAGCAGCTGGAGCCTGTTCCAGAACTGGAGTTTACGATATCTTTACCTGTGATCTCATCGAAGGACCTTGATACACTAAAACTTGTTGCACAGTTTGTTAGTGTTAATGGGGATGATTATAAACAGGCCATAAGGAACAAATACCCGGATCAGCTATTACAATTTGCGTTTATGGAGCCTGGTCACTCCTTAAACTCTTTATTTGAAAGATATGTTCTACAGTACAAAACCATCTTATCCAAAGACTTGGAGGTTACACCAACGAATGAAGTACTTGCAAAGGCATATAAAAGAGCAGAGTATGAAGTTACGCAAAGGGTGAATACCGAACAGAAAGAGAAAGAAATCGAAGACCAAAGGATCAAGTTCGCCAGTGTTGACTGGACAGACTTTGTCATTGTTGAAACGATTGAGTTTACAGAAGTTGATGCTGTCACTGAGCTGGAACAGCCAATGACGATTGAACAACTACAGTTGAAGTCCTTGGAGGAGAAGAGTAAAGAAGTCACTTCTATTAAACTAGAACCCGTTGCCTCGTCTAATGGTATGAAGATTAAAGAGTTTGGTACAACGAGGATCAAATCAAATGCGACACCAAATTTGATCCAATGTCCAATAACCGGGAAGCTGATACCTGAGAACAACTTCCAACGTCACATGGAGATTTTATTACGTGATCCAAAGTATAAAGAGGAAAAACTGAAGTATGAAGCTAAGATAAAGAACACAAACCTAAACCCTGAAGAAGCAATTGATAACCTTAAAAACTTAATGAATCCCCATGAGGCGAAGAGACAGAAAAAAGTGGTATGGGATGGCTATCAGTCAAGCGTTGATTACGTTAAATTGCAAAACAGAGCAACAGACGAAGAGATCGATGAGTATAAAAGAAAGCAAAAAGACCCAATCGGCCCAACAAAGCCATAATAAACACAAACCTTGCTGGTTCTAAACGTAGATCCTTGGTATTTACAAGTCATCCTCGTACATATCCTCTGTTTCCTCCATTTCGTCAAGTTCGTCAAATTCGTCATGCTGGAAATCGTCTCCATCATTCCCAGACCCGTAGTCCCCAGACCCATAGTCCGCATCGCCGTCGTCAGACCCACCGTCAGACCCATAGTCTTCGTCCGAGAACGTCACCTTTTCAGGCTCTTCTACCTTTTCATCAATGGGCAATTCCAGCTTTATAGCCTTCTGGTCAATGTCCTCAAACGGCTTAGCAAATTCAACGTCTTTACCGCATCTTAGACACTTCCAATTCTCGCCTGAGATTTTGGCAATCTCCAATTTCGTCATGATGCAAGAATAGCAGTACTTATCACCACACGAAACTTCGTAAGGTGTAGTTATTCTTTGCCTGTGACCATTCTCTAAACAAATTGGACACTCACGTTCTTTTAAATGTTTGAATTCCAGTTGATCTTGGACTTTTGAAGGTTTTGTCAATAGTTTTGTGAAGATTGAATTTATACCGGAATTTCTGAAAATTGGTAGTATGAAGATAATGAACTCTAAGAATGTATTCCATACCAATTGCCTATTTTGGAATTCATACGAAACGTTACCCTTATTTGACTTTGCCAATTCTATAGAATTAACAGATATCTTAACATTTAAAATCCTCAAGATCAATGAAGGGTAGTCTCCTTTGATTAAGAAAACCAAAAAATTCACAAATTCAGAGACTTTAATTAAATTTTCACCAACTTTCCAGATCTTCTTCCAACTCCCAGCTTGATCATCATCATAAACTTTGCTCGATAGCTTCTCATTAACATAACCACTTAAAACAACCCATGAAAAGTAACTTATTTTCTTAAATTTTTGTAAGTTTTCGTATTTCAAATTCATTAAAAACATTCCATAACTTTGGCTTTTATCCCACAATGTCATCTTGTACAAAACTAGCCTTAACAGTAAAGATAGCTCGGACTTCCGTTCGCTCGACACGGCCCCGCTTACACCGTCAAGAAGGTGTGAGACCAGCTCATTGTCCAATAGGAAAGCATCAAGCTGTGTTACTCTGGGCGTAGAGATAATCATCCTTTTCCTTCTTCCTTAATAAGTCCCTACTAATGGAGAAACCGAGGAGTATACGCTTTTGCGGGGCAATTTGAGAGTACGACGCCGCGAAAACAAACATCTTCGCGGAAGGCCAGAGACGATACGGGCTTACGTAATCAATCATTTTAATGAATAAATGTTATTCCTATTATTTCTATAAATTAAGTTATTATATTATACACAAAAAGGCATTAAAGGTCCAGGTCGAAGTTCAGGGCATCTCCCTTCCCGATAAAACGGTCCCAGTCGAATTCATGGTCGTCGGTTAGTATACTTCCAGGATTACTTCCATTTCCTTGTAGATCATCAGGACTCTCTGAAGATGGCATTAGTTTGAATTCTGAAGCATTACTGGTGCCACTAACAGGTTTTTGAAGCATATAAGAAGGTAAAAACCGTCCAAAGAGTTGTAAGTCCATATCGTCTATCGTACTTGACTGATCAAGGGACATTGGTGCTGCAGCTGGCAATAAAGTTGACGAGCCATAAGAAAGAGAAGATGTATCCAATGGCTTTGCCGTACTGATAACACTCTCTGGCAGCCTTGAGGTCAATGACGGTGCCTGTGGATTATCAAGAGTATGTGTAGCAATGGTATTAACTGCAGGTGTATTATTTGGAGATGAGTATGTGTTTAATGGAGTTGAAACGTCTCTCTGTGATGTGAAAGGACCTGTTTGTGGAACACGTTTGATCGTTGGCTGTGGAGTTTCATTTTGAGATTGAATCTCTTGTAGATGGATATTGTGACGATCATAGTTTTCAAACATATGGTTTAAGAGATCATAGATTCTCTCTGCGCTTACTGATCTCTGTTTCAGTCCGCTCAGAATTTGTTTACCAACCTCAATGGATAATTTCACCTCTGCATTGCTATTATCAATTTCCAAGAAATAATACACCAAACATGCCACTGAGAAAAAAATTGTGTAAACAGAAAACCAATAGCTTCCATTCAATAGTTTACTTTGAATCATGTCTTTTGCTAAATTGATAATCTGTTTTGACACTTCAAAACATTTCATACCGTTATCATATTGGTAAGATTGTATTTGAGAGTTCCCTGGTGCATTCATTGCCAGCTTGACATAATGGATGTAAGGTCTATAAAGCATGATTTGAACATGAAGGTAGTCCAAATGAAGCAGTCTGTTAGCCTTAATATACTCTGGTGGGAGGTTGTTATTGCCCATTTGTAGCTGGAAAGGTAAGTGGTATACCCATAGTTCCAATTCATTCTCTAGTCCACGGAAAACTTCTTGTGGAATGGTATAGAGTGGGTATGATGGCTTATAGAGCTTCTTCATGATATGATCCAGTATCAAAATCAGCTTTGTATGTGAGTTATTGATACCACAAGATGAAAGTTTACCAGGCTGCTGCGGTGTCAGCTTCTCCAATTCAATGTTAACATCGTCTAAGTCCTGTGGTAGTTCAGCATCAATATCATCCTGATCAATAGAATTCGGTAAACCTAGCATTGAGTTCACATAGATCTCCATTTTATAGATGGTCCAAAAGAGTCTTTTTTTACATTCTGCTTTGATATGATTACACTTGACTTCAAGCTTGCGGTGAAGCCCCTGTCTCAGAGCTGAACGCAGGGCAAGACCAATATAAGAGTAGCACGTTGATAAGCGAGCAGAGCACTGGAGGAAAAGCGTCAGCATGAAAATCGTCTGGATTGACTCCAAGTCAGTCGAATTGGTAATATCAATCAGCTTTCTAGCAGCAATGAAATACTTATAGCCTTCATCCTGTAGGTACTGATTATCAATGGCATTATCACCCTTTGAGAAAAGAGCACCAACGGCAATAACAGAGTAAATCAGAGGCAACATCTTATTTTGATGATTTGAGTAATCTACTGGGTTCGTCTCGTACAGAGAGTTGAAATCTCTAATAAACGAAGGACGATGATAAAAACGGAAGAGAACGCAAGACTCGTTCCAGGTCTTGTAGATCAGCTTCAGTGCAATTTCCCTCGGAGGCAAAATGATCCGAATCTCAACAGGGTCCAATTGCTGTGAATTAGTCGTAGATCTAACACTCTGAGGCGGTCTTGGGATCCCGCCTTGCTTAGCCTTATATTCGCTAAGGATCGCCTTCATGTCAACAACACCGTCCTTCTTGTACTTCTCAAACAGCGAGACAAAGAGCTCACCGTTAAAGCTATCAGAGACCACATCAATCTCGGGGAATAGCTGTCTCAGCAACTCAATTTGTGTATTGCTCGGAGTCATCGTCCTCGATGCTGCTATACTCTGAGCACTATTAGCGGCCGTGCTAGAGTCATCCTTTTTCGGCTTCTTTGGAGCAGGCGCAAATTGGTTATACGTGCACTCGTAGGAGTAGACGGTGCAGTGAATACACGGCTGCTTACCATCACATTTTACTTTCCTCTTACGGCAGGTATCGCACGCTCTTGATACTCGAATTCTCTTGTTTGTAGCGTTTTTTGACTGTAATTGCAGCAGAGGGGAGATATAGGTCGAGTCCTTAGAGACGATTTTGGGAGGCATCTTTTACACTTCCGAGCTTTTTGCGGTTCTTTCGTTTTATCGATAAATTTGGATGGTTGGGGGTATTTAAATTTGGTGATGGAAGGCAAGATCTGCGCGCGACCCACGTCATACGCAGAAGAGAAAGAAAGAGGTGTGGCTAAAACGGGTGCTGATGAAGAAGAAAGCAGCAACGGATGACAATGAAAAATACAAAAATGACGCTTCCGAGGTTGCAAGAGACGCTGCTATCTGAGATTTTGGTGCAATTGCCAGAGGAGACTGCCCAGTTACAAGAAGCTGTGGTAGCAATAGCTACAAAGTACCGAGCAGACTTACACTCTCAGCTTGAGCAAACACGCCAATTCCAAGAACATGTAACGAGGACACACGAGAAGGTTCATAAAAGAATGAAGAGAACCGCAAGGATCATCGAAGAGAATAGTAAAAAAGTCAAAATAGACGTTACAGGCTTTGAGAATGGTAAAAATCTATGTGATGAGGTTGACTTGCTAAGCAAACAAGTCATGGGGAAGTTGATGTCAATTGTGGAAATCATAGGGGAAGAAAGTACAAATGTCGATGGTGACAAGTATCCTTTATTGAAAAGAGTGCTAGGACAAGAAGGATTTGAAGTTGTTGATATCCCTTCTGGTGATGATCAAAGATCGTTATCCCCTGTTTCAGATAAACCTTTGTCGCCGGTCTTAGACCACTCCGACCAAACAGAGCTGTCTGATAGACTGGAAGACGATATGGAACACATGCTTGATATTACTGACAAAACAGATCAAGATGAGCTAGACGAGGCTGTTCCAGATCAGACTGAGCCTTCAGATGACATGAAGGATTTGGACGCTCAGGTAGAAGGCGAAGAGAGTATCGTGAATACGGAGAACTCAAACGAAGATGAGCTTCAATCTATTGAGATGACAATTGGTAAATATAAGGCTAAACAATTGAGATCATTCCCAATACCTACACAATCAATAATATCACCAGTTACAGAGACAGTCGGTACCACAACCTCAACGGCTGTTAGAGGTGTCACGTACTCTTCAGGGTCTGCAAGCTCACTGAACGACACACTGAAGAAATTCATGAGCGTTGACTAAGTATATATCTAATGACTTGATGATAAGATCTTATTGATTAAGTATAGGTAGGCTGGTAGCAGGACATAAAACGTTTTCGCGTAACACGCCAGGGCACATAACACCGCGCGCTCGGGCTTCGCAAATTTCCTCTTGCAGCGTTTTGACTATTCGCGAACGGTGATTGGCTGGCTACTCGGGGGACATACAAAAACACGTTGTGTATATAAAGTCTTTATATATTTTGAGATACCCACCGGGGAGTTAGAGAACTCCCTTTAATATTTTAAACCCGTCGTTATAATGCAATGAATATGAAATGCAAATTAGTCATTAAATTTTGTTTTACTGTTACTCCTACTGCTTGTTCTTCTTCTCGTACGTCTTCTCATCCTCGTTATTGATGCTATGTGCCGGACATGGCATCACAGAGGAACCCGCAACAGTGAGGAATGCCACTGCGAACGTCGTGTAGAACAAGTTATTGGTGAATCTGAGTCTGACAGCAGCTCTCATTTTATATGTTTTTCTTTTCTGTTCTTAGAGATCTGTCCAGAGCTTCGAGACAGCGAAAGAAGAGAAGGAAGGTTCGGTGAAATATTTTTACCGATCGCGAAAAAAAGTCGGATGCTTGACAGCCAATCTCAGGGGCTCGGGGAGACAGATTACAGGCTACAGGGAAAAGTGTAAAAAGGGGTATATGTTCATATATGATAGGCATCAAACGTCACAGTCATAATCAGCAGAGGGCCAGGCAGGACCTATCGCTTATACTCAAAGTTAAACTCTGTGCTTTGTAGAAGGTTTCTTGTGTCAATGTTCATCTGCGAGGTTTCATAGTCCTGTAGATGGGAGTCGTCTTGCATGATTCCACTGCTATCAATCAGCTTTACCAAATCGCTCTTGTCCATAGCCTTTCCCTCGAAACTCAACTCCATCGTGGTGTCTGCTTGTAGTCCATTCACACGTCTGTTTTTCTTGACAGAACTGCTGACCTCTATTAGCTCATCTCTTGTTCTCTTCATTGGTGTGTTCAGGCCATCCTTTGTTAAAAACTTATTAACCAGTAGTTTAGAAGGACCGGCCGATCTCTTCGTATCAAGCTCCAGCTTGAAGCTCTTTGTTTTTGTATTGTGCAAGACTATCTTCATTGCGGGATCAATGGAGTCCATTGATCTCCTGTCTTGATCCTCCACACCAACTTCAGTCTCTTTGAAAGTAGCAAGCAAATGATTCTCCAAAATGGCAACTTGTCTTTGTGTGAAGCTTGGAAGATTATTGATAGTACGTGGTGTAGACTTCAGTTTGCAGAGAGTAGGCAATGGGTAATCGTAAGAGCCGTATGTTTCTGCTGACGGATAGTCAAAGACACTTGTTACAACCAGCGGAGTCTTGGCCACTTGGTTTACATTCTTGCCATTCCCATTACTGCTGCCATTATTATTGTTATTTGATTTGTGATGGTTTGGGTTATATCTGTTTCCCTGGCCTCTGGTGGCCATTGGCTTTCTTCTCTGCTGTTTCAACAACATCGTGCTATTTTGGTAGCTGTATAGAATGATCAGAATAACCTGAAAGGATGGTACAGACAAGTTGCTCTGTTATTGGGAAAAGAGAGAAAGAGAGAGAAAAAAAACACACACTGCAGCGGACAAAAAGACCTTTTCCGTACAAAAGGTAAACAAAGCGCTTTTGATGCAGTTTACGCCGCGCTAATTTCCCGATTCGCACATGGACTAGATTGGAGTCTCCCGAGACTTCCATTATCATTGACGATATTGAAGTAAGTATTGCTAGTTATTGCCTGATTTTTTGATTTTATGAAAGAGAGAGCAGCAGTCAGCAGCTCTATGTATTGATTTTGTAAAAATGCCCCAAGTTCCCGCTGTGGTATCGCACTTTACTGCTCTAGTCTCCCTGTCAGGCCCACTGAACCCCTCTTTCCAGTCTCTAGTCCCACATTTCCCGTCGCCTATTCCTTTTCTCAGACCATCTCCATCGATCCATGGCTAAACGATTTTAAACGAGGCTATCCATCGGGTTTTCTCCACTTTTACTAAACGAAACAAATCGCTTATAAATAGTGTACACCCTCCAGTTTTTCCATCCCTCTTCACACACTTCCAATCGCTGGAAAGACACAAGAACTCTCTTTTATTGGGACTTTAGGACACCCTCACAGCACCGATACCCTCACCAGAGATTTCGCACACATACCGAAGCGACTTACTCAAAAAACCACGCCGCGTCGATTTCTCTCTCTTGCCAACTGCAATCACTTCCAATTGAACAGAAGGGAAACTTTTTAACACAACAAGAAAATGTCTGACAACGCTGTTTATATCGTTGCTGCCACCAGAACCCCAATGGGCTCTTTCCAGGGCTGCCTCTCCTCCCAGGGCTATGTTGACCTTGGTGCCACTGCTGTCTCTGCTGCTTTGAGCAGAGTTCCAGAGATTAAGCCAACCGACGTCGAGGAGATTGTCTTTGGTAACGTTATCCAGGCAAACGTTGGTCAGAACCCAGCTCGCCAGGTTGCATTGAAGTCAGGCATGGGTGTCGACACCGTCGCCAGCACCGTTAACAAGGTGTGTGCTTCAGGTTTGAAGGCTACCATCATCGCTGCCCAGACCATCTTGTTGGGTAATGCTGATATCGTTGTTGCCGGTGGTTCAGAGTCCATGACCAACGCCCCATACTACGTCCCAGCTGCCCGTTCTGGTGCCCGTTACGGTAACTCCACCCTTGTCGATGGTTTGTTCAGAGATGGTTTGTCAGATGCCTACGATGGCCAGGCCATGGGTGTCGCTGCCGAGAAGTGTGCTCGTGATCACTCCTTCTCCCGTGAGGACCAAGATAACTTCGCTATCAAGTCTTACCAGAAGGCTCACGCTGCTCACCAGAGTGGTAAGTTCAAACAGGAGATTGCCCCAGTGACAATCAAAGGATTCAGAGGTAAGCCAGACACAGTGATCACCGTTGATGAGGAGAGTGACAAGTTGAACGTTGACAAATTGAGAAGCGCAAGAACTGTTTTCCAGAAGGAGAACGGTACCGTCACTGCTGCTAATGCCTCTCCAATCAACGATGGTGCTGCTGCTTTAGTTTTGGTGTCCCACAAGAAGCTTGTTGAGTTGAAGTTACAGCCAATCGCACGTATCTTGGGTTGGGGTGAAGCTGCTCAAAATCCAGAAGATTTCACCACTGCTCCATCACTTGCGGTTCCAAAGGCTTTGAAGCACGCCAACTTAACCTTGGACGACGTTGATTTCTTTGAGTTTAATGAAGCCTTCTCCGTTGTTGGTTTGGCTAACGCAAAGATCCTCGGTGTTCCAGAAGAGAAATTGAACGTCTACGGTGGTGCCGTTGCCATGGGCCACCCATTGGGCTGTTCTGGTGCCAGAATCATTGTTACCTTGTCATCTGTTCTTCAGCAAGAGGGTGGTAAGATCGGTTGTGCTGCTATCTGTAACGGTGGTGGTGGTGCCTCCTCAATTGTCATTGAGAAGATCTCTAGCGAGCACATTGCTTTGTAAATAAAAGAATTATATATATATTTATATTCAACTGGCTATGCTCTTCTACAAATGAATTAATAACAAATGCAGTTTTTTTAAGACCTTATAATAGTAGTTGATCAATGTATGTACAGACGAAAAAAATGCATAGAATAGAATACGGGGGTCATTATCGTTCATGAAAAAGAAGAGACAGAAAGTTATTGTCTCTCAACAGTGAAACCTGAGTCACTCTTTCTAAGACTTCTCTCCTGCTGCTTTGAGAGTGCTTGTTCAACAACTTCAACGTTAACGAGTTCCTTAACTTTGAGGATCATACCTGCAGAGACTGGTGAGACGGCCTGGTACGCCACGGAGCCGGTTCTTCTCAAACCAAGGTTCGCAACAGTGTCCTTGATAGCCTGTGGCAACGCAATAGTCGATCTCTTCAGTGTAATCTTATAAAACATCTTTAAACTGTGCTGCTAAAGAAGCAAAACTCGAGGAAAGTAGGAGACATCTCCAACGACTTTTTCATGTATAAACCAAAAAAAAAAAAAAAAAAAAAAAAAAACGAATGGTATGCGCAACAGAACGCGAACGCGTTTTATATCTCCAATGCTTACCTTAAATGCTTACTTTTCACTCAATTGGCTTGCTTTTATGCTTAGGTTTTATAGCTGGTAATGTCAGAGGAAGTTGTTGACGAGAGACGAAAGTATGAGCTGCACGAGGGCATTGTCTTTGCGGTTGAGCTGACCCCTGCGATGCTGAAGAACGAAAATGGCAAGTGCCATCTACAGATCATCTTAGAGGCACTGCAAGAAGCAATGGCCCATTCTGTGATTACTCTACCAAGCACAGGCTATGGCTGCTATCTATTCAACAGTGCTGTGACATCCGAGGGCTGCCGTAAAGGTGTTGAAAAGATTTTCTCTCTGAGAGACCTGAACCACAGAGACATGAAGTCTGTTTATGAGATCCTGGAGGAGAACACAAAGCAACCCTTTGGTGATAGGCCTTATATCCCACTGCACGAGAGGTTCCATGTCTCTAAGGACACTGGTGGAATTCCGTTACACGATGCTTTGCTGACGCTGCAAAACGAGATCTCCACGAAGAAGGAGTATCAGAAGTTGTATAACATCAAGAAGATCTTCCTCTTCACCGATAACGATAAACCCGTTGATGCTGATGATACCCGTGCTAAAGATCTCATTAGAAACATTTGCAATGATTTAGACCAGGCACATGTCACTATCTCACCCTTTTTCTTGAACTCTGACTCTCCATTTGATAACCTGCTGTATTCAGAAGTGATGAAGCTTAATGAGGATAACGAAGATGAGGATATCTTTGACGGTCCGAGTACAAGACCAATCGATGTCAATGATATAAAGGAAAGAGTCACGAGAAGGAAAGAGATCAAGAGAATCCAGTTCCAGTGTCCTTTAGTCTTCTCCGAAGAGCTGGTGGTTGGTCTTAAAGGCTACGCTGTGTACACTCACGAGACTTCAACAAAGACCAAATTTCTATATGAAACTGATAACTACAGAAAGAATGTCTACTCAAAGACAAGGTATATCAACCCGATGACAGGCACAGAATTTGAAAATGTCAAAAGGCTGTATCGTGTTGGTGCCGGTAACGATGATTATATCCTACTAGATGCTAAACAGGAACAGGATATCCAACGGTATGACTCGAAGTATGACACTTTCTTAAGGATCATTGGGTTTAAAGATACGAAAAGTGGTATCAAGCTACACTATAACTCTACCAAATCACCATTTATTACACCTGATGAAGATTCATATTTAGGATCAACTAGGACTCTAAGTGCTTTGTACCAAAGTTTGAAGAAAACCGATAAAGTCGCCATTGTCTTTGGTAAAATAAGGAAGAGCTCACAGCCTTCAATGTTTGCTATTCAACCTACAAAACAGAGACTATCCAGGGGAAGTAAAGCATACTTCCCCGAGGGGTTTTTCCTTATCCGTTTGCCTTTCTTTGATGACATCAGACAATACCCACAAGGCTATGATTGGATGTCCAAAGAGGTTGATGAGAGGTTCAAGATAAAGACCAGACAGATATTAAGAGAATTGCAAAAAACCATGGAAGAGTACGCTCCGGTCGATTTTAAGAACCCAGCCTTACAACAACATTATAGAACTTTACATGACTACTTGCTACAAGTTGAACAAGACACCAATACAATGACAATGGAGGAAATCAAATTAAGAAATGATGATACTTTGAAACAACTGGATATGTTACGCTCAAATATTGTTGATTCGGACGGTGCCTTATCAAAACACTTGGAAGAGTGGAATTCTATCTACAAGAAGCTATAGTAATAAACGAATATTTATTTACAACTTTGCTGATTGGTATTCACCAACTTGAGTGATGTATTTACCTCTGTTCTGTCCCTTGAACAAACCAGTCCATAATTCTGGAACCTTCTTGAAGTCAGCACCCTTAGCCTGAACAATTGTCTCTTCAAACTTGTTGATGTCCAATTTACCAGTAGTGAACCACTGAGCCAAATCAGCATAAGCCTTACCAAAGGCTGGAATCTCATCAACAAGAACCATACCTTGGATGGTCAATCTCTTTGTGATAACAGCAGCATATGTGGTGAAAGTAGCCTTCGAGTTATCGTTATAAGAAGCAATGGCACCGATCTGGACAACCTTACCGTGGACACGCAAGTTTGGCAAAGCGTGCTCCAAGATCCAACCACCAACGTGGTCTGCAAAGACGTCGATCTCCTCATCACCCAAAGCCTTTGCGAAATCCTCCTTGTAGGTCTTTGACTTATAGTCCAAGCCTACAACTTTATCACCGAGGGTCTCAACCCATTTACACTTCTCAGCACCACCGGCAACGGCAAGGATCAATTTTGGCTTGAAGATCTTTGAAACGATTTGAATCAAGGAAGAACCAGCAGCACCAGCAGCACCAGTGATCAACCAGACCTTACCTTCATCCTCTGGTGTCAATCCAGAATATTTCATGGCAGTGAAGTAAGCAGTCAATGTTGTTGTACCGAAAGCAGACAAGTATTTGACAATGTGAGGAACTTTTGTTGCGTCCAAGTTAGCAGTCATTGGAGCATTACCATTAATGATATTGTGTGTAGCCCAACCGATTGCTCTACCAGTGACATAGTCACCTTCAGCAAACTTATCACATTTGGATTTAAGCACTTTACCGAGACCTTGAGCTGGGGCAACTGATCCGAGCGGAA
This sequence comes from Petasospora americana, assembly GCA_003708795.3. Lineage (NCBI taxonomy): Eukaryota > Fungi > Ascomycota > Saccharomycetes > Phaffomycetales > Wickerhamomycetaceae > Petasospora > Petasospora americana. The sequence goes on from PPOA03000011.1 coordinate 161,720, forward strand.
CAGGTGGGACATATGATTTATATGGTGTGAACCAACCTTTCTGAGCTGGGTCATTTGATAAGAAGATGTTCTCAACGAGGACCTCACCGTCTTTCAGCAACTCTGGAGATTCAGTGTCATAAACCTTGTTTACAAGGGTAAAGTTAGCATCTGGGGATCCGTAATTGATATTGATATCATCCTGGAAATTGGCATATTTAGTTAAGAGGTACTGTTGGGCTTCGATCTTGACCATCTTGTTATTGGGAGTTTAGTGATTTAACAAGTATAAAGCGTTAAATATCGGATAAAGTGGAGCGGGGACTTTATCCTCTTTATATATCACAACTGAAAATACGCGTATATGAAATATGCAAAGCGTGCATATGAGCTTTAGTAATCCGGTCATTTCTATTAACGGTTTAGCAATCGGATACTCGGTTAATAATAGAGTTTAACCGAATATCTCATTGAGTTTCCTCCAATAAAACGATAAAAAAGCTCTACGTGTACCGTCCACCGACGAAGAAGCCGTTTTCTCTCTACAAAGTCATGAAGGTATCGGATATGTGTCCCATAGCTATTCTTCTATCTCTCTATGCTAGTGTATCAATTGTTATATATCCCTACGTTTTATCCAGTGATCTAAGATCGATCAGCTGTAGTCGTGTTTTCTCAGATGATAGAAAGAGTGGGGTATGATCTATTTTGAAGGCTTAGGTAATTTTTACTTTCGCTTTGTCTTTAACAGATCTTATTGTCCCTTACAAAAACCGATAATTTTTGCTAATTTTCAGCCTCGGCTTAAAAAAGTTGTTGACCTTCTGAAGTAGTGGGGCTAACCGAAAAAAAAAAAAAAAAAAAACACTCAACATCCGAACGCAAAGATGTCCGGGTGTACACCCGGATTATACATCTTTGTCCCGGATGTCCCCAATGAAGGAATTGCCTGATGTGGACATTAATGCCCAGTTTCACCTCGAATTCGTAAAACTTGATGAGATTTTGTTGCGCTTACCATTCCGTCCTAAACGAGGCATCGAACCACACGTAAAATGAGGTGACCTTTTTTCTCTTTCGATCGGCCCCCTTGCTAGTAACAAATAATCTAAAGAGTTGTAGAGAATACATAGGAATTATAACTTATATTCCAGGGACTATGATACTTCCATATGAAAGATATATTTTATAGAAGATGTTTGGACTTTCCAAATTCGGAAGGTCCAAACCTTTCCTTCGCCTTTATAATTGCGCATTGTGGGCAAAAAAAAGCCCCTGCATAAACTAGCCAAATGCAGAAATCACTCCATCTGTAAACCACACCACATGTGTTAAATCGTTTAAACCTGTCAAACATGAGACAATATTTTATCTGTGATTGGCAATTTGGAGGGTATAATTTACTCATTGCTCAACAAGAACCGAATCTTGCATATTATGCGCAACGATAGGCACCGTGCCACTTTTATTTGACATGACGATTTAAGGGTGTCTACACCCTTTTGCATATAAGAACTGTGACACATCCCACATATTTTCTTAGATCTCTCTATACATAAATAAATATAAATATAAATAGATATATGGACATTACAAATGACGATACAAACCATCGGATCGACTATTAACGAATACCGTCTTTTAGAACTTATTGGCTCAGGGGCCTATGGTGCTGTTTACCTAGCTGAAGACACACTAACACAGTCGAAAGTGGCCATCAAAGCAGTTGGTAAAAGGATAAGTAAACATATGAACGGCATTAAGCACTCTGATCAGTTGACAAAGGATATCGAAGATTATTTCTCATTATGCAACCATTCAGCTTCATTACGTCCATTGAATCTCAATAAACTTAAAGAGAACGACCAGCTTCCATGCCCATTCCTTAGAGAAGTGTCATTGCAACTTCAAGTTCATGAACACCCAGGGATCCTAAGGATCCATACCATATTGGATTCACCAGTTGCAATCTTCATCATAATGGATTATTACCCAGAGGGGGACCTCTTTGTCAATATTGTTGATCGTCATATTTACAAAAGTTCAACTACATTGATAAAATCTGTCTTTACACAATTGATTGACGCTGTGTCTTACTGCCACTCAAAGGGAATTGCACACTGTGATATTAAGCCAGAGAATGTTATGTGTGCTGATAATGGTTCACGTATAGCATTGGCCGATTTTGGATTGGCCGTGAAGTCACATTACATAAAGGCTAAGACATGCATTGGTTCATCATATTACATGCCACCTGAGAGATTGAGCACTTTGAACCATGATTTACACAGCTTGCAATATCCTGCTGATAAAGGTGACATTTGGTCATTGGCAGTGATCTTGATAAATCTTTGTTGTACAAGAAACCCATGGACAAAGGCATGTGAACAAGATGCTACATATAGAGCCTACAAGAGAAACCCAGGCGTGTTAATGGACATCTTGGATATTTCGCATGAATTATTTGACATCTTACACGATTGTTTAGTTGAAGAACCAAGTGATCGCATAACACTTTTCGAACTACGTGAAAGGGTTCTAAGATGTCATTCCCTGACTAAAACAGGACCATTGTCCCACTGTGATGACATGGATGAGTATGCTTCAAGTTTAATGGAGTGTGCCATCCCAGACTCCCCATCTCTTTGCTCCGAGACTGGAAGTTTGGAATTACCTTTACACCTATTGAATGAAACTCCATTCGATTTACAGAAATATGAACCCACAATTAGTATGATAGCAAACGCAAGTTTCAACTTGAACGTTGCTTAATGAATATAAACGATAATGAACGAACTTTATTTATGATAAAATGTAACAATGAAACCAAGGGCGAATGCTGACATAATTGTGCATAAACTTGCCTCGAGGAGAATTCTATAAACTCTCTTAGATAAAATTCTCACCTTTAATCGCCCACTTTATTTAAATATAAGAAGAAATAAAGAACAAATAAAGAACAACTGAACGAAGTCACCTTTTAGAAGTGCTTGGTACTTTGAATTTGGAGATGAGGATGCTGTACCAGCACAGACCTTGAGTCATTGGAGAATGCATGAAGTGTCGGCCGTTATTAGAGCAAAACCCAATTGGCAAGTGAAATAAAAACTCAGAGATTACCGAGAAATGGAGATCCGAGATTCCGAGTTCAGGGAACAGCATGAATGACAATGTTGAATTAATTGATAAAATGTTTGATTATGTTCTAAGGGAATTACAATGGGTCGAGAAGATCGAAGTCGAATACCCAGGCTTCCAAGATGCTGGCTTCACTATGTTATGTGACGATAAGATCGTAGGATCCAGTAGTTGATAGATCAAGTACAGGAGTTATATGATTCATTTGGGAAAGAGTTGGATAACCACCCAAGATCCGATAACAAGGTGCTTGATTTGGTACACCCTTCATTGTTCCCTTTACAATATGGTACTACGGTTATTAAGACTCCTGAAGGTTACAAAATTGTTCAATACACCGATGATATCCCAAAGGATAGAGGTCTTAAAATATCTCAGTATGGTGTCTCAAAGAGATTCCAGTGGTTACCTAGTTTGATGTCCAAGGAAGACGGAGAAGGCTATAGGTTCTCTTCTTATATTAACAATCTTCGCCCCGTTAAGTTTGCTGGTTTGTATGATACTCTTTCAACAATATTTAATAAGGTTTTACCAGGTTTATCGTTTGGGTTGGCCAGATTTGCATCTCCAGATTATCATAAAGTCCCAAAAGATTTCATGCAAACGTTGTATGCTACCAATGGTAAGACGTATATGTACGATCATTTTAAAGACCTTTACCAAAAGCAAAAAATCGATCCTACCATTGATGTTGATGGAATATGGCAAAGAAGAATTGAACTCTTTGCAAATGAAGTATTTCAACCATATTCCAATGATCCAGTGATGTCAGATTTCGATATAACAAGTTTCTCAAACTTGAAAGTTATTACCAAATTGGCAAACATAGAATTGACACCAGACTCTCCATGTTATGAAGGTGGATCTTGGCATGTTGAAGGCACTGTCAATGTGGATATCATTGCTACAGTGATTCACTATTATGACAACGAGAACATCACGGAGTCTAAGCTGAGTTATAAAGTATTATTTGGACAACCATATTATGAACAAGATGATGACTTGGGTTGTATGCACGTTTATGGACTCGATGATGGTCACAAGTGCTTAAGAGATATTGGTAATGTCACTAGTGAAACTAACAAAGTTGTCATTTGGCCAAACATTTATCAACATCATGTTGAGCCGTTTGAACTGAAAGATAAGAGCAAACCAGGACATAGAAAGATCTTATGTTTTTTCCTTTGTGACCCTCATGATGAACATGTTATATCTACAGACTACAGAGAATGTTCCATTCCAGAACAGAGAATGGTGGGATGACCCCCTTTTAAACATGGATTCAACTGAGAAGGATATTATAACTAAGCTAAATAACAGCTTGCCGATGCCTGTGAATGATGCTCTCAAAGCCAGAGAGGAATTGATGAAAGAGAGATCCCCTAATCCTCGTATGGACTTTTCAGATGGAATCTATGGAGACCAATTCTTCCTATGTGAACATTAGTTATAAAAGAAAAGGACCGTCTATATATATAAATAAGTACAACACCCAGACACCACATCCGAAATGTAAACAAAAACATTCCCGCGTCCCGCGAAACAATAAATTCAAAATTTAGCGCCCAACTTCGCTTTCCCAACTTTCAAGCGTGTGCTTTGCAGTGAATTAAGAGGAAATAGAACAATGGATAAATTGAAAGAGGTAAGTCGCAATTGTGAGGATAAAGAGAGGCTTTTATCTCTGCTTGCTTCAGAGGGGAAAGGCCGCTTCGCAGTTTGTTTTGGGGTTCATTTTCCCGATCCTGTTAACGTGTCATTTTTTGGTGAAAGGGGGAAGTGAGGCGAAGGCGAAGGGGTGGACCGGAAGATCACCCAAACATTGAAGCAAAGCTCTGATTATAAGTCGATGCTACATGGCAGATGTACTAACTGTGTGCTTAGAAATTGAACAACTTGAAGTTGGACGCCGAGAAATGGCAGGAGAAGTCTGACGAGTTGGCCCTTAAGATCAAGGAGTTGGAGCAGGAGAACTTAGACAAGGACAACCAGATCCAGGCCTTGTCAAGAAAGAACGAGACATTGGAGGACTCCATCGACAAGTTGGAGGCCCAGGTGACCGAGCACAAGTCTGCCGCTGAGGAGTCCTCTTCTTTGAAGTCCCACAACGATAACTTCACCAAGAAGAACCAGCAGCTAGAGGAGGAGTTGGAGTCATCCGACAAGAACTTGAAGGAGACCACCGAGAAGTTGCGCGAGACTGACTTGAAGGTTGAGCAGCTGGAGCGTAAGGTTGCCTCCTTAGAGTCCGAGCGTGATGACTGGGAGAAGAAGTACGAGGAGTTGAACGAGAAGTACTCTGTTGCCAAGGCCGAGTTGGACGAGATCTCTGCTCAATTGGAGGCCATCTAACTAACTGGAGACGAGGATACACCTTCTGTTAAGTGGGACTCAAAACTCTTGCCAATGCTGTTGGTTACATTGCCTTTGATTTTTACATTGATACCGAATCACCGCGTTCTCACTCTCATTTGGAGATTGCTTTTTAAATTTGTTCAGTTCGTCTTCAGGTCGAAGTCTTGAAGTGTTTAGTTGCTTACCTTAATACCACAATAAATATGAAATATATTGGTAAAAGAGCTGTAGTGCCCGCTGTGCGCGTAAATTACAGCACTAACAAAGCGGGAAGGAGCAGGTCGCGAAACTGGAGAAACCCATTGAAAACATTGGCGAGAGGAGCCCAAACACGTCAAGAAGAGCAGAGCGGCAACATCAATTCCAGAACGAAAGGGAAAAGCGGTTATTGTCAGAGATGGGTGACAATTACTGGATGAGCGACCAGCTGAACAACGATGACGGTTTCAACAACCCGAACAACGACGATCAGTTGATGTCTTCGTTCCTGAACTACATGGACGATGGTAACGATAACAACAATAACAACAACAGCCACGGCGGCAACCACGGGGGTGGGCAGAGACAGAGCATGGACATGGGCATGGGCGGCAATGGCGCCGGTGGCAATGGCCCAAACTCACAGGGCGGCTCCTTTGATATGGGGATTTCGCCAGCGGCTATTCTCAGTAGACAGCAGAGCCATCAACAGCATCCCAATCAGTTCCAGCAGAGACAGATACACGAAGAGCAGCCCCACAACTCACCTGTCCCAAACCCTGGAAACCTGCAGAGAGCCAGCGACACAAATGACCTGATACAGAGTCTTCTGAGCGACCGTGCTAGCGGCAACACAGGCAATCAAATGTTCCAGCAACAACCGCAACAGAACCAGGGATTCCCACCAGCGGTATTCTCTCCAAGCACACAGAACCCTACAATACCGCCACAGATTTCCCAGCAGCAGCAGCAACAGCAGCAACAACAACAGCAACAACAGCAGCAACAACAACAACAACAACAACAACAACAACAGCAGCAGCAGCAGCAGCAGGCACAGGGTCAACAGCAGCAACAGGTTATGCAGCAGATGAACTCTGGCCTAACGCTTGATAAGGCGGCAATGATTGCAGCTCTGCAACAGCGCTCAAACCAGAATAGGCTACAACAGCAGCAGCAGATGTTCCAGCAGCAGTTCCTTCAACAGCAGCAGCAGCAGCAACAAATGCAACAGCAGCAGGCACAACAGCAGCAGGCACAGCAGCAGCAGCAGCTACAGAATCAACAACAATCACCAAACTTAGGCGGCCAGACAACTTCCAATCAGCAGCAGCAGGTGTTCCAGCAGCTACAGCAGCAGCAAGTTATGCGTCTTCACCAACTGCAACAACAGCAGAGACAGAGACAACAACAACAACAGCAGCAGCAACAACAACAGCAACAGCAGCAAGCTCACTCTTCTATCCCGGCTCCAGCGCCAGAGCCTATATCAAACTCTCCAATGGTTCAGAGCCAGTACAATCTCCCATTCAGCAGCGGCCAGAGAAACAACGCTCCACAAAGAAACTCTCCCCAAGAGCCAGTTCCCCCAACACCCCAGCCTACTAGCCAGTCACCATCTGTGCAGTCAAGTGGACTTGGTGGAAATAACAACAACTTGACACAAGAGCAGCTGCAACAGAGAAAACTTCAGCACCAGGCCAGTGCTATGCAGGTCGAACTCTTTATGAAGACGCTGGCCGAGTTTATGAACAAACGAGGTACGCCACTAACGAGGATCCCTGTTGTTGGTGGTAAGAAACTACACCCTTTCTTCCTCTATGCACTGGTTGCTAGACTTGGTGGTTCAGCCAATGTTTCGAAGCAGAACCAATGGGGACTTGTGGCCCAGAAATTGGGCCTACCTGCGGACCAGAACCCACAGATCATCAGAGAGCTAACAAAGGCGTACAACGAGTTCCTCTATCCATTTGAGCAGTATGCCGGTACACCTGAGGGCCAGAGAGACCTACAGACGAGAAGACAGTCACTTCAAAAGCAGCAGGCTGAACTAATAAAGCAACGCCAACCATCACAACCGTCAAGACAAGGTTCAGCCACGGCTCCACAGCAATCTCTGCAGGGCCAGCTGCCTACTCCTTCCACATCACAGCCATCCCATATCCAGCAGCTCCAGCAACAGCAGCAGCTTCAAAAACCCCAACCTCAGCAGCCTCAACAGCCACAGCAACCGGAACCTCAGCAACAGCATATTATCCCACCATCCCAACACTCCAGTCAGCCACCAACGCCAGCTCAGCAGCAGTACCAGCTGTCACAGAGAAAGAGCCAAGGCAGTGTGTCTTCTCCACTTACGCAAGCCCAGCCTCAGAGAAATGCCAGTACATCGCACAAGAGCTCATCGCACGCATCGCCAATGGTCCCACAACAGCACATCCAAAGCCCAGCTCAGCAGATGCAACAGGCAGAACCACAGGCCCCACCAACTCCCTCTGCGCCAAGTATCGTGAAGAATTATATCCCAGAACAGAGACTACTCGAGCATCACGTTGGCTACGATATCAAATCATTGTCACAAGTTGGTGAGCAGATCGACACGTCGAAGCCGATCTTTTTGTTTGCTCCAGAGCTGGGCTCACTCAACATTCATGCGCTGACCATGAGTTTGGAGTCTGATATCATATCAGAGGTTAACACCGTGTTGAATACAATTCTGGTTGCTTCTGCTGATAATAATTTGATCATTCCCTTGAATGACTGCCCTGAGTTCTTGGATGCCTTGTCATGCTTGGGAATTAGAGTATTAGACCAGTTGCTGGAAGGCACAAACTCGAGAACCGACGTTGGCGTTGAAGAAGTCGATTTGGACGCCCTTGACTCATCGGGAACAAGCCGTGTTGATGACGTCTTCAAGAAATATGTTCATGAAGATGAAGACTACGAGGAAATTGAAGTCAAGGTTGATTCTCTGAGTGGAAGACCCATTGAAGAGGCGGAGTCCAGCGCACCAGAGACCGAAGGATCCGTTGAAAAAAGCTCCAAGGTGAGCAAGGAGCCTTCGCAGACACCAGCTCACTTGAGACTACCAGAAAAATTCCATATTCCATCATACTTTGAGATGTTGACTGCAGTGCGCACCGAGACAGAACACCCATTCAGCTCTATACACATGAGAACAGCAGAAGACAAGCAGGTGTTACTTATTGACCAGCTCACCACGATCTCCATGATCTTCAGAAACATCTCATTTGTGGAGTACAACCCAACAGCTCTTGCGATGAACGATCTCTTCAAGGACTTCTTGTTCAAGCTCATCTTCTCAGTTGCTGCTCGCGGCGAGAGATTCCTGTTCACCAGAAGAAGATTAGGCTTCTTGAAGGACTCTCTTATTATCCTCATGAACATCTCCCACCTTTTGGAGTTGAGATCTTATGACGACGCACTCACCATTTTGGTGTTGATACTGTCATTTGGTGGTGATGAAGCTGAGAGCAAGAATCTATTTGTTCCGGAGTACATCCCAGCTGCACACAAATACCAGTCGCACGGTATTGATGTTCTTGCCAAGCTTATATCTCGTGATCCTCCGAATAAGTCATTCTTCCAGGGAGTTTTGACTGGCATCTACGATCCGTCAACTCCAGCGGAGGTTATTGAGAGAAACACAAGATTGATCGAGCTTTATATCGGCAACGAGATGGGTGCACACGGTCAATTGCTCACCAATGTGTTCAAATGTCTCATCTCCATCATTCCATTGAATCAGCTTGCATTGCACCAATTGCTACAAGAAAGGGACGCTGCCATTTTACAGTCGTTGTTGGCTATCGTTTTGATCTCCGAGATGATCCCAACAGACGTTTCCGAAGGTAATTTGCCGTTGACCTGGTTGAGCAGTGCTGAGTCTATTGGTAACGGATTGACGAGATTGGCACTCTTATTAGCTGCCTACTCTGTCAAGCCAAATGAAAACGAGACACTGAAGCTGATTTCCACAAGGGCCTTATCGGTTGTTAACATCCTTATTGGTAAGGCATTGGAAACAGCCGAGTTCCAAGAGAGAGAGTCAGACATACAGCTGTTTGAAAAGGCCAAGATCCACCTCCCATCAGATGCTATTTTGGGGTCATTGCTAAGTTCGATTGACCTTGGCATCATTGATCAGATCTTGACGCTCTCTGGATTCCTAAAGAGAATCAACAAATCCATGATTTCCTCTACGACAGTCTGTTGAAAAAAATTATTATGTCAATTTTGTATTATAAAGAAAAAAACTTCTACAAGACAACTTAATCAAAAGTTTTTATTAATTTCATCACTCCTTGTAGTTTGCACTAAGGTATTCATAGATTCTTGTTCCGAGGTCAGGCCCAACCATTGATATCAGTTGACCTTTGCTCATCTTCATTAGTTTTTCAACGTCATCAATTTTCTTCATTATCGTGTAGTAGTCAACATTTGTAATTCCTGGGATATTCTGTAAGAGAGTGACAATGTTATTACTCAAAAGGATGTTGCTTCTCTGTTTCTCTTCATTTAAGCCACAGTTCACAGCCTGCACAATGTCTGGCTCTTCTCTCGAGGCCTTTAGCTCCATCATCAACTCTGCAGTTTGGTAAGGAGATGAGCTCCAAAGGATTCTCATTTTCGGGAAATTAATCACTAGACCTGCTATGTTCTTTTGAATCTCCTCTTGCATACGGTTCGTTGATGATGACTGCTGAGCTTTTATTGAAGTTACCCTGGATCTTGCCTCTGAAAATGGCTCTAATGAGAACGACTGCTTGCTATCAAACTCAATCAGTAGAGTTGGCAACTCATAGAATTTACACATTCTAGCACACTGCTCATAGAGACGACCACTCTTGAAACTTCCAATCAAATCCGGAATGGACTTTCTTTCAACACAAATCTTTGGCGAAAGGATATAATCGCCAACTGTTAATACACAAGGGATAACTTTAAGCCCAATCCTATAGAGTAGACCAGGTAACGGAGCACCAAATTCACGACTATCAACAATCACTTGGGCTTCCATGTTTGGGTCTCTAAACTGTGCACCACCAGCGATTCTTGTGTTCATGACTTGTGATTTCCTTATATGGAACTTATTGAAATCCTCTTCAGATTCAAAATGAGAAGCCAAGTTGGCTTTCTCTCTAATCAGCTTTGTGAACGATTCTTTCTCTTTCCTTATAGCTGTTAAATGGTGCTGTTCTTCAACGGAGTCGGAATAGTACATAAAGAAGGTTCTTGCCTGGTTTTCTTTATGGACTGCTTGGTATACCTCGACACGCCTAATGAAAGACAAATCAGGTTCATACATTATGATAAATGATGGCATAAGCTCCTGTAACACAACGTCATCTGCTTTACCGTTATACTCTGCGACGATGACTTGGTTTTCACAATCAATGTACTCGTAGAACTTTGTTGGGTCTTCAGTTTCCTCTAAATGGGAAATATCACCAATGATTTCATCCATTTCCTCTCCTATTTCTTCCTCATCATCATCTAATTCCATCAGCTCCATTTCTATATCGTCTCTATTCATTCGAGATTCAATATCATCACCGTCCACTGGAGCAGCATGCAAACGATTAACAGCTGCAACCGCAGCACCACCCCTTGTTCTTCTTCTCTTTGTCGTTATTGGAGCCCTCGCAAATGCTCTTGAGATTTCCAACTCTTCCTCCTCCTCTGTGTTTGCGCTTTTAATCGTAGATGTCACTTTTGTCTTGAACTCTTTAGCATCCATATAGCTTTGTAGTTTATTTACCATCATCTTTCTAGCAGAAAAAGCTCTAAATCCACCATCAACTTCCTTCATAGACCTTAAAAACTTTGTAATACGATGCTTGACCCTTTCATTGGAACACATTATAAGCACCGGTCCTGACTTAGTAGCATCGTGTGCTCTTTCGACTGTGATGTCTTCCAATAAAATTGCCAGCTGTTCCCATTTTGGTGCTTCTTCCAAAACATACTCACTTCCCTCAATGACTCTTTTCTTAGCATACGTAATCACTGCTTGGGACTCCTCTGCTAGCAGCCAAGGTGATTCTGTGTTTCTTTTATCTATTGATGGTCTATTAGCCTCAATGATCAGCTGGATCATTTCATAGAAATCAACAGAATCATACGAGAACAAGCATTTCAACATATCTTTTAGCAATTTAATATCCTTGACGAGCTGCTTAGTCTCATAGGAAATCCTATGCCAATTTGGGTCAAGTGTCATGTGAATTGATTGCACAAACCTTGAATCCAGGGCATTCTCAATTGACCAATAATCAAGTGCCAATGAGGAATTTTTCCTTTTCAGTTCGTCAATGCACTTCTTCAAACACGCCAAGAGGCCAGTTTGGATATTCCTCATGGAATCGGTCATTATGACTTTGACCTCAGTGACTGATTTAGTATCTTTATTAGCTAAACTCTTTGATACATCAATGTGAAATCTCGGCCAAAGCAGTACCTTTTTAAGCCTTAGATTCTTTAATTTCTTGTGTAATGGATCATATCCCATTGCAAATGACTCTGGAGAGTCAGACAGTGCCTTTATAAACCCCCATTTGTTGGCTTGTCTGTACATATGAGCAATAAAACTTTCACTCGAAAGATCTGTTACTCTTTCAGCATGCAACACGACAAGACCGGTGATCAGCAGTGGATTAACGATTCCAGAGAGGATATCAACCATGAATATACGTGAGCTTGCACTCATTATACCACCGTGCAAATAGAGATCCTTTCTCTTATCAGGCGTATACTGATCACCTTTGATTACTACAAAAGGCCTTTTATTTTCATCATCTGAGCCGTCTTCAATCCACGAGAGCTCTGTGAGCTCTTCAGAGATCTTGTCATTATCTTCGTCAGTAGCATTCAAAAGAATCACCAAACTCCTCTTCCTAACATTGGAAATCGTTGCTGGTGCACTTAGTGCATGTAGTAAGTTTGCCACGATTGGTTCCAGCCCAAGACCTTTCCCCAGTATCAGCAGCGAGTCCTCAGCAATGAGATCCTCAAGGATAAGCTGCTGGAATCTCAGAGGCAGCGTCAGTGAGATATCCACCGGCTCAATCTGGTCAACAAGATCTTCTTCTTCTTGCTGTATGAGTGGGTATAATACCTCTTCTTCTTCGTGGTCTTTCTCCTGGTTTTCGTTCAAATTGTTCAGATTAAGAACAATCTCCTCATCTGAGTCGTCTTGGACAAACAGTGACATCTTTTTGGTCCCTTTGCTCCTCCTATCTAATTAGAAAAATGGAGAATAAGAAAAAAGTGAAATGAGTTTAAAAATATGTCAACAAAAGCAGAGGGATGGTTATGTAGCGCTGTTGAAGATATCAGCTATACCACTATTTTTACTAATAAATGTACAATAACATTAGCAGTTTAACGATTTTATGGTATCATTTGATAGATCGTGAAAAGGGCTACCTAACAATACTAAACACTAATAACAATTACCTACTTACTGCCATAGAAATCTCAATATTAAAGCACATAATTATGTCTCTTAAAAAACTTTGATATACAAAAATTAGTTCAATAGTAAATCCCAAAGGCCTGTTTCATTTCTAAAGTCATGACACACAATCGAGACCAAATAGTAAGAATCGTGTATGTCTTGGATCAACTTACTTGTAGCAGTGTTCTTCTTATAGAGTTTCCCCCATTCAAGCCAAATGGAGAACGCCTCATCTCTCCATGCCTTGAAGGATTCTTCTTCAATGATTGTGGTTTGTAGGATCTCACGATCTGGGAAGACACCCCATGTCACTGCATTTGAAGATTGTGCGCCCATTGATGTGATGAAGTTACCCTTTGAATCACCAAGGTAATAACTTATTTTATCAGTGTTAGCGTCCAATTTTGGTTGTAATTTCAAATCCCAATCGCTTTTAGATACAAATAGCTCAACAAATGATTTCTGATACACGTAACCACCTTTTGGACCCCAACCAAAGATCTTATCGTCACTCTTTGCACCATCACAAGCCGGTTGTGAAGCGAGTGAGAAGAATCCCATTTTGTTCAAAGCAATCAATTCTTCTTGGATGATTGCAGTTTCTGGACTTAAACCAAGCTCTGACCAAGGAAGAGCATCAATGGTTCCAGAAAGATAGTCAATGAAGACCTTTGAAATATCTGCGTTGTCAACTGGATAACCCCACAGCTCATAAGCCTTTTTAGTAGCGATTTTTAAAGAAGGACCATAACCGTCGATTTCACCATAGGCTGGAGATCTGGAGTCACCAAAACGACCGTTAGGGAAATCATCCCAAGTTGCACCACGTCCCAGGGTCCCCTCACCCGAAGAGATGGCGACGATTTCCTTCTTTGATGGATTATTTAGTTTGAAAGAAGAAACATCCTCAAAGGATGCCTCTTTGCGAACGTTGTCAACGAGCACTTTATTTGAGGTGTTCGTTGAAGAAGAGCGTCTTGACTTCTTTTTCAAGTCCTGTAAGTCGGTCATGACGATATCTTCGTCTTCCTCGTCATCAATGACTCTATTTAAAAGACTGGAGGTCTCCACAATCTGCGCAATCGCCTTCTCCAAGTTCAGGGTGTAGAAGTGGAAGCCTCTTATTCTACCATTTGTTCTAGAGTAGAGCTGGTGGATGATGTCTCTCATGATCTCAACACCAATTGACTTGACCTTATCGTCGTCGTACTGGATAGACTCTGGGAACTTCTCCAATATCGAGTCTGGGATAGAGGCATGCGATAGCTTAGCAGCTCTGTGGAACAGCTGGTAGGTATTGATAGGCATGAGGCCCGGTAGGATTGGGATGTCTGGAGACACTTCCTCCCTGACGAGCTTCTCAAAGCTGAGGAACTTCTCAACATCGTAGAACAACTGTGTGATGATGAAGTCGGCACCGGCGTCGATCTTCTCCTTCAAGAATGGCAGGTCCTTTGCTACAGACTGCTCGGAGGAGTCTGCACCTTCGCAGTGGCCCTCCGGGTACGCAGCAACACCGACACTGAACCAGTCGCCGTACTGGGCCTTGATGTACTTCACCAGGTCAACGGCGTGTGTAAAGTCGGACGAGTTCTCCACGAAGTACTCCTCTCCACGCGGAGGGTCACCTCTGAGGGCCAGGATGTTGCGGACTCCAGCATCCTTGGCCTTCTTCAGAGCATCGTCAATGATGTGCTTGTCAATGTTTGTGCACGTCAGGTGCATACAGGTGGTCAGGTCCATCTCTCTAGCAGCAGTCTGAACCAACGACAGCGTCTTCTCGGCCGTGGAGCCACCAGCACCCCACGTAATGGTGACGAACAGTGGACTTAGAGCAGACATTCTGGCCATACGATCTAGCAAATTGCGGATACCCGGCTCGGTCTTTGGGGGAAAGAACTCCAGCGAAAGGAAAACTTCATCCTTGCCTAAGGCAGAGATCTTCTCTTTGATCGTAGACATGGCTTCTTCTAACTGTCCTTGCCAACAAGCTGGGGAGGGGATGGATGATTCACCGAGGTCTATCAATTAAAAACCAACTTCGCGAGAAAAACCTCCGATTCTCCCCGTGCACCTCGGAATTGGCCTGCGTGCTCTCCCAAATGTGGGCCGGAACTTTTCGAACTTCCCTACGCTTTCTATATAAACAGCTAGAACTCATAGCAAACTATGACTGTTTTCTCTCTCTATATCATTAATAAAGCCGGTGGTCTGGTGTACCAGCACGACCTGTCGCCCGGCCTCACTAAAATCTCATCGAATGACGCACTGATCCTTGCTGGTACCATCCACGGAGTCTTTGCAATTGCATCAAAGATAACCCCAACTGCTTTGAAAGTCACACAGCCGCAAACGAATAGCTCTGCTCGTGCTAACATGGCCGTATCGAGCAATACATCGGGCCTGAAAAGCGTGGAAACTGACAAGTTCAGCATGTACATATTTCAAACCTTGACAGGCATCAAGTTCTTACTGATTACATCGCCTAGTGGCCCATTAAACTCTTCGATAGGTGATATAAACCGTGGAACTGAAGTTGCAGAGAGCATACTAAGGAGAGTGTACTCTTTGTACTCCGATTATGTTATGAAAAATCCATTTTATGAAGTTGACATGCCTATTAGGGTTGATCTCTTTGATCAAAAAGTAACTGAATTGGTAAAGACATTAGCTTGAGAGTCTGTCCAATCAAGAGGAATACACGGTGTTATGTACTACATATTGTATGGGTAGATTATAGTGTCATATTATGGGTAGATCATACCTTCTCCCGAAGATAAATCATATGCCTCTGCTGGAGATCTTGGTTCCATTCTGGCACAATTCCTCCTAGAAACTCTGTTTTATCCTTTTCTAATAATAAAACACCTTTAAATACCTTTGTGCCTACTTTAACTAATAATTTTGAACCCAGCTGTATAGGAAATCCCGAACCCAAATTCTTTGTACTTAGAAATGATAACTTCTCCAGCTCAATAGCATACGTCTTCTGTCCATTACAGTCTTGTAAGGTCAGTTTAAAAGTAGAATTTAAGTTATTTATACCGTTTTGTCGTGATTGTTGTTGGTCTTCATCGTCTTCTTCAACATTGACTTGTCTAACGACTCTTTGGCCAAATCTTAGTCTATCAGCACCAACACCCTCGATATCAGCCATGGCTTGCAGCTCGTCGAATTGTTCATTACAGCTATGCGATACGTTTTCCAAGAAAATGATCTGAAACAGCGTCTCTCTTTGTATATTTGATTGTGTTGAGTCAAACGGTATCATACCTCTCTGTGCCCTTTGAGACTTGGGGTCACTGGCGAATCGTAATTGTCCACTGGGACTAGCTACAATGTTAGAAGTAAGATAAGAAGCCATCCTTTAAGCTCTGTCCCTTTAGCAAGAAAGATAAAGCCTGCAAAAGTATGAAAAGTTTCAAGACTACTCGCCTTTGTGTTGTAGACTTGATGTTTTCGCGTCTCGGTAATAGTCGGCTTTTACTATTTTTTCACTTTATTAGAAGCCCGACCTCTACCTTTGATTTATACAAAACTGGGAACGTCCAAGGAAGGGTGTACCCTCTCCTTCTAATTCTCGACAATCGGTGAACTCAGGGCTAAAAACCACCAATTTGAGACGAACTGAAGATGCTTCGGTGACTCCAAACCAAATCTGTAGTTGTTAAGAGTCACATGGTTATGAAGCACTCACGGAAAGTCTCCGTGTTTTTTTTTTCACTTTGACCCATAAATCTCGTCAATGGGTTCTAAACGGACTTAAGAATTGTTATAGTAATCAGGGTAAATGGCTTCTCCGTTGGTTTTACTGAACTCTCACAGTGCAGATCTTTATGATCTGTCACTGAAGATTGACCATACAAAGGCAAACTTCACAGGAAAATTGGTTATTGATCTTACAAAAGCGAACAATAGAGAACATGAATCTTTTATATTCACTTTAAATTCTTCCGAATTGGTCATTCTCTCTGCTGTTATTAAATCTTCCGAGGAGTCTTTCAAAGGTAAAGTCGTCTATGATAAGGCACTAGAACGCTCTCAGATCGTTGTCGAGAACAAAGAGTTATATAACCAAGATCAATTGTCATTAGAGATTAACTACATTGGTAAATTGAACTCCACGAAGACTTTCAAAGATATTACAAAGGGTCTTTTCAAGACAAATTATATGGATGATAGATCAAATGGTGCTACAAATTACATCATTGCAACTCACTGTCAAACCTCTTATGCTAGATGTATTTTCCCTTGTGTTGATGAGCCAGCTTCTAAAGCCATCTTCAAATTGTCTATTACAACCGATTCAAGATTCAAAGTACTCGCAAACAGCTCTCCAGAGTCTAAGCAATTAGATGAGAAAGCTAATCTACAAACAATTACTTTCAAAAAGACCCCTGTTATGGCATCTTCAATCTTTGGATTTGTAATTGGTGATTTAGATTTCATTGAATCAACAGTATCAATGTCTCAAGGTTCATTACCAATCAGAGTTTACACCTCTATTGGTTCAATATCAGGTGCTGCTTACTCTTTAGATATTGCTGCTAAAGTGTTGCCATTTATTGAAAAATTGTTTAACTCTCCATATCCATTGGATAAGCTCGATATCATTGCATTACCATTTTTATCAGACGGTGCCATGGAGAATCATGGACTTATCACCATCCAATCAACACATATGCTAACCGAGTCTTTGAGTAATAGAAAAGCCACTCAGAGTATAAGACAGTTGATTACCCATGAAATTATCCATCATTGGATCGGTAACAACGTCTCATTTGACGAATGGGAACACCTTTGGTTGAATGAGTCATTTGCAACCTGGTTTTCTTATTACGTTTTGTATAAGCTGAAAATGGATGAATTGGATACTGAGATATGGACTAATCAGATTGACGAGGAATTTGAGAAACTTTTGAATGATAACAGCCATGTATCATCCGAGCCAATAGTGATAAAGGGTGGAAAGGAAATTAAGTCTACACATGACGCTTTCCAAGTCAATTCTTACCAAAAGGGTATTCAATTTTTAAGAATGTTTGCAAATGCATTCGAATCCTCTGGCTTTAACGATGAGATTCCAAATTTCGCTTTGGCAATTGGTGAGTTTGTCGAAGAGAATAAGAATAAAAGTATAAAACCAAGTGATCTTTGGAAATTCTTACATGAAAAATCAAATTTGGATCTATTGGCTTTTGCTCATTCTTGGTTAAGATTACCAGGGTTCCCAATAGTTTCTGTGTCTTTGAACGAAGAAGGCCAGATCGTATTGGAGCAACATCGTTACTTGGAAAACTCCACTGTGGAGAAGGAGCAATTAGAAGATGTTCCATTCCATATCCCATTGGCCATTAAACTCAAAGATGGATCTGTTGTTAATATGGTTATGAACGATAGAAAGTTGGTTTTGAAAGATCTCAAAAAGGACGAGTTTATCAAGTTGAACACCAACAGATCAGGCTTCTACAGGGTCAATTATAAACATTTGGACTTAGTCAATGGTATAGTTGAGAACTTGAACACCTTATCATCTCTTGATGTAATTGGACTCTTGCATGACTTCACGACCTTGAACGGTCATGAGTATTTACACTCAGACTTGGTGTTAATCAGCATTTTGAAGGTCTCTGAGAAGTTGATTGGCCAAGAGAAGTTGGATTTCAGGGTTTTAAGTCACGCTTTGAACGCATTGGAAGTTATTGAGAACTCTTTCAAGCTCTACGCTGATAATGGAAAGTTCATTAAATACTCCAATTGGCTGACAAAGCTTAACTCTAAGTTGTTCCAGAGATTATCATGGACCGAAGATTATTCTTCTTACTCTTTCTCAGAATTGGAATGTAGAAGATCAATTCTCACCATTGGGTTACAAACAACAGAATGCTCTAAAGCCTGTGAAAAGCTCTTTAAGCAATTGCTTCATGGACCACCTCGTTCAGTCCCTGAACAACTTCTACATCCAGCACTTTCAAGTGTTTCCTATAAAGCAAACCAAAACACATGGAAGAAGATCCTTGAGCTGGTGAAACAACCTGGTGCTACAGTTAATCACATATTCGGTGGCTCAGGTAATGAAATTCAACATGCTGCTATAAGATCATTGGGTTATACAAAGGATCCAGCTATCGTTAAACGTGTTTTGAACTTCATCACCACTAACATTGACTCTACATTGATAGAATTGGCATTAGTAGGTTTATTATACAATAACGATATGAATAAGAATGTTCTTTGGGACTGGTTTAAATTGAACTACGATCAATGGGCTTCAAGATCAACAAGGGCAGGTTCTCAATATTCTGCTAATTTAGCAAAGACATTGAAGGGTATAACCATGATCGTTCTTTCAAGTATGACAAGTAAGAATGATGAAGTCATTGTTGATGAGTTTGTCAAGGAGAAATTGACCAAATTACCAAAACATGACTTGGAGGAAGTAGTTGAAGAGGTCAAACATGCTCATAAGGAGAAGCTAAGAATTGCTGAATCTATTGATAATGTATTGATTTACATTTAAATAGAACATGCACATAGATAAAATACCAGCATATAGTAAGTCTTCTAATTGACATTTTTGTAGTTTCACTAAGTCAAACACTACACCCGTTATTTACATAAACCAATTAATACCATTATACTTTATAAACCGTATTCCAACCCAAAGTAACTATATAATAAACCCAAAATTCATATGCTAGAGACAACTGAAGTCACTTCAGCCATCAGCTGTTCCAGAGAATCCAACATGATTTGTCTGGCTGGTGACCTCTCTAAAGCAGTTACCATGCTACCGGATGAATCAAACGAATTCCTCGATACTCCTTCTTGAGAAGAAGACGGAGGCGGAGGAGCTGGTCTTTGAACATAGAAATCAGATGATAAAGACGAGTTCTCTGTTAATAAATCTTCGTTTGAAATTGGTGAAGATTTATAAGCATTCGGGAATGCCTTTTGAATCTGTAACTTTTCGCTCACAAAGAACCCGGTATCGACTGATGATGCTGCACTAAGCGATTTCAAAACCTGTTCTTCTAGTTTTGGCTCTGGTAGTTTGTCTTGACTTGTATTGGTTAGTCTCCATTTAATACGAGCAGCAATGACTCTTCTTAAATAAAGGTTCCATAAAGCCTCTGTCTTTGCATCATTGAACTTCGTTGGTAAAGACCTTGTTCTCACTATTGATGCTCTCTCAGTCATTGGGAAAGTATCATATCTGTGATAATCTGGACGTATAATTCTGTATTGTGCTAATACCGGAGTCGCTGGCTTTTCACTAGCGATCACAGTGTTTCCAAGTTTCAAAAGCTCTTGATTTAGTATCTTTTCAGCATCTGCTATAGAGTTCTTCCCGGTTGATGGGTCAGGTGTATAGAGAATGTAATTATTCTTTGAATCAACCGTTATTATCTTTATACGCTCTCTTGGTGTTGGATCAGGCTTCAGTAAATCCTTTGACTCAAACTCATAAGCTGCGACGTACTGATTGAAACATAAATCTTTAGACATTGAAGAATCAAAATCGATATAGCTCATACTTGCGTCCAGTTCAGATTTACTTCTATATTTACCTCTTCTCCTTGAACCAACTCTTTTCGGGCCATTGACAGGATAGAAGAATTTACTCTTGAGCTCTTTTTTGCTCATCATAAATCTTTTCTTCTGCTGGATTGAAGGTCTCCTTGTCACCGTGGGTGAGACATAAGATGACACAATCGTTGGTGTTCTTCCATGTGTGGAGCCACTCCCCGTGGGACGGTGTGAGTGACGTGTCTTATACGCAACTGATGGTTTGTGTGTAAGGCCCGGGTTCAACAAGTTTTCGTTTGACTTGGCCAGTGTTCCCCTGTGTGGAGACTCTTTGATAACCGGGGTCACCGAGCTGGGGTATCGCCGATGAGTGAGGACATGATGGGCATTGTAGTAATTGCCTGATGCGTATGAATCACCAACAACTACCATCTTTCGAGCCCTTTTTAGCAGTATGCCACAATAACAGACAAACAGAGAGAAGCTGACATTGAGCAGGAAAAATATAAAAACAGGGTATATTGGAGAGACTGATCTCGAGACGGAGATGGCTGGCTGTGCCACAATTAAGCCTAAGAAGATCGGTAGGTGCCACAGTGCATGGATCTAGGAGGGGGGCACACGGCCGCGGGTAGCCGCCCTTTTTGTTGATTACGTAATTCCCGCGAAGCCGTTCGATTCGCGAACCTATATGCTCTTGCAGAGAAAAACTTCAAGAGGCTCATCTCTCTGATTAAAGGGAAATTGTTTAGCTGGCATCAGAATTATTTTAGAGAATGATTACGTTTTCAAAGGGCTCCAAGTCTACAAACACAGTGAACAAGCTGCTCGACAGTGTTCTTCCCGGGCACACAACGGGAACAGCGCTGAAGGCCTCATCGTCATCACAGTTAATCAATGCTACACAGAAGAGACAGAAGCCTGAAGAGGTGCGTCGTTTAAGAAAGAAGGAGAAATTAATACAAAGAAATGTGTCGAAGACACAGCGTCAGCTTCGCTCAGACATTGATACAAAAGCCCGCTACCAAATCTTACAACAGCACGCAAAGGAAGGGAAGCTCACACCCGAAGAGAAGAAAGAGATGAAGAGACTAGTGAAGAAGAACGTTGTGAATATCCAGAGTTGGAGACTCGAAGAAGACGATGGAGACTTGAAAGAGGTACAGCAAGAGATTATGGACTTAAAGAAGTCGGAGTACGTAAGAACAAAGAGAAGAGCTCCTAAGAGTAAGAAGATTGAGTTGGGACAATTATACAAGAAGAAACAGGAAAAGAAGTTCCCTGGTTTAACACCTGGTTTAGCACCTGTTGGCATGTCCGACTCAGAGGACTCTGAAGAGGACTGAATAAATCTTAAAATTCATATAAATATGCTTTTTCGTAGAGCTCAGTCAGCTGGTCTTATACCAAGCTCAAAGTATGCCTGTCTAGCATCAACGGCTCCCTTTCTAACCGTTCTCTTCTTATCATCCAGGACATCTGTCAAGACGGCGATGATGTTCTTCTGATAGCCAATGAGCTTCTCCAGAGGAACAACCATCGATAGTGCGTGTAAGCAGTTCACGGCAACCAGACGGACGTTTGCATTGTTCAGCTGAGAATCGTCAATGACACTCAATGACAGCAACTGTGGGATGATTGTTTGTAGATGGCTTGACACCAAGTCTGAGATTTCGTCCATTGACGAAAGCATCGTCTGTAGTGAAGCCAAGCGGACCTCAGAGTTTGGTAAGACCAATGACTGCAATAACAATGGGAAGAAGGTTGACAAATGTGGAGCAATGATTTCCTTCTTTGTATGTTTTAAGATCAGTGACAATGCAGTCAAGTAGTTGGATTTAATATTCATGTCTTGCTCGTTTGTGAATCTCTCCACTATCATTGGCGTAACGATCTCAAAGAACTTCTGTTTGTACAACAACCTCACATTGTTGTTCATGATCTTCTTGTACTTCTCAAAGATGTTCATGTCAACAACAATGATCTCGAATGACTTAGTAGCCAGGCTACCAAACTGGTGGTCTGATAGTAAGTTGACAAGCCTGTTGATATACTCACCAATTCTTGGATCAATCTTTAGGATGATACCTTTAGAGATCCACGTGAACACTTCGATGTTCACCGGGGTATCCAATGCCATGGTTTCATATTTCTTAGAGTCCTTGCCCCACTTGTTAACAAGCAAAGCAATGAGCCTTAAGTATCCAATCTTTGTGTATGTATCAAGTGAGTCATTCACAATAGAAATCAACTGATCAATGAAAGACTCAACTTCAAAAGTACACGACTTATCCAAACCAGCAATGATCTTGACCATGACATTAACAAATTTACTGCTAGTTTCAGTAATATTCCTCTGCTGATCAATACCTTTGTAGTATTTAGACTGTGACATGTCATTGCCCGTGAACAGTTGCATGGTCTCTTCTAATAATAACTGGTGGTGAGCCTTTGATGAGTAAACAACAATCAACTTCAGAATCTCAGATGCTGATTCCAGGACGTTATCATCTTGTAAAGTGCCGTCACCGTTAAGTAACATCCCTGTCAGGGTTGTAAATGACTTGGACAAATGCTGATCTGTTGAGAATTGCTGGTTTCTTTGGGATGATAGAAGGATTTCTTGTAATGTTGAAACTATGAGGAAAGAGAATTTGATATTGTCTTGGGAAGAGCTCACTGTTTCCAGCTTATTGATTAATCTTATGAATAAGAAGTTAACAATTGCGCTGTTCGTAGAAATTGATTTCAGAATCTCGAATATCTTTTCCTTTGGTTTGGCTTCATCATTGATAAGTACTTTATCACTATCATTATCAGGCAAGAGTGATAGCAACGTTGGGAAAGTAATCTCCAGGAGAACTTCTGTGTCAATCTTGGAGATTTGTACAAGGCCACCAATACATGAATTATAGACGTATTCGGTGTCATCGAATAAGACCGTCTCTGTTAAATACTGAACAATGAGACTTAACTCAGAGCCTGTTAAGAACTGTTGCAAAGTGGTGATCTTTGTCAACTCTGCAACGGACAAAGTTCTTAAACTGACTTCTACCTTAGATGATCCCATCAGTGCCTTACCTAAGATGATTAATATTTCATCTTTAAACTTCTTTAGTGCGTTATCATCTTCAACTCTGGCTAATGGAGAATCAAAGGTACCAAACACTTGAACGTACGAGTTTGTGAAAATGCCGATATTTGTCACCAGTGCTCTCTCTTTAGCAACATTCAAGTTGTTAGTGTCTCTTAAGAGCTCACCAAGGATCGGTGTAACGACTTGGTTGAACTCCAAAGTACCAGCACTGGAAATGGCACCGAATATTGAACAAGTTTGCTTGACATTTTTACTCAATAAGTTCGGTTTCAACTCATCATAGATCGTCTTGAAGAACTTACTAAACTGCTCCTCGTCTTTTGAGATGACTTGTGCCATTGTCTGGAAAACTTTCAAAACTAATGGGAAAGTACCATTCTCATCATCAGACTCATCACCATGTAAAATCTCAAATTTCAAGGCATCCCACAGTTCTATCCAATTCTCCATCAACGACTCGTGACCGTAAGATCTGATACACTCGGTTATCGTCTCTATCGTGTCACGCTTAACACTTGGCGAAGTTGAAGTCAGTTTTTCCAGGAGATTTGGATAGGCATCCTTTGCAAAGAGACTTGAAGTTGCAATTGCAGCTCTTAGGCTTTTCTTCAGAGTGTCAGATGTGATCTTATAAGGATCGTCCTTTGGAGGCTTAAAAGAAATTGGGAAATAGCAAAACAAAATATCAAACATATCATCTTGTTGCTTCGTGATATCCAACGTTGAAGAAATCTTGTGATTCAACTCAAATGAAATTAACAAGTTTCTTGGATCTTTCTCACCGGTGGCAATGTGAATAAAAGTATCAATGTATAAGTCTTGGACCATCTTTTGAATGTACTGATAAAACTTATCAAAAATCGTTGACATAATACAAAGTCCATGATATCTCGTTGATGCTAAATACTTTGTTGAGTGATACGATTCTTTCAAAGTTGAGAGTAAAGGCTTAAGGTTGGAGAATCCATAGTTTTCCATCTTAATCAACGATGATAAGCCAAACAGCGTTTCCTTTACAGTCACTGGGTCTTCGATCTTGGAAACATAAAATCCGTTTAAAACAGATAGATCATTTTGTGTTAATGAACTTTGATTCAGCTTACTCAGTGTAGCAGATAAGCACTCAGTAGCTTTAGGTCTCAGCAATTCATCCTCGGCAGTTAAATAGTCACCAAGGGCTTTGACCAAATCAAGAAACTTCAGCTGTTTTTGTTCAATATCTAAAGATCTGTTAGTAAATTGAACTTGAGGTCATAGTAAGGAAACTTACCGGTGGCGAAACCCTGTGCGATTTCTGATGTTTTACCATCATCAACACCACAATTTGTCAGATATTGGCTTATCCTAATTGAAAGATCCATATTTTTCAGCTACCTTTTAAATGAATCAGAGAAATATTGGAAAGAAGAGATATAAATCCCGGTGGAGTTTAATCTTCGAGATATCTAAACGTTACCCGGCCGAGCTCGGAGAACGCTTCGCGAAAACCTCGTTTTGTGATTATGTAATCTTTTAGATTACATAATGGATTACATAATCACGAAAAGACGCGTCTTTTCTCTTTTTAACGCGTTTCTTAGATGTTTATGTCTTATACTTCTTTTTATTGCTCTTTCTATAGCTATTTTATTCGTCATGACAGTTCCAGATGAGATCCCGGAAACATGGGAACCACCGTCGTTACCTGGCCATTCTAACTCATACACACATTTAACAGAAATCCCCAAATTTATATTAGAGAACCCTGAAGAAGGTGTAAGACTAGGAGTTGATGAAGCTGGTCGTGGGCCCGTGCTAGGCCCAATGGTTTATGGTGTTTCTTATTGTTTAATTTCATATGAAAAAGAACTGAAAAAATATGGCTTTGCAGACTCAAAGACATTGAGTGAAGAAAAGAGAACTTCACTTCTACATCAAATGTGTCAAGCTGATTCAGAACTTTATGAAAATGTTGGCTGGGCTACAAGGAGCATGTCAGCTTTGGATATAAGTGCAGGTATGCTGAGATCCAGAAATGCTGGTAATTACAATTTAAACGAACAGGCACACGATGCAACGATGGATTTGATTCAACAGGTATTAAACCTTGGTGTTAATTTAAAAGAAGTCTTTGTTGATACCGTTGGACCACCTGTCAGTTATAAGGCCAAGCTACAGAAGAGATTCCCCAATTTAAAGATAACAGTCGAGAAAAAAGCAGATGCTTTGTTCCCAGTCGTTAGTGCTGCCAGTATTTGTGCAAAAGTCACTAGAGACTTCTCATTGCTAGCAAGTAAAAGAGAGTTGTACTCTGATGACACTAAATGGGGGTCAGGCTACCCATCTGATCCAAAGACGAAAGTTTGGCTGAATCAAAGTGTTGACAAGATTTTTGGCTGGTCAAAAGTTGTCAGATTTTCATGGGGAACTGCAAAAGAAGCACTAATTAAAAATGACGGTATTGAAATGGAATGGGAAGACGACAATGAGAAAATCGATTATGGCAATGTAGTGAATATGTTCCCAAAGGGGAAAGAAGGTTTGGAGGCATTGCCTGTTTCGTCTTTATGGTATGGCAAAAACGGTAGTTTCTTTTGACCCTAAAGGTTACTGCAGGGTCCTGGGTATTGTACCTTGCAGGTTCTTAGTATATAAAGGGTATAAAGTTTCAACTAAATTTAATCATTTTCGCATTTACTCTTTCTTCCTAATTATTATGTATGGTATGAAGTTTCCAGTCTTTTTAGTCGGTGGTGCCATTGCTTTCCCAATGTGGAATTCTATGAATTCTACAACCTCCTCAATGACCGAAGTCATTGGCGAAGTTGATGACTATTTGTCAGTCTGGGAGCATTTCACTTACCCTGCAATCAAGAACTGCAATTCAGCCTCTACCAAGTTCATCAACAAATACTATCAGGATATGCTGGAATTTGTTTCTGTTGGTCGTGAGAGATTGATTAACAACGGAATTGACGATGACGTTTATCAGCGTTGGTTCGGTGATGGTAACCTATTAACCGTCTTGGGTGTCCTTGATAACATTGTCCAAGGCACCAAGGACGATGTGCTTTACCGTTGTGATGATATTGACGGCACTTGTGCCAACCATACTAACTACCCGGGGTACCACCGCTCCGATACTCAAGAAACCGTCTTGTGTGATTTGTTCTTCACTTCCAAGAAGCCAATTGAAGAGTTCTGTGTTATTGGTAACATCGTTGATGTTGGTCCAAAGAAGTTTGCAGGTATCGACCTCTTCCACAGACTCTTACACTTGGACGCTGTGAACCTGCGTTACGCTGGCGAATACACTGAAACTCTTGATGATGTTATCGAATACGCAGAAACGAACTCAACTTACTCGGTGATCAACACCGATTCTTTGCTTTATTACTTGGCTGATGCCTATGGCTATAAACTTACATCAGATGGCTGTTTGGGTATGTGAGACTTCACTGTCTTGTGACATCCGGCAGAGTACCAAATGTTAAGACCTCTTCAATTCTTTTCTCGTCAACTAAAAACATGCAAAATCTATCAATTCCAAGACCCCAGCCACCTGTTGGTGGCAGTCCCAAACCCATAGACTCGACGTATTTGTTATCAGGGACGATAACTTCATCATCTTTGAATGAATCTTTCAGCTGTTGCTGCAACTTGAATTTTTCTTCTTGTCTAAAAGGAGAGTTCTCTTCCTCGTATGCGTTGACGTATTCAGATCCATCAATGAAAAGTTCAAATCTTTTAGATATTTCATAACTTCTATCCTCATATTCAATTGTAGTTGACTTCGAGAGAGGAGACATGTCAGAAGGCTGGTGGTAGATGAACGTTGGTTCGATGCATTGTGGCTCCAAATACGTCGAGGACAGCTTATCCAATAAGTGAGGAACAGACTGAATCGGTGGTAATGGAAGGTTAATCTTGAGGAAATACTCTTTCAATTCTCCAACCGTCAGTGAACTTGGTAACTTGAAGCCTGTTGCCTTCTCAACCTCGGGTATGAACTCAAGTCTGTTGAAGCCTTTTGCGCATGACTCTAACAGAAACTGTGATTTGGCACTGGTTATTTCAAGTTTAGCCATTTCAGTACAGATCTCTGCAAACATCGTTTCTGTTAACTTCATTAGTTCCTCCATCGTGGTAAAGCTCTGATAAAACTCACACGTGGAAAACTCAGGGTTGTGGGTGCCGTCGATTCCTTCGTTTCTGAAGACTTTACCGATCTCGTACACCTTATCAAACCCACCAATGACAAGCCTCTTCAGCCACAGCTCGGGTGCGACTCTCAGCTGGAGTTCCAACGGCGTGTCGTCTCTCTTTATATGGTTTGAGCTCGTGGTGAAAGGCTTGGCGATGGCACCTTTACCGTTAGATGCGATGATCGGGGTTTCCACCTCGATGAAGTCTCTTGAGTTTAGGAAACTACGTAGTTCCCTCAGGATCTTCGATCTTGCGATGATGATGTCCTTGGATCGCTGGTTGACGAGATAGTCAAGCACCTTGTTGCTGTGCCTCTTCTCCAGGTCCGTTAGTCTCGGTGGGATGGGCTTCATCAACGGCGAGGCCATCTTGAGTCTCTGGCAGCATTTCAATGTTAGCTCACCGACGTTTGTTACGCCGGGGTATCCAACTGCGACTATGTGATCGCCTCTTTTGAATTGCTCGTGATACTCGGCGAACTGGTCTTTATCCTCGTTCAGCAGCTTGTTCATCACCAGGACTTGTAGTCTCGTTGAATCCTGGAGAAGGTCTATGAAGATCATTCCTTTACCGGATTTCCTTATGCTTTGAATACGTCCCTCAATGAGGTAAACGTCATTTAGTCGCTTGGACTCGGGCCATTGGTAATTTGCAAACTTGCTTCTGAATTGTGATAGCCTCACTGGTGTAAGGCCTTCTCTTAGCTGAGATAAAATTGGATAGTATAAGTCATGGTGTTCTTTAACAAGAGTTCTTCTGCTGAAATATTCCTCTTCAATCAAAGTTGAGTATCTCCGTAGAACCCTTTTAAGCATATTACATGAAAGATATATAGAAAGGAGATGTTTGTTTATAAAACTATACAAAAGTTAGTTTCCCTTAGGTCTTAAAAATATTCTTTTTAAATATCAGGGACTCAGCATATCTGTATAGATTCTTTTCAGGGATTTGTAATTAAACAGTCCTCAAGACGATAACGCAGTAAGTTAAATGCTCATCATTGTCCATCTGACATTTTCGAGAGATTATAAAATTTCAACTTACAATTCTTTGTCTTTTAATCAAAAGTTGGAGTTTAAAAGGTTAGAGAAGTGAAAAATTTTTGGAGATGTTTATATGTGCGCGAAAAATTGGTGGAAAGTAGGGTAACACGCTATCGCTTACGTCTGCCTTATATGAAGTGTAAATATTCATTATTTCATAATTAAAAAAAGGATATAAATAAGTTATTGTGTATAATTAACGTTCTTGAAAGCAATGCTTTTATCACCAAAGTTCTGGTTAATTGACCTCTCAAATTCAGGACTTGTAGCCTCATCTGAATTCTTCTTACCACGTCCTTTAATACCTCTATTTGAATTCTTATAAAGGCTTGCGAAGTACTCCAATAGTTCTCGTTCTTCACGGCTCATTGAAGTGTCATTTGGATCAATCTCAGCTAATCTTCTTGTTAATTCGTTCAACGTCTTTAGATGGAACCTGTTTTGATGTGCTTTCAAATTACCCAACTGTGTGAATGCCTTACCACAGTGGTCTAATTTGCATTCAAACGGCTTTAAGTTCTCGTGTGTCAATTGATGAGCAGCTAGATTACCCTTTCTAGAGAAATCCCTGCCGCAGGTTTCACACTTATAGGGCTTCTCACCGGTGTGTAGCCTTTCATGGGTTTTCAGATTTCCACCTTGGGTAAATCTCTTGCCACAGTACTCACAAACAAACGGCTTATAGCCAATGTGAGATCTGACATGAACATCCAGGTGTGTTGATTGGGTGAACTTCTTGTGGCAGTAACTACACTCAAAGTTCTTATTTGATTTCTGCTGGGGTTTTTCAATACCACCAACCAAATCGGTCTTCGATGGCAGAACTCCATCGCCGTTCTCCATGATGCTACCATCGCTGGCCTGGGGAATTTGGTTATGAATACCTTTCTTCCTGGCCTGGATAACCAACATCAACTGATCAACCTTCGTAGCACCCAGTAACGGACGCCCATCGTCTGCCAGAGGCTCCTGCTGCTGCTGTAAGTGTCTCTTTTGGTCTGATGAGTTTGAATACTGCGATGAGGTTGGCGATAATGGTGGGTTGTTCATCGGTGACTTAGCGTAGTTCGGCTGTATAGCATTCCTTCTGGAGCTTGGCTCCTCGATTTTCTGTTTCTTTCGCTTCAGTGTCTTCTCTTCGCTAAGTACCGGCTGCGGAAGCTCCTGTACAGCCCTTGGTCTTTGGATGTATTCGTTGTAGTCATAAGGAGGTTGAGGTTGCGGCTGCGGCTGTGGCTGCTGCTGCTGCTGCTGTTGTTGTTGTTGTTGCTGCTGCTGCTGTTGCATGTATATAAACTGGTCATTGCCCATCGCAGTCTGTGGTCTCTCGGGTATGCTTTCAATGGTAGGGACGTTTGTGTCAGGCTCGGACCTCGTTGTGGGGACTTTGGGGATATCTTTGAGCAGCTCATCTTCCGTTAAGTTCTTCAGCGAGTCCCTCTTTGCAAAGAAGTCAAAGTATCCCTCGTTGAAGTTTGGGTTGAGGAAGCTTGGCTGTCTTGTCTTGACTGAGTCTCTCTTGTTGAAGAAATCAAAGTCTGCGGAGCTCTCACTGAACCCGTAGCCACTGCCACTACCAATGCTCTTCTTCGAGAAGCTCGGCATTTTCAACTTGACAGAAGGGTTGAAAGGCTCTAGCTGTTCAGAAGGTCTTCTGAACTGTCCGTAGTTGCTGAAATCGCCAGAGAAGTTGGTCGACTGCTGTGGCTGTGGTTGTGGCTGTTGTGGATTCTGTGGATTCTGTGGATTCACAGGTGTTTGGTAGGGAGTTGCACCCGTAGGTGGCAAAAAGAGGTTGTTTATGATCGACATGCCCCTGCTTGAATCATACGGCTGCTGTTGGTCGTTGGCACCAGAGAAATTAAGGA
Source organism: Petasospora americana (assembly GCA_003708795.3). NCBI lineage: Eukaryota > Fungi > Ascomycota > Saccharomycetes > Phaffomycetales > Wickerhamomycetaceae > Petasospora > Petasospora americana. The sequence continues at coordinate 192,371 of PPOA03000011.1, forward strand.
AGTTGGAAATGCTTGAGTTTGAGTCGGTGGAGAACCTTGGCCCATTATTACCGAAGTTGGTGTAGAACGATATTGAGTCCTGTCTGCCATTTCTTTGTGTGAGTGAGTCTTCTCTTGACTTCGAGTTGTAGCCACTTGCGATCGTTGTTGACGGTTGATTTGCTGGGTTAATGTTGTTATTCATCTTTAAGTATTCTGGGTCGTAGTGTCGTGGACTCGATTCTGATTGGTCCTTTGGGAAGTTCTTGTCTTGTGGCTGTGGATGTTCTTGGTTGAATGTCAATGCATCCATCACTAATGAATCGGACGGGAGATAGGGGTGGCCTGGTCTTTAATATTCAATATCTTCTTTTTTATAAGAACACCCTCTGAGAGTTATAGATTGCTCCCTTTTCTACTCTTTCCCTTTTTAAACAACAAAAAACGAGTAGGAAAAAAAGAAAGCCCGAGGTTTCAGTACTTCAGAGACTTATAGGTCTTATCGGGGTATAGTGGAAGGCTAAAATTGATCGATATTGGTTATCTTTGCACTTTGGTCTTTAAGTTTAGGTTCTTGGAGTGATTGGTGGTATTTGAGCCCCCCACCCCCAAACCTTACAGAAACTTTGGTGAAAACAAGGGAGGGTGTGTCCGGGTGTTTCTATATCTCTAGGCCATGCGAGTCTCACGTGGACTAGGCCCTTTTCTAACGGCCGGACCTGCAAGATAAACGGAGTGGGACTAGCGGGTTCGCGAGGGACTAAAAAGAATAAAGAAAAAAAAACTGGGTCCGTTACGTAAGCGGTCACGTGACCGTGCCCATTGGCAGGGGAAAAAATTGATGGCACAAAAAACAAAAAAAAAAGGCCCAACTTCGATGAGCTTTATTTAAAGGTCTTCTGATATCCCCACTTTTGTTATAGCAACCATGTCCTTGGAAGAGCCAGTCATCGAAGATATCTCCATGGAGGAGCAGGAAGAACAGGACACTGAAAAGATCAAGATTGTAAGTTTTCCCCTTGTCCCCATTTTCATTAGACATGAATACTAATTAAGAATCACCAGCTTCCTGGTGCCACTGACGACGGTGCTGCTGCTTCATTCCAAGTGACAGAAGAGGACCACACACTGGGAAACGCACTTAGATACATAATAATGAAGAACCCAGAGGTTGAATTCTGTGGTTACTCGATTCCACATCCCTCAGAGGCTAAGCTTAACATTAGAATCCAAACCTACGGAAACATCACAGCAGTTGAAGCACTTCATAAAGGTCTGGACGACTTAGCAGAGTTGTGTTCATTCGTTGAAGACAAATTCACAGAAAAGATTAACGCTGCTGATTATGCCACTGAGGAGCCATAAAGAAAAAAAGTTTCAAGTAAAGAAGACACAACACAATATTTTTTTTTGAAATTTTGTATATATAGAAGTTAATGTTAATGATTCCACATCTACGTAATCACTCCACCGTAGCTTACTCATAGTTTCATAGTAAATCACACACAGATTCAGTGGCTGTCTCTCTCTAGAAGTTAGCAGCTCTCGAGACCCCCCCCCCCCCCCCGCGAAACAATTTTTCAGGTATCAGCCTTAACTGAAGCTCTCCATTTGTATACAAAGCAGTCAATTAGCTGGTAGAAGATGCATTCAAGGACCCTTAAGGAGATTCTCGACGGTGAAGGCGATGAGACCGGTCTTGTTGCCGAGCCACAGGAGGAGACGGTCAGAGATGAGTCCCTCTGTTCAGAATGTCAAGATATGAGATTGGAGATGGAGTGTAAAGACTGTGAAGAGTCCTTTTGTGGAGGTTGTTTTGCTCTGATTCACCATGGTGGTAAGCGTAAAGGTCACGATTTCGTTGACTTGTTTGCTGACGAGAGGGCCAAGGATGTTGAGATGAAGACAAACGAAGATGAAGAAGAAGACGGGGAAGAAGAAGGGGAGTCTGAGATAGATATGAGACGGTCAATGACAAAGAAGATACTTCAAGATATCAAGAGACAGGCACATTTCATTCCAATGCGTTTGACTTATGATGAGCGTCACTTGCTGCGTTTATTGGAGGCAGCTTTGAATGTCTCTGAGTATACCGATAAGGTTGATATCTTATCTTACACTTCCAAGACCAAACGTATAGTTGCAGAGTTGAAAGAGATGTGCTCTGTTTTGGCCGGTTTAATGGTGGCTTCTGATATGAAAGTTGGTAAACAGTTGATCCAAGATAAGAACTTTGAAGACAATGCCCAGTGGTATAAAGATATCTTTGAGATTGGTAGACGTTATAAGATTATGAACCCTGAGAGAATGAGAGATTCGTACGGTAGACTTTGCTACATGGTGATGGATTCAACGTTACCCGAGATCGAGTCTCATATGGAATTCAACTTATATAAACCCATCAAGACTATTGTGTCTTATTTAAGCTCAAAAGACGACGGTAAAGCCCTTGCGTTGTTAGATGATGAGATGATCCTAGATGCAACTGCCGAGATCTCGCCAGTTGGTAAGTCCAAGCTTCAAATCAGAAGAGATATCAAGACTAAAGAAGCAGCCATTGAAAGACTATCATCCAAGTACTCTTCGCTGAAAGGGTTCAATAAGGAAGAAATTCGCCAAGTTTTATACTCAATTGGTGACTTTAATGCCTACACCTTGACAAACAGAAAACCAATTATCAGATTCCTCGAAAGACTGGAACTGTTCCAGACCCCAGAGATCAAGTCCGAGTTTAGCATTGGTATTCAGTATGGAAGATCAGGCTCAAGATTGACTCATGACCATGATAGACAGTATGAATACGTTAAGCAATCGTTGATGCTTTGGTCGCTGATTCAGAGAGAGATGATCCATCTTTGGTACATCGCAGACGAAGATCTTTATAACGGATCTGCCTACAAATTGGTCTCCACCGGACAGGGCCTTAACAGAGTTAAGCCATGTCCTGCTTTGTATAAGGAGATGTACAAGATCGTTGGTGAGTGTAAGCAGCGCTGTACTTCTTGGATTGGTTCCTCGGTGATTCACTTGGGAGATGATGCCGTTCCAAATGCTCTGTTCTTCTTGAACAAATACATCCAAGTTCCTTCAATTTTAATACCAATTGATCAATGTCTTCTGAAGATTGATGAGCTGGTTAAAGACGAGTACAGCAAGGCTTACATTGAAACACAGTTTGGTGATTCAAGAAGGCTAAAACTAACAATCTTGCAAGACGCTTTCGCTCACATGTTTGATGGTTCAGGTGCTGACAACTTCTACATGTCGGGTTCTTGTATTGATGGTCGTTTAACAAGTGCCTGGAATCACACCAATCAAATTGCTAAAAAGCCATACTATAACATCTTCTTGTTGACAGGATTCATTGGGTTTAACGGTTCAGAGGGATTCTAAAATTTCATCTCTATTTCATTAGGTTCTATATAGCTAGTTTTTATACAGCGACGAGAAGTCTTGTTGGTCTAACTCATTCCAATCATTTTTGACTTCACTTGAATTATTCATTGGTAGCTCTTCGAGACTCGTTGGGAAATTCGTAGTTGTTAGCCCCGTTGGCAAGTCACCACCTTTTGCACCTGGGCCGGTTGTACCATTTGGACGTTTCAGCATGTAAGGTGGCAGGAATCTACCAAAGATCTGAACATCCAACTGGTCAATCATGCCCGGCATGTAAGGCTCGTTCTTATCGTCTTCCAAAGTATTATTAAATTCCATATCATTATTAGCTGAGCTCGATGGGGGCTGGTTGATAAAGTTATCAAAGTTTGCCAAGTGGTCAAAATCGTTAATATTCTCTTCTAGTTTTACATCGTATGGTGTTACTGATGACTGTGAGACCTGTGGGAAGTCATAGTCATTTGATTTGAACTGTCTCAGCTCCTGGACGTCGCTTGTGGTAGAAGCTGTCAAGTTCTGTGATAATGGGACGCTCAATTGGTGGTACATTTCCTCCTGTGTCTTTTGCTGCTGCTTCTGCTGTTGCTTTTGCTGTTGCTTTTGCTGCTGCTTTTGCTGTTCCATGTGTCTTTGCTGGTGGAGATACTGAGTCTTCCTGTTCAGCTGCTCAAAGAGAGAGTTTAAGATGTTGTAAGTCCTAGAAGCTGCTGCCGAGCTGTCCTTGAGAATGGTCAAAATATCCTTACCTGCTTCGGCGTCCCTTCGGATTCCAATGTGGTCTTCGTGGAACTCGTCGTATGGAACTTCATGGACATAGTAAACCAAGCACGCAACTGAAAAAAAAATGGTATAAATAGAGAACCAGTAAGACCCTGAGAGCATGTTTTTCTTGATCATATCCTGTGCAAGGTTCACCACCGTTCTGGCAACACTTATACAGTTCTTTGCTCTCTGTATCGACAGCATATCGACGTTTCTCTGCGACGTATACTTTGGCGAAATGTAGTGAATAAAAGGACGGTATAACACAATCTGGACATGTAGAAATGCCAAGTGTAGCAATCTGTTGGCCTTGTAGTACTGAAATGGAGGGTCGTAGCCTGGAATTAGCTCTTTTGGCAAGTTTGACAGCCAGGCTCTGAGCTCCAGTTCCATCTCTGAGACTTTTTCATGGGAAGTCAGCCTGAGATCACCGTTTATAGGGTAGAGATTCTTGACGATGTTGTTTAGAACCATTATCAACTTGGTGTGGCAGTTGGCTATAGCAGCAGAGCTCAACCTGCCCTCCTGCTGTTCCACGTAACCCGTTTCAGAGATGTTCTCATCATCGAGCTCTAACGGCAAGTCCTGGTCAATGTCCTCGGGCGATATCGATCGTGGCAAACCAAGCATTGTGTTTACGTAGATGTCCATCTTATAAATAGTCCAGAAGATCCTCTTTCTCGTCTCCAGCTCAATTGGGTTGAAGTCGTGAGCCAACTTTCTGTGGAAACCCTCTCTTAAAGCCGACCTTAGAGCAACGCCAATGTAAGAGTAGCACGTCGATAAGCGGGCAGAGCACTGCAGGAACAAAATCAACATCACAATCGTCTGGATAGCATAGAGGTCCTTTGCTTCTGTGATATCAATTAGCTTTCTAGCGGCAACGAAGTAGCGGTAGCCTTCATCGTCTAAGAACTTATCGTCGACGCCGTTTTTCTTACTGAACAAGGCGCCAACCGCCATAACAGAGTACGCCAGCGGCAAGAACTTGTTCTGCTTGTTTGTGTAGTTCTCAGGGTCTGTTTCGTAGAGCTCGTCGAGATCCTTTATGAAAGAAGGTCGATGGTAGAACCTGAAAAGGACACACGGGGATGCCCATGTCTTTGTGACGAGCTCGAGGGCAACGTTCTTCGGCGGCAAGATGATTTTGATCTCACGGCCATCCTTGGATTCGATGGAGCCGTCCACCTGTGTGTGCGGGATATTAAGCTTAGATTTCTTGGATTTGTGATCAGTTGGAGTATTAGAGCTGGCCTTGTAAGAAACCGTGGAGCTCGGCGTACCAAGGTCGTCTCTCTGCGGAGCGTTGCTGTTGTATCTCTCCGTCAGCTGTGATAGGTCGACACTCGACCTGTTGAACTGCTCCTCAAATATCTCGTAGTTGAAGTTATTATCAAAGACATCGATATCAGGGAGTAGAAGATGCAAAACCTGCTCAGCAGACCTTAATTTCGACTCAATCAAATGGAGATCCGCACCGGTCTTCTTCCTATTGGTCGGCTGGTCATACGAGCACTCGTATGAGTAGACAGTGCAGTGAATACAGGGCTGCTGGCCGTCACATTTTACTTTCTTCTTACGACACTCATCACATGCCCTCGTCACACGCTTGCGCTTATTCTTACCATCCATGGGAGACTCAACATCCTTAGGCATCTCTGTCTCTCTTCGTTTTTCGCTTTCTGAATTCCTGTAGAGGCTCTCTTGTCTCTGTAACTACCAATAAGTGTGAAATGTCTGATTTATAGGAAATGATAGACCTCGATGAAATATTTGGGTTTAAAGTTGAGCTAGCAAACGGCTGCTTGAACCCGAGGGCCATTCGCAATATTTCCCGATAAGGACAATATGCAAATGGCGCTATTACGCAATTGCCCGCAATTACCTCAAAGGGCCCATTTGCGGAGAGAACTGCACATTTAATTCGCGCGATCGTATCCGGGCTTCACTTCCCGACAGGTCAATTTGCGTAATTTCTTCAAACAAAAGGCTGATAGTGGTGGTAAAGTGCAATTATTTATCCTATTGGACAGAAAATGTACTAATGTTCTAGTACAATAAGTAGTAAACTCGTAGGCTATCGCACTACTCCAAACTAACTGCAAATTGCAGCTGCGTTCAAACGAGCAGAGCGCAAACTCGATGGCTTACATAATCGCCGCTGCCCCACTTACATAATCAGTTTGTGTTTACTTCCAAAAACAAAAACAAAAACAAAAAAACATCAACAAACCGTTGAAGGCAAAGAGCGTAAAGGACAAGACCTTCAAGTCGCAAAAAATCACCTTTGATTAACGGGAAAAGAGTGTGGAAAAGGAGAAGTTACGTCTCTGGCAGTTAAAGGAAATTGATACATTTCGCTTTGATCTCTTATACGTTTACTTCCTATCACTGTTTTTTTTTCTTTTTTCCTTGATTTTTTTTAGCCGCCCAACACAGCTTCTAACTACAACGCTAGTGGGAAAAAGGGCTACTAATACTATTGCTTCTTGTACACTGAAACTTCTCTCCAATGGACTCGAGGAAGAGAACCGCTGACTCTGTTGTTGACAACGTAAGTTTCCCCTGCCCGCCCAGCCAACCGCCTTGCTGTGTTTCTGGTTTTTCCCTGTCCAATTGGCGTGGGCACACGCAACAGCACCAGCACCACAGCAAGCGCTTGGGCCCCTCTCCCTCGTGTGCTTTTTACTAACCGCTCGCAGATATCGTTGTACGACGATCCAACAGAACTGGTCAACGCCGTTACGTCTGTGTTGAATGTGCCGGAGCAGACGACCTCGGTGTCTGAAAACTATGCTAACGATAAGAACTTGGCCTCTGAGGTGCAAGCGTACGCCAAAATTGCAGGTAAGAACTGGACTTACTATGTTAAGTCCCTATCGGTCTCAATTGGCAGAAACACAGACGTTGTGGGCTCGCCAAAGGAAGGCCCTATAGACATTGACCTTGGCCCTGCAAAGGTTGTCTCCCGCCAGCATGCTAAGATCAACTACAACATCCACACAAGACTCTGGGAGCTACACGTTCTGGGAAGAAACGGTGCTAAAGTTGACACCGCCAAGGTTCCGTGCGGCCCCAACTCGACCCCGTCTCCTCTCTATTCAGGCGCTGTCATTGACATTGGTGGAACACAGATGATGTTTATCCTACCAGACGCCCAGCCAAGAGTCTCCAGTGCTGTTCTTGACCAGGTCGCTTCGAAACTGCCAAAGCCAAAAAGCAAAAAAGCCCAGTACGCTAACAACAGCTACCCAAGCAAGGGCCCATCCATGACGATTACTCCGTCAACTAACATGAAGGCGTTCCACATGTTCAATGATGACGGTGTCGGTGCCACTGAGATGAATGGCTCCTCCATGGAGTCCGACTTCTCTAAGGACGAGGCTCGTGACATTAAACCGCCATACTCATACGCTACAATGATCACACAGGCTATATTGTCAAACGGGGACGGTGTCTTGTCGCTCTCTGAGATTTATGACTGGATCTCCAACCACTATGCCTTCTACAGATTCTCTAAGTCAGGCTGGCAAAACTCCATTAGACACAACTTGTCCTTGAACAAGGCATTTGAAAAAGTCCCAAGAAGACCAAATGAACCTGGAAAGGGTATGAAGTGGCAAATCAGTGACTCGTATAAAGACGAGTTCATGAAAAAGTTCCACAATGGCTCGCTATCAAAAGCAAGAAGGGGCTCTTCTGTCTCGAGACAGCTACAGCTCCACTTGGCAAAACATAATGACTTACCAGCATCTCAGTCTCAAAGACACAAAATCACCCAATCACCGTACACACCACCATTGCAATACCAGCCACCAGATGCTCTGCAGTACATGGCATCTGCTGCCTCAAACGCTCCGCTACCACCTCCGCCATCGGCACCACAGCCTGGCCAGCCACAGTACCAAGGGGCTCCTGCTGCGCTCCAGCCACCACCCCAGGGGTTCCAGGGTGCACCACCTCCACAGAACGTCTCATACGGCTACATCCCACCGCAGTTGCCTCCATTACAGCAGCAGCAGCAGTCCCAGCAACAGCAACAGCAGCAAAACCTACCATATCCACAGCAGCTGCCGGCACATTTCTCTCACTCAAGAGGCTCTTCCATAGGAAGTGCGCCTTTCCCTCCACCACCGGTGCCATATGGCATGCAGCAGCAGCAGCAGCCAAATGAGCAGACATTAAAACAACAACAATTCCCTCCACAGCAGCAGCAACAGCAACAGCAGCAACAACAGCAGCAACAGCAACAGCATCCAACACAGACATCAAGAAACTCAGATCAATCGCAGCCGCAAAGCAGCGAGCAAGGAAAGGAGAGCAGCGAAACACAGAACCAAGAGAGCATACGACCAACTACCAACGAGTCTTCCAACGTCTCTGAAGGTCGTACTGAGGTCAAGCCCGATACTCAGGACTCACAAGCATCCTCACCTATGAAATCTGAAAAAGAATATCCTCAGTTGTATCCTAGTGGTAAATTCTACAACAATGCTGGAAACAGTACCAACGACACCAAAAACGAAAGCAGTAACAACACCAACTCCCACATTGACTACTCTATGATCGCATCCCCAACCAAATCATTCTCAGTATCTGCAGTTGAAGCGTACACCCCTGACAGAGGTGCACGTAAGAAGACTGACGCTGACCAGAATGGTGGAAATGGTGCCAGGGATCCTGCCAACGGTAACTTGCAATCTTCACCTGCTTTGTGGAACTTTGTACAGTTCAGCACGCCATTGGGACCTGGACAGCAGGATAGAAAAGAACAAGGATCGCCTAGTAAGAACGGATTTGCAAATATCCCGGACTCTCCACTTGCTCTGAAGACGAAAGAGAATAAGTATGAAGGGGAGCTGAATGTCGACTTAGCAAAGGGATTCAAGAAAGAGTGATCTCTTTATGCTCTATTTTGTTTCTGTTTCTGTATTCTAAATCACATTAAAAGTGTGACTGTGTTTTATTACTGTTTCTTGGTACTGGTCTACCTTGTGTTTTGTTTATTTATCAATTATCATTTGTTTGATATGAACCCGAGTATATATTTGAAAAAAAAGTTACTACATATACCACTCTAAACTCATAGATTTCCGCTAAATAAATAACCTCATGATACAACACAGCACTTGTCACTTGAAGATTGATTGTTGCTCTTTGTGCTCTTCACAGTGCTCTTTGGACGGACGCTTATATGAATGATTTTACTTATTCCCAGCCTCATCTCGGTCAGTGGGGTTTCCAGTGATAGTGGCTTCCCCATGTATATGAATCTCAGCTCGCTTTCGTCTTCCTTCTGTGGTATAGTCTCGTTCTTGACGTTGTCTAATATGTAAGATGAGAGGTTCGATACTGTCAGCTTCAAAATGGGGATTTTTGAAACATCTGAGATATCTTTTAGCTCAACCGGGACATGTGACGAGTCAGGAAATAGCAGTGTGATGGTCTGTCCTTCTTCTTCTGCCATGCTAGGCTTGTTTGATTTGTGTTGCTGAGTTTTATGTAACAGAAGTATTGAAAACTGCGGAGTATATGACAAAAGGGAAACAATTCGCGATAAAAATAGAAATCCCCGGTTATCAGCGCATTGACACATAAATTGTATGTTAGAGCAAGAGGGAAATAGAGAAAAAGAGCACTTTTATTGGAAAGAATGGACTTTAACTCAGTCAGCTTGGTGTTCTCGGATGAAGTGGATGAATCTCTCAGTGTGAGTACTCTTCAATGGAATTGGGTAGGGTATCGCTAATTTTTCACCAGACGGTACTAACAGCTATTTATATGGGTGATCTTTGAAAGACTTGATGTGGAGAGAATACTTATTGTTGACTGCGGTGTTATCTCTATTGACTTATTAGGGTTGGTTGTCCCTAAGGAAGATATAGAGATTGTTAATTATTACCAATGTCTTGATTTGAAATTGGTACTCGAAACATTACAAAGTGAAGATCTGATCTCCACTCAAAGAGAAGCAGTGATAATAATAGGGTTAAAGCAGCTTATGAACCGTGAGAAGCTTATAAACTACTCAATTACACAGTATCTTTGTAATGATATCATGATACATTCAAGGAAACTTCAATCATTGAATACTACGGTGCTGTTACTAGAGAGGGAAACAGAGCCAAGTGTTCTTGATTATTATGTTGATACACGAATTAGTATAAGCTCAGGTATAGTTAGCTATGTATAACTTCTGGGTATTTATATAGTAACATGAAACTTTTAATGAAGCGATGAAGATGTAAGGATCCCATGCCCTAGTTATTATTCACGTGCCGCGCCTTAGGGCTTTCCGCTAATGTTCGGGTGTTTAGGCACACCTTCTTTATTCTATGTAAATTTTTCGCAGTCCCAAAAGATTTCCATTTGTGTTGTGATTTTGTTGTTAGCATCGCGAATTCCTATGGGCGTGCAGGCGACTGCTAGGGCGCCGCGCCAGTGCAATGGCGCGCTCATACACACAAAATTTTGTGTGTGTGTGTGGTGCTGGCGGTTTTTCGCGGCGTCTCCACGCGGACTTTTTCCAACTTGAAATCTTTCACCACACAAAAATACACTGTTAAGTTCTTACTCTACAAGAAAACTCGCAAGAGCCCATAATTATCAAATGAACTCTTTCGAACCAGTTGTCGTTGTTGACGGTACGTGATCCTTATAATAGAAGGGAAATATGGCAATAGATTTGAGCTTGTTGTTTGGATATCATTTTTAAAGAACATCTATGAAAGCAAAAAAAAGTTTGAGCTATGATCAAAATCAAACACACAGAAGATACACACCTACATTATAGAGCTTATACAAACGATCCACAGATATGATTGATACTATACAATACCACAAATTCTACGTTCAAACAAGACTCAAATTATTTCCATATCCATAACTTTTTTTTTAAAGATTTTTTATACTAACAAATTCCAACAGGTAAGGGACACCTTTTGGGTCGTCTCGCCTCCATCGTTGCTAAGCAGCTTTTGGAAGGCCAGAAGGTTGTTATTGTCAGATGTGAGTCTTTGAACGTTTCTGGTGAATTCTTCAGAACCAAGTTGAAATACCACGACTACTTGAGAAAGGGTACTCGTTTCAACAAGACCAGAGGTCCATTCCACTTCAGAGCTCCATCCAGAATCTTCTACAAGGCTGTCAGAGGTATGGTTGCCCACAAGACTGCCCGTGGTAAGGCTGCTATGGAGAGACTTAAAGTCTTCGAGGGTGTTCCACCACCATACGACAAGAAGAAGAGAGTTGTCGTTCCACAGGCCCTCCGTGTTTTGAGATTGAAGCAGGGTAGAAAGTACACCACCCTTGGTGACTTGTCTAAGTCTGTTGGTTGGAAGTACAGCGATGTTGTTTCCAAGTTGGAGGAGAAGAGACAGGAGAGAGCTGCTGAGTACTACGCCAAGAAGAGAGCTTTGACCAAGAAGGTTGATGCTGCTAAGGCTTCCCAGGCTGACTCTGAGGTCTCCAAGCAGTTGGCTACCTTGGGTTACTAAGTTATGGGGTATTTTGTAATAGGCTAGTAAATTTTGACTTATAAAAGTTGTTCCATATGTAAACGTTGTAGAATTTGTACACTTCATCATCTTTTTTATCCTTTATAAAATTTAATCTTTTTATCAATTTTGTATGCGATAAATTTTTTTGATCCTCTTCCATCACCAACCCCATAAAAAGGCAGAGAATAGGAGTGAGAAGCTGAAGAAGATGTCACTGTCACTGTCACCGACACAGCGAGAAATTCTCTCCGGCTTAACTGCCGGTTTTATAACAACAACGGTGACACATCCTTTGGACCTGCTGAAGATTCGATTACAGCTTGATGCATCAAATACAACATTCGTTCAATCAACACGACGTATCTTAGGATCATTAAAACAAGATAGCCTAACAAGGACTTTCAAAGAAGTCTACAGAGGTGTTATCCCGAACTTAGTAGGCTCGTCGTTTGCTTGGGGTGTGTACTTTGCCAGTTATCGGACTGTTAAGGATTTATTTCACTATGCTTCTCCGATTGATCCACTGATTAGTGATCACACTAAAAAAGACTCGCAATTAAAGGCTTATCACTATTTATCGTCAGCTTTCATAGCAGGCTCGTTCACTGCTCTTATAACGAACCCAATTTGGGTACTGAAGACAAGGATTCTAAGTACTTCAAGGAACGTGCCCGGTGCTTACACGGGATTAATTGATGGTGTTCAGAGGATCGTAAAAGAAGAGGGAGTCATTGGGTTTTGGAAAGGCCTGGTTCCAAGCTTATTGGGGGTCAGCCAGGGTGCTCTACAATTCACCGTCTATGACACTCTGAAGTTCCACTGGCTGAAAAGCGATGAGAGGGAGCTTGGGGTGTGGGAGTACATTGGCATTAGTTGCATAAGCAAGAGTGTTGCAGCCGTTGCTCTATACCCGTGCCAGGTCCTGAAATCAAGGTTACAGGACTATGGCAGCATATCAAACAGGAAGAGCCTGAGCCAGGTCTGTCTCAAGCTATACAGAGATGAAGGATTGGTGGCATTTTATAAGGGAATTATACCAAATCTAATTAGGGTGTTACCAGCTACTTGCATCACATTCACTGTCTATGAGACGATGAATAAGATCATATAAACCTCTCAAATATAAATTATGTACATTTTGTTTTGTGGAGTGTGTAGTATGTTCAAGCGGATGGGAGCGGAGACAACAAGGCAAGAAGAGAAGGTCTGTTTGGTGTTTGGGCCCATCCCAAGTATAAGACGAATGGGATCCAGCCGTAGTGTGCAATAACACGAGCAGAGTCGAGGATTCTAGAAACACGTTCCTGCGGTTTTCAGTGGTTAGTAAGAGGACACGACGGGCGAGGGTACCAGGGCGACTTACTTTGGACTCGTCAGATAAGGAGAACATTGTGGAAGTTGTATTTGCTTTCTGCGTAAAACCCTTTGATTGTGGACGAACTGCTACTTGGCCTTCCACAAAAAAGAAGTTTTTTGTGTTCTCGCGAAAACACCAGCTCCCCCGCCGCTATCAAAACAAAAACAAAACCTTCACACACGTAAACAGCTCTACAACAGCGGCAGGACCAGGAGGAAAATGGCTGACATTGGACAGGTAAGTACAGCGCTATAGCAGCAATTGGATAAGACTAACCGCTGCAGTTTTTCCAGCAGGAGGACATCGACGGCGTGCGGTTCTCGTGGAATGCGTTCCCAGCATCGAAGATCGCACAGGCCAGGCTATCTGTGCCAATTGGCTCCCTTTACACCCCGCTGAAGCCCCGTGAGGACTTGCCGGTCATCACCGGCGACCCCGTGGTGTGTCGGTCGCCGTGTGGTGTTGTCTTGAACCCCTTCTGCCAGATCGTCAACGGCAAGGCCTGGATGTGTCCCATGTGTGGTAAGTCGAATGCTTTGCCGCCGCACTATCAACAGCAATTGCCGCCGCAGTGCAACCCAGCCACGACCACCGTTGAGTATATAACCTCGGGCCACTCGCAGCCCGCCGTCTTCATCTACGTGATTGACACCTGCTTGAGCGAGGATGACTTTGAAGCCCTGAGAGAGTCGCTGCTGGTGTCGCTGAACCTGTTGCCGCCGAACTCGAAGATTGGGCTGGTCTCGTTTGGCAAGAACGTCATGATCCACGAGCTAAACGGTGACGGTGTTAGGCGCTACGCCTTCAATGGCTCAAAGCAGTACGAGCTTGAAGAGATCTCCAAGATCTTGGGATTCCTGGCCTCTGACATGAGAAGACTGCCACAGGCAGGCTTGCAAACCACGCAGAGATTCATCCAGCCAGCGGCAATGGCAGAGTACAGCTTGGACCACATCTTGGAGTCTCTGAAGGCTGACATGTGGCCATACACCTCGAAAGAGCGCTCTCTAAGGGCAACAGGCTGTGCCTTAAACGTTGCGTCTGCTTTGCTGAAGATCTCATCGTCAAACGTGGGCTCTCATATCATGCTATTCACAGGCGGTCCCTGTACTTACGGAGCGGGTATGATCGTCGGTAACCAGTTGAAGGAGCCAATCAGATCACACCATCTCATTGAGGCTAAGGAGGCTAAGCATTTCAAAAAATCTAAGAGCTACTACCAATCACTTGCAAAGCGATGCTCAGAGAACGGTACGGCGGTTGACATTTTCATCGGCTCATACGACCAAATTGGTCTTTTGGAGATGGAAGAGCTTTGCCACGAAACAGGCGGTGTGGTTGTGTTAACCGACTCCTTCACAACATCGATCTTCAAGCAGTCCTTCCAGAGATTCTTCACGAGAGACGAAAACGATGAGCTAACTATGGGTAATAACGCCACATTAGAAGTTAAGACCTCAAAGCATATCAAAGTCGCCGGTTTGATCGGGCATGCTCAATCGCTAGAAAAACTAGATCAGTATGTCTCAACGTCTGCTCATTATGGGCTATCAAAGACCTCTGCTTGGAAACTATCAAGCATTAGACCAAACTCAACGTATGCTGTCATCTTTGACGTTGAGAATATCGCCGACACACCGACTTTTGGTAACTCGGATTTCGTTACATTACAATATATAACTTTCTACGAGCACTCAGACTCTACAAAGAGAGTGAGGGTCACTACTCTGCAGAGACCAATCATGTCCACGGATATGAGTCTGACATTTGACCAAGAAGCCGCGGCTGTTATTGTCGGCAGAGTCGCAGTTGATAAGGTTGTTAAGTTGGATGTTGCTGAGGTTATGAGCTGGGTTGATCGGACATTAATGGGCCTGCTTAAGAACTTTGCAGAATACCGTCATAAAGTTCCTAACTCTTTCTCTCTTTCCTCGCAATTCCAATTCTTCCCACAGTTCTTATACCACCTCCGTCGCTCACAGTTTTTGCAGCTCTTCAATAACTCTCCAGATGAAACCGTCTTCTATAGACACATCTTCCTCACAGAGGACACTGGTAACTCGTTAATCATGATCCAGCCTACGTTGACAGCTTATGAACAACAGGATCCTCCAGAAGACGAGGAGCAGGAAGAGGATGAAGAAAACGGGTTCCCGGTGCTTCTTGATTCGTTATCTATTAGACCAGAACGTATCTTACTACTTGATACGTTCTTCCATATTCTGATTTATCACGGTTCAACAATAGCCGCGTGGAGGGCCCAAGGGTACCAGGATGATCCAGAATTTGCATCTTTCAAGGAATTCCTGGAAGAACCACGTATCGACGCTGCAGACTTGTTACAGGATAGATTCCCATTGCCTAGATTCATCGACTGTGATGAAGGAGGTTCGCAAGCGAGATTCTTGTACTCTAAGCTGAATCCAACAACAACTTATCAATCTGATAATAACGTCATGTCACAGGGTGGTGCAATGATTTTGACTGATGATGTCAATCTACAAACTTTCATGGAGCACGTTCAAAAGAATGTCATTGAAGCTGCCTAATTATAATCTACGTATAGAGAAATAACACAAAAAAAATGCATATTATTAAAATTACCAACCGTCTCCCCAGCCATCATCACCAGTTTCTTCTATTTGGAAGTGCGGTTTACTCTTCTTCAAGTTCAAACTTTTCTTTGTAGCAGATTTAGGCTTTGGTTTCACCTTATCCTCAGTTGCCAATTTCGTAACTTTTGGTGCCATAGTCTTCAGGACTGGGATCTCCTCTTCACCATCATCTCCAAACGTTCCCCATCCATCGTCTGCCTCAACCTCATCATCTTCATCGCCCCATGAAGAGTAATCAACTTTTGGTTTAACCTGCGGTTTCTGCTGGATTGGAGCCTCCCTTTGGAATGACTCAACAACTTGCGGTGTCCCTGCACGAGAATCATCTGGCGAAGGTGTTAATCCTGCTTGTGGATTCAGTGATCCACCCAAATTGGAGGTCAATTTGGAGAATGTGTTGGTCAATGAGATGCCAAAGTTTTGAACATTTTCGGTCACCTCATTAACGGTGGCATCGCTGGTGTCCTGATCCACTGGTAATTTTGCAGCTTCAAGCTTAATCTTCTGGAAAAAGAGGTCAAATGCCCGGTCAGCTTCTTCTCTGATCTTGGAGCTCTTATCCAATAGGGAAGGACCAATCACCGTTAAAATCTTGTTGGCAATGACATCCGGTGTGAAGTACTCCAAACATGAAGTTAATGCCATCAGAGATGCTAGTCTCGAGTGGATAAATGGGTCTTTAAGACCTTTGGCAAACGCAGTGGCTAAAACCGTTGGTCTAGAGGACTTGTTCAGGAACTCTGCAATCTTACCAATGCATATCGTCGTGTTGCATCTGATCTCTGGCTTCTCGTCTGCCTGGGTCTTGGCTAGGAATCGAAGCAAATCATTGTTCAGCTGTCTATCTGAGAGTTTGGGTGCCAGATATAGAACGGCCTTGACAGACTCCTCTCTGATGGCAAAGTTGGAGTCGCTAAATCCAGTGACAAATGGCGTGAAAATTCTGTCCGTGATATCAGACTTGTCCAACTTATCAACGTACTTTGGTAAGAACCCTAGCAGCATCATTCTGATTTGTCTGTCCGGCAAGTTGAATGCCTTGACGATGACCGGTTTGCACAGCTTACTAAAGGCCTCATTCGTTATGCTCTCGGAGTACGATAAGATGAGTCTCAGAGCAAATGCTGCCTGCTGTGGTGATTGTGTGAAGAATACAACCAGCTCAGGCAGAATTCTGTACTCGATGAACCCTGGTGGGGCATCGTCTTTCACGGCTTCCAACGACTCAAACAGCCTTATCTTCTCATCTTCACTCTTCAGGTTGAACTCATCGAGCTCCTGGTAAATCTCGATGATTTGGGAGTTCAGATAGGTATTTAAGCCGTTCTTCCAGAACTGATCCACCGTTGCCCTTGTGGTGACCGTTGGAGATGTCAGCTTCTTGAAAGCAGGGACCATCCCCCTTGGAATGCCACGGGCTTTCGCCAGTTCTTCCTTGGTGACACTCACCGTGCAGTCATTGAACAGGCTATAAATGAAAACACCAAGTCTCCAGGAGTCAAGCTTATAAGCAGCATTTCCCCTATAGAAGTCCACGCCCTGCTCTACAGCTTCCTGTGGCAAGCTGTCCTGGAACCCCGGGAGTGCCCTGGACGATCTGTAAAGGGGCTGGTTGGGGTCGGATTGCAAGTTGGTGCAAACTTCAAAGCCTCCCAGCTTGATCTCTCCGCTTTGTGTGACAAACACCGTGTTCAGCTGGAGGAAGCCCAGGACCGAAGAGCCCTCGACGTTAATGAATTTCATGGCCTTTGCCACTGAGAAGACGATCAGCTGTAACAAGTTGTCGGTTGTTTCCACTGTTCTTATAACATCGATCAACGGCGTAACACGTTCGGTGACGATGTGAAGCTGTGAGTCCGTCTCGAAAGTGTCCAGCACCTTCAGTACACCCGGCAGCCTCATTCCCCTGATCTTTCTCAGTGCATTCAGAGCAATGGCGTCTTCCTCAGAGCCGTTGCGGTCTCTTTGAAAGATCGAGCATGGCGTAGAGTCGTCCTTCTTCGTACCATCAAAGAGTCTCCAGACAGACCGTGGGAGCGATGGGTCTGCTGCAGTCTCCTCCCCGATGTTATAGGGGATGGAGGACCCGGTCAAGGAGCTGAGAGTCTTTGAGAGGAAGTTCATGTTGCGGGCTGGGCTATCTTTCACAAAGGTAAACAAGAAATTGAAATCAAAACAGAAAAATTCCAAATATCAAGAAAGTCGCGAGTCTCCAGTTAGTCCCGTGCGAGATCAAGTTTTGATCTGGAGACTAGGACTGGCGAGACTACGAACATGGTTTAAGCTACACCAATGAAAAAACCGTATAAATATGTGAATATCACCTGCTTTTAAATTCGTTTTCGTATAGAGAGGAAGATTACAATAAGATCTCCAATGGGTTCTCAATGACGGTCTTCAAAGCCTTCATGAAGTCACCACCCTTAGCACCGTCGATGACTCTGTGGTCAAAGGTACCGGTGATGGTAATCTTGTCGTCAAAGGAGAATCCGTGCTCAGCAGACTTGTCCTCAACGGCAACTCTCTGTGTAGTACCAATGGCAAGAATTGTGGATTGTGGTGGGTTGATGATAGAAGTGAACATGTTAACAGCAGAGTTCATACCCAAGTTAGAGATACAGATGGTACCACCCTGGAACTCCTCTGGCAAGAGCTTGTTGTCCTTGGCTCTCTTTCCGAGGTCCTTGACGGTAGCGGAGATCTCAGCGAGACCCCTGGAGTGAGCGTTCTTAACAATTGGGGTGATCAAACCAGTTGGGGTAGCAACGGCAACGGAGACATCGACGTTGTTGTATTGTCTAATGATACCTTCAGACTCAATCCAGTGAGAGTTAGCATCTGGAACACGTCTAGCAGCGACGGCGATGGCCTTAACCAAGATATCGTTGATAGAGAGCTTGTAACGGTCGTTAGCAGCAGCGTTCAAAGAAGCTCTAAGCTTCAACAACTTAGAAACAGAGATTTGAGAGGAGATGATGTAGGATGGGTTGGTCGTTGTAGATTCTAACAAACGCTTACCAATGATCTTACGCATATTTGTGATTGGGATATCAATGAAGTCGGCAACGTCGCCCTTGGAAGCGGTTGGAGCTGGAGCCTTCTTACCAGCAACAAGCTTATCAACATCCTCCTTGGTAATTCTACCGTTTGGACCAGTACCAGCGACACCCTTAAGAGCAATACCGTGCTCTAAAGCGATGTTCTTAGCCAATGGAGAGGCGAGGATTCTGTCGGTTGGGGCCTTAACTGCAGCCTTTGGAGCTGGGGCCTCGGTCTTTGGAGCATCAGCAGCTGGAGCTGGGGCAGCCTCAGAAGAAGCAGCTGGAGTAGCAGCTGGAGCTGGAGCAGCACCAGTGTCGACTGTGAAGTTCTCGAAAGCAGCAATATCAGCCTTGTCCTCGACGTAGACGGCGATTGGTGTGTTAACTGGAACGTCCTTAGCACCGGCCTCGACCAAGATCTTAGCGAGGAAACCATCTTCCTGGAATTCAAAGTCCATCTGGGCCTTGTCTGTCTCGATTTCAGCAATTGCCTCACCAGCAGTCAACTGGTCACCAACAGCCTTGTTCCATGAGGCCAAGTTACCTTGTGTCATGGTTGGAGACAAAGCTGGCATACCGATGATGGTGTGCTTTGGGTAAGAAGACTGGAAACGGACGGCAAACTGAGCCAACTGGGTACATCTAATTGGAGCAGTTAGTAATTACATCTTACAAACACAGGCCTACCGTGCGAAAATAGTTATATTTTGTCGTCGGTCTTTAGAAATCATCAACAAGATTTAAAGAAACACCCTTTAGTGGGGGTTTCTCGGCTCTAGCAAGACACACAGAGACGCCAACAGCACGGGAAAAGAGAGAACTTACCTTGGAAGAGCACGCAATGATGGACGAGCAGCAACTCTGGCGAGTGTAATGACGGACATTTTGTGTTTGTTTTCTTAAATTTCAAGTCAACAAAAGAAAAAGAATTGAAAACGGCAGGAGAAAGTTCAAATCTCTCATGGGGGGCCTCCCACGCCTTTTTGGGGGCCTCCCGCGCAACTGGTGGTACCACGCGCAGCGCGGAGGGGCAGGGCCCCCGAGGGCGCGAGCTGCTGGGCAGAAAACACCCGCACATCTCATCGCTTACGTAATATTTCGCGTGGGGGATCAATCTCTACGGATGCTTTAGCTTTATACCGAATATTGGTGTTTATTTAGCTCTGTGTAACGTCTTCTAGCTCCAGTCTGTCTGTTACTTTATACTTCTCCTCTAGGTCGTCTGTAAAAGCGACTTCTGTGCCAACAAGCTTCTTCCAGTCGCCCTGGTAAACTTCATTATCAATCTTGAATAGTGGCTTGTCTGTTTGCAGACCACTGACTTGTAGCTTTGCAGTTGGTGGGATGGTCTTCTGGTTGAAGTTGTTTGTTGGGACGTCCAATGTGACGTAGACATCCTGGTATTCCTTACCATTTTCCATTTCTAATCTCTTCTTCTTTCTCTCCAAGTCAGCACGAGCTTCCAAGTCTGCGTCACTGCCAGCCTCGAATCCGTTCATAAAGGTCCAGTTCATCTCTTCACCTTCGGTCAAGAACTCGGTGTTACCGTTCATGGTGTTAACCCATTTGTCGTCCTTATGGTCAACAGTACGAACGTACTGGTCTAATGAACAGGCACCAGCTCTCAGCCTGGTATCCTCGTCATCTAAGGTATCACGAACCGACGAGAATCCCATCAACGACATTCCCAGTGCGATCTTGGTAGCAGCGTGTGTGACAAATAGAACAGTCTCGACATTTGGGTGCTGTGCTTCGAATTTTGGAATGAACTTCTTGAGGAACTGGCTTGCACGGTCAAAGACCTCTTCTTCAGTCTCACCTGTTAAAGAAGGGAACAGAGTAGGCTCCCAGTGGTTTTTCAGTTTACCGAAGTACTGGCTTAACAACTGGAAGTCGGCAGGTTTAGGAACAACATCACGGTTAGGCTTGTACCATTCTCCAATACCGTTCTCTAAAACGATATCACACTCTAAGAGCTCTGCAGCTGGCGTAGAGGTCTGCAAGCATCTGTAAAACGGCGAACTGAAGATCATCTCCGGCTGTGGAGTGATGGAGAGCAAGTAGTGTGCCAATTCCTTTGCCTGGTCTTCACCGTGAGCAGCTAACGGTGGATCTGAGTCGATTCCTGTTGGGGACTCTGGATGTGGAGGTGGTAGCCAGTTGGCTCTGTAGCCGTGCTTCAGCTGTTAGTAACAACACCAGCAGAGAATTCATGGTTTATACTCACTCTTGCAATGTAAATAGTCTTAAGAGTCATCTCGCGTGGGTAGGCAGAAAACGGTTTCTCTCCACTTTTCGACTATTCGGTGACTTATCGAAGTATTTATATTTCTTTTCCATTTTTCCTCCGCCGGGTATAAATACTATGGAAGTTATGTAATCAGCGGCCGGCCGATTATGTCACAGGTGCTTACGTAAGCGGAGTGCGCGTGCTTATGTCATCGCTAGGTGCTCCCAGCCCGTGTGTGAAATAAAAGTCGAAATCGGCCTTCTATGCAAACACCACACTGAGCTTTAGGATACAACCTGCTTGGTATATAAACATGGCTGTCTCTCCTACAAATAAACGTGTTAAAGTGAGTCTGTCGCAGCTCTTTTTTCGGCCTCCAATGACCACATACTAACTTTCCAGACACTCTCAATATCTCGTCCTATCTTATGGGGGAATAATGCTAAACCCTTAGGTGACAATCGTCCTGAAGGCGCACCAGCTGAACACACACACTCTTGGACTGTATTTGTACGGGGTCCTAACGGTGAGGATTTGTCCTATTTCATCAAAAAAGTTGTTTTCAAACTACACGATACGTATAATAACTCTACGCGTTCCATTGAAAGTCCACCATTTGAGGTAACAGAGACCGGTTGGGGTGAATTTGAAATCGGTATAAAGATTTTCTTTATACCTGAAGCAAATGAAAAGAATGTCTCTGTGTATCACCATTTAAGACTACATCCATACGGCTTACCAGCTGACACTGAGATTACTGAAGAGATGAAAAGTTTTGTTGAGAGTGTTCAGTACGATGAAGTTGTATTCAATGAGCCAACAGAACAGCTATTTCAAGTTATGACTACACAGGCTGGCAATTTGATCCCTGAGACTAAGAAAGAGTCAGTCTTTTCTAGACAGACAGAAAGAGAAGAAATTGCAAGACTGGATAATGGGTTGAAGAAAGTCAATTTAGAAGTAGAAAAGATGAAGAAGAAGATTGCTGAGTATCAGCAAATCAAAGCTGAATAGGCCTACTAATATTTAATCATGGGTAACGTTCATTAATACAAAAAGTTGAATATTTACTTTAAACTATAGAAGAAAGGTCTAAATCAAGACTTGATCTGTCTCCATCTCTTCAAGGATATCTTTAATAACTTCTGATGCAGCTTTCGTAATGAGTGATCTCCCATTACATCTCATTAATAATTCATATCTTTTTTTACCATACTTATCAAAGAATATCAGAGTATCCCTGGGGTATACACCACCACCCATTGGATCTCTTAAATTGAATGTCTTTGTCAACAAAGTGCCATTAATAAGTGGGAATTGATAATTAGAAGACGTGATGTTAGCAGATACACCCATTATGTCAGTATTGAATGATCTTGATATCGTCTGATATGATTCATTAACATCATCCAAGTGGTCTCTCATAACTCCAAAGAATATTAATACCAATGGTTTCCCGTTAGATCTAAACTTCTGTCTCTTTGAACCACGAGGTGTTATGAATTCTAATACTTGGTCGTCTATCGTAACGTTTAAATCATGAATCTGTGGTGGTTGTCTTATACGTTTTGTAGGTGATTCTATAATGTCCGGTTCTGAGTAAGTCGGTGACGGTAACGAACCATCTTCGTAATAATCATCAAAGTCGTTTTCCCTTTTCATTCTTTATAATTATCAATAAATCTTCTGTCTTGTATTCTTTTTTGAGCAAAATGGCTTCCTTTTATGGTTTTTGCGACCTTCTCCTCTTTTACTGTATATGGAACCGTTCCTCCGGATTGGCTACCTTCTCCCCACTATAAGTTCCCTTCCAGGCCTTTCTGAGATTTTTCCTCGGGCTGATTGATACTCCAAGATCACAAGAATATAAAACTGAAAGAAACTCTGTGAAATAACTTTTTTTTTCTATAGAAAGGCCCGAGTTTATAAAAGATGATTTTTATTTGACGCAAAAATGGCGCGAGGTTTTCGTGTTTCGCAGGCTCGCGAGTTGTTGACGAAATCCCTAATTCGGTAATTCTAGTGATATCCCTGGCGAAATTCTGGCCCAATCGGGAAATAATGAGCGACACAAGGGGGAACTTGCGACAAGTCACGAGAAATCACTGCTAAATGCGACATTTTAGGGGAATCAAAACGAATTTACAAAAAAAAATCTGAATAAAATCCTTTAAAGAAGATTAGTGAAAGCATAGGTAGAAGTCATTTTATATGTCGTTTTACTATGATTTATACTGAGATGATAGCATTTATTTTGTGTATTAGATTTATACTATACTGTCTTACATATTGAAAGCCCGCGAAATAATAACTTTTCACTGATAAACCTCATTTTATCTACAAACTTTGAATAGGGAAGAGTGGGATTATAGAATGTCAATTACTCCTTTGAAGCTCTCACTATTCGATAAACTGTCTGAAAAGAGGTTTATCCTCGCATCAACTTCACCTAGAAGAATTGAGATCCTCAGACAAATGGGGTTCTCGAATATTGAAGTTATACCATCAAATTTCGATGAAAACTTGGATAAGTCCCAATATACCCCTGAAGACGTAAGTGCATCTCCCCAAAGAGATGAATGGCTCTTCGTATACTAACACTTTTAAAGTATGTAAGAGCCACTGCTACTGGTAAGGCAGAGGCCCTCTATTCAGAGCTTGTAAGTTTGATTCGTAATACTTAATCCCACTGTTGTATACTAACTCCTTATAGCTCTCTAAAGGGGAACACGAAAACACCGTGATCCTTGCAGCTGACACAATCATCTCGTTGCAGGGTAAGATTTATGAAAAACCTAAAGATAAGAAAATCCAGTTGGAAAACTTGAAACACTTCAGAGACTGTAATACTCCACAGCATGTTCTCACTGGAGTTGTACTGGTAGTTGATGGGAATACCACTTCATTTGTTGAAGACACAAAGATCATCTTTGATACCGAAGCTACAGATGAATTGCTAGAGGCCTATGTGGAGACTAATGAAGGTTTAGATGTGGCTGCTGGCTATCGGGTACAAATGAAAGGTGCGCTTTTAATGAAGGGTATAGAAGGTGACTATTTCAACGTTGTCGGCTTGCCTTTCAGAGGAACTTTCAAGCTGATAGAAAAGGCAATGGAGTAATAAATTCATAAATAAAAGCAGCTCATACTCAAAATAAAGGCAACTGTAAAAGGCTACGCGGAGTTATATGATAAGTGCCCTTACCGGTGGTTATGAGCGTTTTCCGATGAGGATGAAAAAAAAAATTTGTTCTGTCCCAGCTTTTCTTATAAGGAGAACCTGCTAAATAGAATAAAAGGGTATAAAGTAATGGGTTCCAAGTTGATTAAGAAGTCAGGTGTTAAGCCAAAGAGAGCTGTTCCTGTCTCCGACAGAAGAGATATCGAGATTGTTCAGAAGAAGGAAGAGCTGACACTTCCAAGCGATTCTGAGTCTGAGTCTGAGTCTGGGTCTGAGGAAGAAGAGGAAGAGAAATTAGATGGTTTTGAGAGTACTGATGATGAAGAGTCCGACGACGAAGTTGTCGAGGAAGAAGTGAAAGACAAGAAGAAGAAGATTGAAACACATGAAGTGAAACAGCTGCCTAATAAGTTAACAAAGAAATCTATAAAACAGAAAAAGATATCGAAAGGTGTTATTTACATTGGAAGATTACCAGAGGGTTTCGAAGAGAAGGAGCTTAAACAATATTTCGACCAGTTCGGTGACATCACAAACGTCAAGCTACCAAGAAACAAGAAGACTGGTAGATCTAAACATTACGCATTTGTCGAGTTTGCCAATGTTGATGACTCCAAGATCGCCCAAGAGACAATGAACAACTACTTACTCTTAAACCATCAGTTAAAGGTGAATCTCGTCGACGATGAGTTCAAGAACACAAAGAAATTCAAAAAGGCTTTCTTCAAAGTGTCGAAGTTGAAGAATGACGTCAAGACTTTGAACGAAAACTCCAGAAAGAAAAGTGACAGCAGAAAAAAGGCATTGAAGGATGCAGGTATTGATTTTTAGTTTTATATATGAGGCATTTGCATTATCACTTTTACTGACTACGTAGACAACCAGATCCCATGGTATATATGGCCGGGCCCTGGGCCCGGGACTTCTTTGCCCAAAACGGCAGTTGCACAAATCCGGTTCGCGCACGCACAGCATTGGCACTGCCAAACGGTCAAATCGAGCGTTCTGAACTTTCCACCATCCTCCTCCTCTGCCAACACACCGCAAACCTGAACAAAGAAGCACCAAAGATGTCCAAAATCTACGACTACGACGAGATCTCAAAGCACAACACCAAGGAGGACCTTTGGATGGTCATTGACGGCAAAGTCTACGACTGTACAGCTTTCTTGGACGAGCATCCGTAAGTTGGTGAATGTTTCGCTTTATGCTGCTGTTACTAACGGTGCCATCAGAGGTGGTGAGGAAGTCATGATCGACTGTGGTGGTATCGATGCCACTGGTCCATTCGATGTAAGTTGATTCGTCATTTTTTTCATTTTTGTATCTCGTTCCCTGTGCAATTTTTTGTTGGGCTCTATACGATGGAACACGACAGTGCTAACCATTTTACAGGACATTGGACACTCTGAGGAGTCCAGAGAGATGCTCGCCGACATGCTCGTCGGTGTGGTTGACCCTGCCTGTGTACCAGCCTCCACATCTGCTGGTTCTGCTGCCACCACCGGTGGTGAGCAGAACATGGGTCTTATCATCGCCATCATCGTGTTGATCATTGCCATTATTGCATACCTCGTTTTGCTGAAATGATTGTACTTCTTATCAAGAATAATGTAAATTACAGAGTGGAAGAACTGGGGGAGTGAATGTGATATTTATAATAACAAGAACCATTTGTGAAGCAAAACAATGAGGGACCAATCAGCTCTAGAGCATTAGCAATGATGTAAATGTCTTACAGACTTAGAAAAAACGATAATGTGGTGGAAGAAGAACGACGGTGTTATAGAATAGACAATTTTCTAAACAAGTTGACCGATTTGGTACTTTGCTCTAACTATTTATAAGAAAGTTTGGTAATAATTAAGGATTGTTTGATAACGTGTAGCAGCGTCCATAGTCCATCTCACCTTACCACCCACCCCGGCGTGCCATCTTATCATCTTGATACTTAGATATATATCATGTGGTGACCCATGGCCACACGGTGGCACGATATACCCAAAACCGTGCACAGAGGCTACCGGCCAGGCCTCATTCCACTGCAACTGCTCACTCAGATACGGCCTGCCTATAGCCCTCTCGGCTTACGTAACGACTTACGTCAGCTGAAAAATAAATTTCTTTTGTTTATTCATCGGTAGGGCCAGCACCCATCTGCACAAAATTTTCGCCCCTTAAAAAAAATTTGGAGCTCTTCGCTCTTCTCCTCTTCCTCCCACACGCCATCAAACACAACAAATTAACAATGTCTTACGGCGGTAACTACGATAGACAGGGCGGCTACAACTCCGGCTTCCAGAGCAGAGGAGGTGACTTCAGAGGCGAGCGCGGCGGCGACAGAAACGGCGGTTTCAGAGGCGGCGACCGTCGTGGTGGTTTCAGAGGCGGTAGAGGCCGTGGCGGCTTCGGTGGTGACCGTGGCTTCGGTGGTGACAGAATGGGTAACCTCGGTGACAACCTCCAGAAGCAGGACTTTGACCTCGAGACGCTCCCAAGATTCGAGAAGAACTTCTACAAGGAGGACGCCCGCGTTGCTGAGCGCTCCGACGCTGATATCCAGGAGTTCAGAAACAAGCACGACATGAGATGCGAGGGTACCGAGATCCCTAGACCAATTGAGAACTTCGACGAGACTGGGTTCCCAGACTACGTGTTGAACGAGGTTGTCGCGCAGGGCTTCCCATCCCCAACCGCCATCCAGTGCCAGGGTTGGCCTATGGCCCTCTCCGGTCGTGACATGATCGGTATCGCTGCCACCGGTTCCGGTAAGACCTTGTCCTACTGTTTGCCAGGTATCGTGCACATCAACGCCCAGCCACCGCTCTCCCACGGTGACGGTCCAATCGTCTTGGTGCTTGCTCCAACAAGAGAGTTGGCCGTCCAGATCCAGACCGAGTGCTCCAAGTTCGGTAAGTCCTCCAGAATCAGAAACACCTGTGTCTACGGTGGTGTTCCAAAGGGCCAGCAGATCAGAGACTTGTCCAGAGGTGTTGAGATCGTCATTGCCACCCCTGGCCGTTTGATCGACATGCTCGAGACCGGTAAGACAAACTTGAGAAGAGTCACCTACTTGGTCTTGGACGAGGCGGACAGAATGTTGGACATGGGTTTCGAGCCTCAGATCAGAAAGATCTTGGAGCAGATTAGACCAGACCGTCAGACACTCATGTGGTCCGCCACCTGGCCAAAGGAGGTCCAGGCCTTGGCCCGTGACTACTTGAGCGACTACATCCAGGTCACCGTCGGTTCCTTGGAGTTGGCTGCCTCCCACACCATTCGCCAGGTTGTTGAGGTTGTCTCCGAGTACGAGAAGAGAGACCGCATGTTGAAGCACTTGGAGGTTGCTATGCAAGACCAGGACTCGAAGATCCTGATCTTCGCCTCCACAAAGAGAACCTGTGACGAGATCACAAAGTACTTGAGAGACGATGGCTGGCCAGCATTGGCCATCCACGGTGACAAGCAGCAGCAGGAGCGTGACTGGGTCTTGAACGAGTTCAGAACCGGAAGATCCCCAGTCATGGTTGCTACTGACGTCGCTGCCCGTGGTATTGGTAAGTTACTTACATTCCCCTTTTTCTACTAACTGCATTCTAGATCTTTGAATCTTTATTTACGAATTGACGATACCCATGATACCCATGATACCCCTTGAACAATTGCTTGGTGGTAGATAAGTCTACTGCCAGCAACTTCTCTTCGGAGAAGACTTCAGCCCCGCTAAGATTTTGAAGAAATACTACGATGAAAATCAATTGGAGAGTAAAGTCGACACACTCAAATTAACAAAAAGAAGAATTGATGCTGTTTTTAAAGTTTGAAAGGCCCTTAACCGTTTATACTAATTGAAAGAGCTTTGCGCATAAGCGCAACCTCTTCCTTTACGATGAAAAAAGAAATGAAAAAGAATGAACCTTGCGAAGGAGATGAGACTGGAGTCTGAGTTCAGTTCTTGAACCTGCTCCCTGTTATTGAAACTCCTTTTTTGATGGTTCAATGTTCTTTTTAGGGTCTCTCAAAGTCTATCAATCATTTTTGTGGGTTTTTGTAATTACTGAAGAAGATAGAACTGTGCGTTGTCGTTCTAATGGCAACGCTACTTCACTCTTTTTCTCCTGTTTGTCACTCTTTTGCTGTTTTCTAAGAACAGGCTCCTCCGTAAAATTTCATCTATAGTGTTTTTAATCGATCTCTAGTTCAAACCCCCAGTCATCTGAGTAGATGAGAGGAAGGGGTCTCGATCTCTTCCTTTCTACGTCGTTTATTTTGTTCTGTTTTCTCCTGATTTCAAAGATCTTCAGACTGTGGGAAAGGGAATTACTCCAGAAACAAGCATACTAACAATTTTATAGATGTTAAAGGTATCAACTACGTCATCAACTATGACATGCCAGGTAACATTGAGGACTACGTCCACCGTATCGGTCGTACCGGTCGTGCTGGTACATCTGGTACTTCCATTTCCTTCTTCACTGACGCTAACTCCAAGTTGGGTAACGCTTTGATCAAGATTTTGCAAGAGGCTAAGCAGGAGGTTCCAGAGCTCTTGTGGAACTACCAGAGAGGAGGCTTCCAGGGTGGCCACCCACGTTACGGTGGTGGCTTCCGTGGTGGTCGTGGTGGCCGTGGTGGTAGAGGCCGTGGTGGTTTCCGTGGTGGTAACAGAGGTGGTTACAACGGTGGTTTCAACGGTGGTTACTAAATGTGTTGACCCCGTGTTTCCCAGGTTTCACTATATTTGACTGACGACATCAGTCCGGTTTTACTTATATACTTGCTAGAGAGATATTCATCTGTTGTTTTAATTTTGAAGTTACTTTCCTTTTGTTTTTAATTGAAGTTTGATTATAAAGAAATACGTAGACTACGACAGCTGTTGAAAAATCAAAAGATCAAATGTATCACTTTGGTACAAGAGGTGTCCAACTGTTCATGCTTTGTTCGGATTTTCTAGCTGGTGGTGGAGGAGGAGCAGCAGCCTCAGCACCGTTGGATGAAGAGCCCGTGGAATTCACCTTTAATGAAGCCGGTTTCTTTGGTACCATCGGCACTGATGATGAGGTACTAAGGAACTCGGGTTTCTTAGGCTTCAGTGGAGCAGTAGCCGTGGATGCCAGTGATTCTGGCTTCTTTGGAACCACAGGTGTAGAGTTTGACTTCTTCTGCGTGGAGAGTGTCTCGGGCTTCTTGGGAATAACAGGTACTGAGTGTGATGGTGTTGTAGCTCTAGTTGGCGTTCCCGAAGACTTTGGAGTTAAGACAGAGTCAAATCCAGGTGGAAGAGATGCTTGTTTACGTGGAGATGGCACTGGTGGCGGAGTAGCCTTCGCTTCTGCGGAAGATGATGATGTTTCTGGTGTTGCAGTGCGTGGAGGAGGCACTTCAGGTGCGGTGAGTGTTGTAGCTCTTCTTGCCAGTGGCAGTGGTGGTGATGATGAGGTTTTATTTGAAGGCATCAGGACCTCAAATGATGAGTTGGTTCTTCTTGAAGGCAGCTCTGGTCTGTAGTCACTGTCATCATCGAGGAAGTTTGGAGATTCTGCTGGCCTTATTGAAGACGAGGATGAAGACACTTTCATATCTGTGCTCATAACTTCAATTAGAGAATTAGCACTGTCATCAGAGTGTGTAGCCTTGAACTCTTGGTATAACTGTTTCTCCATATCTAACTTCTTGGCACCATCTATGAACTCAACCTTGGCCTTATAAGCAGCATAAACTGGCTTATGGTCAGAGAACATTATTGAGTCGGATGAGCTGTATGCCATCGGCTTCACTGAGCCACTCTTATAAATGATTCTATCCGTCCATGAAGGAGTTCTCTGCTTCTCGGAGGAGTCGTATCTATCAGTTCCCTTATCGTATTTATAGGTTGGTCTGAAATTGAGAGATGGCTCAGCAAATCCAGAGAAGGCAGCCCTGGTTTTGATAACGTTTGTCAGCTGATCATGCTGAATCAAATAGTCAAAGTCTTGTTGCTCAACTCTACGGCGAACCTCATCACTTGCCAATGAAATTCTATAGTTCAAGTCACCCATCCAAAAGACAGAATCGTTATCGTTGATAGTCTGTCCACGAGTGAACTTAACACCGTTGATGATGCTTTTATAGTCGTTGTTTCTCTCATTGACTTTCTCTGTGCCTGCTGCCAAATGAACATTGACAAAACAGAAAGACGAAGCACCGTAGTTGAATCTGATGGCAACAGCACCTTTGTTACCAGTCATACCACCTAGCCCTGTCTTCTTAGCACCACCTTCAACACGTTTAACGTGCTCGACGCTATCGGCACGAACAAAGAACAGCAATAGTAAAGATGACATCTGCTCTGCACGAAGCATCATGTATTTATCAAACTGGTTCAAGCACTTATTCACTTCTGTTGTCCAGAGGTTTGACTTTGAGTAATCGGCATTTATGATAGAACCGGCAGTCAGCTCAATGACTTCTTGGAATCCCAGGACAACGACATTTGGCTTGAACTTATCGCCAATTGGGTATAGCCACTGGCTAAGGTCGTCAACACGGCTCGCACCATTGACGTTATATGTACCAGCAAATATGTTGATTGAGTCCTCTGTTGTAAACTGGCTTTTCAGATTGAAGATTCTTTCGTTGACGAATTCGGTGATTGGATCGAAGAGCAAAACGGGCTTTTGGCCATTAAGTCTTCCTAGTAAGAGATCAATCACGTTTTGCTTCCCTTTGTCCATAAAGTTGTTAATATACATTCTTGAAACGGACTTGGTAGCATCTGAAAGGGCACCGGCAAAACTCATTTTACCACTTCTGGAGAAGGAGGATTTCAATGCATTCGTACCTGTGTATATCTGGGAGACCTGGTCACCATGGTCTGCCCATAAGGTGTTATGTTTAGAGAAGAATTCTGACTCTTGTGACACCCTTTCATCTTGGTCCTTAAGGAAGATTGTCAAAGCAAAGCTTGAGATGAACTGCTGAATCAAATTTGTTCTATCGAGACAGTCAAGACAGTTTGTTCTGAATATACCGGACTGTTCACTTAGCGTCGTTTTCTTTTCAACATCATAACTGAAATAGCCAAACTCAAAGAGAGATTCCTTGATCTTGCCAAAGATCTTGCTTGCAGCAGAAAACCCTTTGTCAGAAGTCTCTCTGTGGAAGTCAAAGTCCGTCATATAAAGATCCGGAGTTCCATTGTTCACAAGAGTCTCCACGTGACTTCTATATCTTCTTGACAATGGAAGCTCTGAGGACTTTGTGCTGAGCAAATTAACAATATTCACTGAACCGTAAGAACTTAAAAGCTTCTCGAAGTGCTTATCAAAGATTGGCTGAGTTGCTTCTTCTGATCTTGTTATTTGGACTTTGGGGTTAAGTAAAGCCGTGTCTTGCTCCCAGAACACTGGAATGCTTCCTCTGATTTGTGTATATGCATAGCACATCTTTGCAGAGAAAACAATCAGCTCTGTCTCGACGAAATTGGCAACGTTAGCATCATCATCCATTCCTCTTGAATTAAACCGTGTACCTGCTCTTTTCCAACTCTGTCTCGAGACAATCGTCATTGCCACTTTTTCTCTATTCATATAAGTCTGGAAAGTCTCTGCAAAGCCCCTGATAACGACGGTAAGGAATCCTTCATCGTCTAACATCTCTCTTACTGGCTGGTCCAATCTGTTACGGAACTCAACCATTTCTTGTAGCATGAAGGAATTCCACATGTACTCATCGTTATAATCATCAAAACTTAAAGAGTGCGACCCCAATCCTCTGCTCTGGAGCGTTCTCGTGACGTCAAAGTCAGAAGAGTAGTAAAACCCACCGCCATTAAGTAACTTCTTCAAATCATGGCATGGATGCTTTAGGTATGTTGCACTGTGTGAGCCAACCCTGTTGTCATCATAGGCATCCTGTTCGTTAGAAACCTCGGTTTCCGGCATAATTGGGTATCCATTGCTATCCAATTCTAGGAAATCCCAGGTTGATCTTGTCAATGAGTAAAACTCAACACCAAGGATCTTATTCACAGACTCACCGGGCACAGGCGCAGCACTTTTCTTGGCCGAAGTAATACAACAAATGAAAGTATCGTTCTCAACTTCAATCAATCCTAAAAATCCATGCACCTCCCTTTCGCAAAGCACCTTATAATTTTTCAAGTTAACATCTGTCTTTGGTCTAAACTCAATGGCACAACGACGTGATCCACCTTTGGTTTGAATTGCTTTGAAAAGAAGAACAAATTGCCTTGAAACCAACGCCAACGTACGTGGCTTATCGTGCAATAACAATTTCATTCTCTCTCACTCTGTCTCTCTTGTCTTTCTTTTAGTATTTATGCCTCCGGAGAAAGTTCGATTATCTTCTTGTAGACCTTGTGATTCGCGCTTATAGCCTCTTCACCCGTTTCAGGGACGACACCCGAACACCACTTTTCATCTAATGATAGTGAAATATTGGGAAATTGCGGTCATTTATAACAGTTTATGGTGTTAAATTATAATAATACCTTATCATGCTTTGGGGTTTAAGTGCTAGTTTATCAATTTAGCAAGATTTTATTTGAATTTTAAAGAATCTTCAAAAACTGATATGTCCATTTTTGTGTATCAACTTTCAATACCTTCTTGACTCCATGATTTTACATTTATTCAATTAAATAGCTTGAATTTCAATAATATTCTTATATATAGTAGCAGTGGCCATCAAACTAATACTAAATTGATAATTTAATTATATTAGCTCCCAAAATTGAAGGAGAAATCGTATTTTAAAAAGTGTGTTATCAGTCCCATCAGATAACACTGGAAGGATCACAGATGTCCGGATGGTGTTCGGGTGCAACATAAGATATCTTTCTCTATACATGAATAATTTTGTACTAAAACATAGTTATAAGACAGTAACAAATAATTATGTCAAATTTACTTTCGTATATAAGCATTGGAGTTACTGAATAACTATAAAACCCAATCATTCGATATGTCTGGCTTAAGAGTTAGCCCCGCGTGCCGTTAAGGCCTGCAGTGAAAGATACCAAGAAAGTTTAGCCAACGTACGTTGATATCATTCACAGGGATATATAAAAGCAGCAAGCTTTTCAACTTTCTTTCAAGTCTTAGAGTTTGTGGTAAAAGGGAAAAATGCCAACTGTGTTTATTGCTGGTGCCTCATCAGGAATCGGATTTGCCCTTGCAAAGGAATTTGCCTCGAGAGGTTACACTGTTTATGCCGGTTCTCGAAATGTTTCCAAGATGGAACCATTGGAGAAAATTGGAGTTAAGATCTTATCACTTGATGTCACATCTAAGGAATCCATTAAGAGTGCCAAAGAATTCGTTGAAAAAGATGGAGGTGTTATTGATATTCTTTATTTGAATGCCGGTATCACCGTGAAAGGTACATTGTTTGACATTCCAGTTGAAGACCTTGAATTTTGTTTTAAAACCAATGTCTTTGGACCTTTAATGGTTCTTCAAGAATTCCATAAGATGTTGTTACAAACACAGGGAACAGTTGCTTTCACAAGTTCAATTGCAGTTCATACTCAGATGCCATGTTTATACCCTTACACGGCTAGTAAGACGGCATTTGATTTGTTGGCAAAACAATTGGCAATGGAAGCAGGTAAATTAGGTATAAAGACAGTTTGTATTCGTACAGGTGCAATTGAATCCGAGATTTGGGCTCCACCTTATGTCCCACCAGCTGATTCTGTTTATTACTTGGATAATGGCTTACCATTATCATCACCTTTGGAACCTAGTAAGACACCAACTGATAAATACGCTAAAACGGCCATTAATGATATTGAGAGAGCAATTAAGAGACAAAGATTATATACTTGTCTCTATAGAGGTTCAAGATCTTGGGTCGCTTGGTTTATGGGTAAATTACCATTTGTTGGTATTTACATTCCGTTAGTCCACAAAGCAACTCAGTTTAACCTTGTCATTAAAAGAATCCAAGAGAGACTTCACGGCAAGAAAGAATAATGTACTATTTGAAATAGATTTATACTTATTTATATGTGAATATACAGAAGCACAATTTGGAGTCCCTCCCGTACAATATCGAACAGTATGCTGAATGTGTAGATCGAAAGCTGAACAAACAGAAAAGATCAAAATGAGGTAAGATATCTAAATCAAACAAATTGTATGCTTTAATGTATTTCTAATGATTTTCTTAGAGTTCGGGTAATTTGTTCTCTCGTATATAAAAAACTACCTGAACTGCATTTACTTGCATGTGTCTCACTCATTTCTCCTTTTAACTACAAGAGAATTATTTCAAATAGTTATATCTTGTATATAAGTTAAATATAAAAAAATTTATTCAATATATGAATTACTGAGAATAGCAGAAACAACAAAGAGTAGAACGATGATTGGAGATACAACTAGAGTCCCCATACATAACAATGCACCGTCACCGAAAGATGCCTTTATACCAAAGAGATCCCTTTGGCTATTAAAGGCATCAACAAGGGAAAACTGTGTACCTGCAGTTAAGCAAATGGCTATGAATGAGATTGCACACAGAACAAATGACATTGCCATTGTCAGTTTAGGAAGTGAAATATCTAACCAATTAAGATCTGTTTCTTTGTCAGAACAACAGTATATGAGAATACCACCAAGGAAAAGAATGAAGTTTATTGAATGAAGTACACCATTCCATATTATCAGGCTATTTATATGCTTCATTCTACTTTCAAGAAACTCAAGACCTTCTCTAGATATTGGTAAGGTTATTTCAGTCTCACTGTTAATAGGGATAAGGTTATGCTTATACTTAACAACAGAAGACTCTAAACCAATGACTTTATATAATGTATAATTATAAGTCAGATCATCTGCATTATAATAACGAGATTGACCATTAGTCTTGGAAATACCTTCATACCCTCTCATGTAGATCTTATAGTCATCACAAAGCCCAGTATCTGAGAGTTTGATATTATTAGAATCAGGATCTACCATATAGAGTAGATCCTTGTAAACTGCTTGTGGCTTAATATTTGTAAGATTTAGAGTGACTAGTTGTGTACCTTCTTGTTGAAGCCATAGAAGAATACATGAAGTTAGACACCCTATGGTTAATAGAAATGATACACTAAGACCGATCATATGCATCTTTTACGTTTGGTTTGACTTTCTTATAGTTTGGATAGGATCCCGAAAGACTAAAGTAAATAGAGCAGCTACATGCTTCCCATACTTGTGACTTATATATATACATTTAGAGCAGAAATTGGAATTTCCAAGTGAGTTGTTAATCTTACATAGTAGAACAGAAAATAGTAGAGCATCCGAAGTGGTTATGCGGCACTGGTGTTTTCTTCTAATTTATCAAATTCTATGTAAACGATCGTCTTTTTCCAGCTTATGAAATTTATATGTATAAAGTGCCCCTGTCTTACCTACTTCTGCTTCATACTACATGGTTAAAGAATCCAAATAACCGATTTTAGTTGTGTTAATTCATTAAAATGCTCGCTTCTTTTACCGCATATATAGTCTCGGATATTACCGGGATATAGCTAGGTCCATGACTCCCACTATAAAGGACTTTTGTTCTTGAAAGCTGGTGTTCTAAGGGACAATATCCTATCTAATTTAGATCAAGGCATGTTTAATAAATAAGAAACTTCATAATCCTTTCGGAACCAGCACATAGAAAGGCTAAAAAACTGCCCATCTTTTATGTCAGTTTTTCTACAATGAAATTGCGGGGTTGGAATATTTTCCACTTTGACAGCAGTCAGGACTAAGGGACTAGAAACCCGAGCCCTTGGGACTAGTGCCATTCTGAACAATGTGCGACGCTTGATAGAGTTTTCAGCTAGATATCTATCAATCCCAACAATTTACCGGTTAACTACTCGACACTTCTATTTGAGCACTCTCTAGTCATTTTTCTATATACTTGCGCCGGAGGTCAGCCACTTGTCATCGGAAGCGCGGGGTCCTACAAGGACAAGAGACTAAGGAGGACCAATAGCACCAAACATTCTATACCCCTTAGTTACCTAGTTATAGACAAATTACAATGACTCATACAATAGAGACGTATGACATCTTTCACAAAAACACCGTTTGCATATTAAAATCTGTGCAGCGAAAATGCGGGGCCTGAAAGGGAAAACCTTGAGGGTTAAGATAGAGGGGACTAGTCTTCGCGCATGAGAGGGGGGCACATGAGGGGGAAAGGGACTGGTGATCTGAGTCACAGAACAAAAATTTTCCACATTGCACACTTACATACAAAAATTTTTTTCTATATAAACAACCACATCTTCATCCTTTTCTTGTTTTACATTTGGGGTTTTTGATATCAATCAAACAGATTTCTCGATGTTTAAACGTAGTGTGTCGGTGATGCAAAAGGCTACCAAGCCTTATGCCAACATGCTCAAGGATCCATCCACAAAGTATAAACCATACCCACAAATTCCAATTAAGAACCGTCAATGGCCAGACAAGACAATCACAAAAGCACCAAGATGGCTCACAACAGATCTTAGAGACGGTAACCAGTCTCTCCCAGACCCAATGAGCGTCGAGCAGAAGAAGGAGTACTTCCACAAGTTGCTTGATATTGGTTTCAAAGAGATTGAAGTTGCCTTCCCATCTGCTTCTCAAACCGACTTCGATTTCACACGTTATGCCGTCGAGAACGCTCCAGCTGATGTTAAGATCCAAGCTTTAGTCCAATCTCGTGAGCACCTCATCAAGAGAACAGTCGAGTCCCTTTCAGGTGCTAAGAATGCCACTATCCATGTTTACCTCGCAACTTCTGATATGTTCCGTGATATCGTTTTCAACATGTCTCAGGAGGAGGCCGTTGAGAAGGCTGTTTGGGCTACCAAGCTTGTTCGTTCTTTAACTAAGGATGACCCTGCTCAGCAAGCCACAAACTGGTCTTACCAGTTCTCCCCAGAGTGTTTCTCCGATACACCAGTTGAATTTGCCCTTGAGATTTGTGAGGCCGTTAAAGCTGCTTGGGAGCCAACTGCTGAAAACCCAATCATCTTCAACTTACCAGCTACTGTTGAAGTTGCAACACCGAACATTTACGCCGACCAAATTGAATACTTCCACACACATATCTCCGAGAGAGAAAAAGTTTGTATTTCTACCCATGCTCACAATGACAGAGGCTGTGGTGTTGCCGCATCTGAGTTAGGTATACTCGCCGGTGCTGACCGTGTTGAAGGTTGTCTCTTTGGTAACGGTGAAAGAACCGGTAACGTTGACTTGGTCACTGTTGCTTTGAACATGTACACACAGGGTGTGGCTCCAGAGTTGGACTTCTCCGACTTACAATCTGTGATTGAGGTCGTTGAGAAATGTAACAAGATCCCAGTTCATCCTCGTGCCCCATACGGTGGTGAACTTGTCGTTTGTGCCTTCTCTGGTTCTCACCAAGATGCTATCAAGAAAGGTTTCGAGAAACAGGCTATCAGAAAGGCTCAGGGTGATAACTACTGGAGAATGCCATACTTGCCATTGGATCCAAAGGACATTGGTAGAGATTACGAGGCTGTCATTAGAGTTAACTCTCAGTCTGGTAAGGGTGGTGCCGCTTGGGTTGTCCTTAGAGCCCTTGGCTTGGACTTACCACGTCAATTACAGATTTCCTTCTCTGCTGCTGTCCAGACCGAAGCTGACAAGCTTGGCCGTGAATTGAAGGCTTCCGAGATTGTTTCTTTGTTCAAGGAGAGATACAACTTTGACAATGTTGGTCCAATTGCCCTTGGCGAGTACGACGTTGTCAAGAACCCTAACGTTGCCGATGGCCGTATCTTCCGTGGTGACTTCATCGTTAACGGTGAGACCGTCACTGTTGAGGGTCACGGAAACGGTCCAATCTCTTCCTTCTTGGATGCTTTGGCTCACTTCACCGGCTGTAGACTCGGTGTCCAGAACTACACAGAGCACTCTGTTGGTTCCGGTTCCGGCTCCAAGGCTGCTACCTTTGTCCAGTTAGTCTACGTCGATGCTGACGCTAACAAGGACTCCCGTTGGGGTGTTGGTCTCCACGAGGATGTTTCCCTCGCTGCATTGAACTCAATCTTGTCCACTTTCAACTCCCTCGTTACATCTGGTGCCATTGAGCCAGAGTACGCCGAGGGCTCCAAGGACGCTGCATCTGGTAACTAATCAGCTACTTTGCATATTCATCAACAGAGTGAAGCATGGCACTGCCTAGCTACCCAAAACTACATCACACACTAAAAAGCACAGCACAGACGTTAGTGCAGTCACATGATAGCTGTCTCCTTAGATACTGAAGAGACCGCATATCAATCCCCCAAAAAAGGGATCAAAGATTTGACCCCGTTTATTTATATATGAAACAAATGAACATCCTGTATTAGAAACAACGCACTGGGCCCTGTAGAGAGCTTCATCAATGGCAATGAGAGGAACAGTCACCGATTCGATCCTTAATCCTTTTTTTTTTTTTTATTTTTTTTTATTTTTTTTCTTTCCATCGTCCACACAAGAAATTCAAAAACCAAACAAAGATCATTTTAATTAGCCGCTGTCATCAAAGAAAGCAGCAAGAGCGCTTCGAAATTGAGGTAACCTCACACCTATAAAAAGAGCAAGAGCTTCCGAACCCGTTAGTCCTTGAATAAAAATTAGCCGCCCATTGGCTTTGTTTGATTTGGTCGAAGCAGAGAAGACGCGCTATTATAATCGCTCCACTCACGCACAGACTGATCCCCCATATATTGTTCAGCAGGCTCTCCAAACAGAAATCTAGCCGTTTTTCGAGGATTGCTAGTCCGAGCCCAAGTAAGACCGCCGAAGAGCTGAGATCTACGCCTACCGCCTGCCTAGCTTGCAACTTTTAGCCTGTCTCACAAACCCATTTGCTATCGGGAAAAGGTCATGTCACTTGAAGAAGAGGTCGCTAAGAACCCCGAGCTCTACGGTATCAGACGCTCAACGCGTGTGCAAACGAAGCCGTCCCAGTTCATCGAGAGCTCTGACGAGGAGGAGAGAGTACAGAAGAAACGCAAGAAGCGCGTCCAGGCTAGTCATAGCGACGCGGATGACACAATGAATGACAATGAAGATGACATGGACGTTGATGATGATGATGACGACGATGACGACGATGACGAATTTGGTGCGCCAAAGACCAAGAAACGATTTGGAAAGAGACGGAAGGTCGCAAAGAAGAAGTCCTCAACACCAATGGCCGAGGAAATTCGTTTTAGCTCAAGAAACGCCCGCGTGGTGAACTACAACGTTGACGGCGGTAACGACGATGATCTCCTGGAATCCGAGGACGAGGACGACGAAGGCGGCTACTACTACTACGACAGCAACACAGCGAACAGCAATGGCGCAGAGTCCAACCAACGAGGCGTTGACATGGTTGTGGATCACCGCTTCATCGACGAGACAAGCGAGGCGAACTACCCAAGAGATCTTGCGCAGTGCAAGAAAGATTACAAGTTCCTCATCAAATGGCAGGGCGAGTCGCACATCCACAACACATGGGAGCAGTACTCCGAGCTCATTGGCTCGAAGGGTATTAAGAAGATCGACAACTACATCAAGCAGTTCATTATCCTTGACTTCGAGATCCGCCATGACGCGATGACCACCCGTGAGGACATCGAGTCCATGGACATTGAGCGTGAGCGTAGATTGGACGAGATCGAGGAGTACAAGAAGGTGGAGCGTGTGGTGGACTCAGAGAGACAGTTGGACGACGACGACGAAGAGGTGTTGAAATACTTCGTCAAATGGCGTCGTGTTAACTATGACGAGGCAACCTGGGAGCTTGCCGACGAGATTGTAAAGCTGGCTCCAAAGGAAGTCAAGCATTTCCAGCAGCGTCTCCAGTCAAAGATACTGCCGTCGCTATCGTCGAACTACTCCGGATCAAGACCAAGGTTTGAAAAGCTCGTTGCTCAGCCAAAGTTCATCAAGGGTGGTGAGCTCCGTGATTTCCAGCTTACAGGTTTGAACTGGATGGCTTTCCTCTGGTCTCGTAATGAGAACGGTATTCTCGCCGATGAAATGGGTCTTGGTAAAACAGTGCAAACGGTGGCTTTCCTTTCATGGTTAGTATATGCCAGAAGACAAAATGGCCCACACATCGTCGTGGTGCCTTTATCAACAATCCCAGCCTGGCAAGAGACCTTTGAGAAATGGGCTCCAGACCTCAACTGTGTCCATTACATGGGTAACAGTGAAGCCAGAAAGACAATCCGCCAAAATGAGTTCTACAACAACAAAAAGATCAAGTTCAACGTGCTACTCACAACGTATGAATATATCCTTAAGGATGCGTCTGATCTTGGCTCAATAAAATGGCAGTTCTTAGCAGTTGATGAGGCTCACAGACTGAAGAACGCAGAGTCGTCACTGTACGAGGCTCTGAACTCTTTCAAGGTTGCAAACAGAATGCTCATCACTGGTACTCCATTGCAGAACAACATTAAAGAGCTTGCTGCTTTAGTGAACTTCCTCATGCCAGGAAAGTTTGAGATTGACGATGAAATCGATCTCGAGTCTGGCGATAAAGAACAAGAGAACTACATCCGTGACTTACAAACGCGGTTGAAGCCTTTCATCTTGAGACGTTTGAAGAAAGATGTTGAAAAATCGTTGCCATCGAAGACAGAGAGAATCCTTAGAGTTGAGCTCTCAGATCTCCAGACACAGTACTACAAAAATATTCTTACAAAGAACTATGCCGCATTGAATGCAGGCTCTAAAGGTTCCCAGGTGTCGCTACTCAACGTTATGAGTGAGTTGAAGAAGGCATCCAACCACCCATACCTCTTCGACTCTGCCGAGCCCCAGGTGCTTGCGAGATTTGGTGAACCGGTGAACGGTATTCACTCAAGAGAGGATATCCTTAGAGGTATGATTATGTCATCTGGTAAGATGGTCCTCTTAGATAAGTTACTTACACGACTCAAGAAAGATGG
This sequence comes from Petasospora americana, assembly GCA_003708795.3. Lineage (NCBI taxonomy): Eukaryota > Fungi > Ascomycota > Saccharomycetes > Phaffomycetales > Wickerhamomycetaceae > Petasospora > Petasospora americana. The sequence continues at coordinate 233,382 of PPOA03000011.1, forward strand.
CCACAGAGTCTTAATTTTCTCTCAAATGGTCCGTATGCTTGATATCCTGGGTGACTATCTATCCATTAAGGGTGTTAACTTCCAGAGACTTGACGGTACCGTCCCTTCAGCCCAGCGTCGTATCTCCATCGACCACTTCAACGCTCCAGAGTCCAATGATTTCGTCTTTTTGCTCTCTACGAGAGCAGGTGGTCTTGGTATTAATTTAATGACAGCTGACACTGTCATTATCTTTGACTCAGACTGGAACCCTCAGGCAGATTTACAAGCCATGGCCAGAGCCCATAGAATTGGTCAGAAGAACCATGTTATGGTTTACAGATTTGTCAGTAAGGACACAGTCGAGGAAGAAGTCCTTGAGCGTGCTAGAAAGAAAATGATCTTGGAGTATGCTATTATCTCTCTTGGTGTTACAGCTTCCAATAGCTCGGGTAAGAAGAATGAGCCATCTACTGGTGAGCTCAGTGAGATCTTGAAGTTCGGTGCTGGTAACATGTTCAGCAAAGCTGGCGAGAACCAGAAGAAGTTAGAAGAGTTGAACTTGGATGACGTCTTGAACCACGCTGAAGACCATATCACTACACCAGACCTTGGTGAGTCTAATTTGGGTGGTGAAGAGTTTTTGAAACAGTTTGAAGTCACTGACTACAAGGCGGACGTGGACTGGGATGATATCATCCCAGCCGAGGAATTGGCCAAGTTGAAAGAGGACGAGAAGAAGCGTATGGAAGAGCAGTACCTCCAAGAGCAGATTCAGATGTATGCCAGAAGACAGGCTGCCATTAATAAAATGCAAAACCCTGGTGCTTACCAGGACGGCGATGATGATGACGACGACGACGATTCGACAAAGAAGACCAGAAAGAGAAAAGATTACAACAAGATCACAGATAAGGAGGTCAGAGCCATCTACAGATCTATTCTGAAGTTTGGTGACTTGTCAACTAAGTGGGATGACTTGATTCAGGAGGGTACTTTGTCGGAGAATAAGAACCCAGAACTCTACAAGAAATCGTTCACCGAATTGGTTGAAACCTCCAAAGAGCTGGTTAAAGCTGAAGAGGAGCGTCGTAACAAGGCCCTTGCGGTGCTAGAGAAGGCCGCTTTGGAGTACAAGGCCAAGGAGAAGAGTGGCGAGATAGCGCCATTACCGGCCTCCCAGAACCCGATGACGATATTCTTGAATAAGCGTAAGGAGCGCAAGGCCATCCTTTTCGAGTCACAAGGAGTGAAGAACATCAATGCTGAGCTGATCCTCTCCAGACCAGAGGACATGGAGCTTATTCGTGAGGCTGTTGCAAGCTTTGATGACCCATTGCATTTCAAGTTCAATGCCACCATCAAGCCTGTATACGGCTGGACTTCTAAGTGGACCCAGCATGATGATGAGATGTTGGTTGTCGGTGTCAGCAAGTACGGCTACGGTTCTTGGGTCCAGATTAGAGACGATCCGTTCTTGGGGCTGAGTTCTAAGGTTTTCTTGAATGAAGTTGGTACAGCTCCAGGTCCAAAGAAGAAGACCAAAGCGGCCGACGCTGATGTGAAGACAGAAGAAAGTGATGAAACGAAAGTCAAGTCCGAGCCAGACCTCACAAAGGAGAACACCCCTGCTACGCCTATCCCAGCCTCTTCTGATGCAGCTGAGAAGTCCGGAGTTCCGCCATCCTCAGCAACCTCTTCCAGTGATGCTTCATCTCAGGTTAAAAAGGAAGAGAAGAACGAGGACAAGAGCTCCAAGAAGGTCCCAGGTGCTGTGCACTTGAGTAGAAGAGTTGACTACTTAATCAGTGTTTTGAAGGGTGGAGACACCGATGACACTGCCAACAACACGCCTGCCCCATCGACTCCTGTGCCAACTGAAGCCAAGAAGAGAGTGAGAAAACCAAAGACTGAAGGTGCTGCTGGTAACGGTCCAAGAGCTATCAAGCCTAAGCCTGCTAGAGCCAAGACCCCAGAGGCTGGCAAGGTTGTTAAGCGTGTTAAGAAGCCAATCGACGAGAAGATTGCGAAGAAGCTTCCAACAGGCCCTGCGTCTATGGTCAAGGACAAGGCACCAAAAGAGAAGGAAAAGACCATCACCGTGTCGGAAGAAGGCTACGAGAGCATGGACGAACAGAGCTGTAAGAGCACACTGGACCCGATGCGTCACTCGCTGAAGAGGATTAGAAAAGGTGCCACAGGACTGGACCGTAAGGAGTGGGCCAGTCTCCTGAAGACAGAGCTTATGAACATCGGAGACTTCATCGAGAAAGTGGTTGAAGAGAGTAAGGGCGACAAGGCTAAGTTATCCAAGCACCTCTGGTTCTACACCTCACACTACTGGCCAAACGCAAAAGTCAAGAGCAAACAGATCACCTCCATGTACAAAAAGCTGAAGGGTGCTGCTCCTGAGTAGACTCAGTATATAAAATGTTTGTATTGTTACATTGTTCGTAGCTGTACCTTACATTTTCGCGAGTGCCGAATCAGGCGAAATGTCAACAGATGACGGCTGCTCGCCCCGGGTTTTTGATGTGTGAAAAATTGTAGGGGAAGAGGTCTCAGATATTCACATTTTTCAGAGCAAAGGTTGTAGATAGCAACTAGGCAGGAAACACACCAAAGTGGTCTTTGTCTTTTGATCCTACGCTTCCGAAAACAGAGGAAGGAAAGAGAGAGAACCGAGAGACGTCTGAGAGGCGGACGCATACCACTTAGTACGACTTTTACATTCGGTATGTAGCACCAAAAATACCCTTTGTTGCAGTATCTCTGAGAATTTATAGATAGAGCGTTTTGCGGAGCAGACGAGGGGAGGTGGCAGGTTGTATAACCTCTGTGTATTGATTCTCTGGGCTGTGTGCAAGGGAGATGAGTATCAAGGGTACTAACAAGATGACTGGACTTAGGCGAGCTGTAACCAGGCGAGGGACGAACCCCATTGAGCAAGCCAGGGATAAGCAAGAAGACGCTAAAGAAGCCAAAGAAGCTGAAGCAGAGCCACCAAGGCCAAGGACAAGAGCAGACGAGGAGATTTATATCCACACTGCAACACTGAAAGAGCCACTAAGAAGGACACTTTCGCAAAGATCAAATAGTGGGAACCCTATTCACCGTGTTTATTCCAACGGAATGTCAGAGAGAAAGACCACAACTGCACCTCTAACTGCCATTATCGACGATGCTTTAAATCGTTTAAACTTACAAGGAGCTGCGTCGTTTGTAAGGAGCTGTCTCAGCGTAGTGACACATTACGTAATCTCATCAAGATACGTCTCCACGGAATGGACAGGACAGCTACACTTGCAAAGCTTTGGGCTTGGGGCTGGATCCATCGTCATGATGCTGTTCTTGTACCCCTACTTTGGTAGATATTTCCAGCAGTGGTTTGAGGTGTTTGGCTCATTGTTCAGACATATTGCCCTTTTGGGCATTGTCGTGCTTGTTATCAGCTATATCTCGAACCCGGAAGTAGCTGTGAAGGAGAAGAAAGTTAATCATAACTACACAGAGTTAGAATACTCTGTCAAGTCGTCAGACCCTACACGTCCATCTTCGCCAACAAAGAAAGTCAGAAGAGCCTTACCTCGCCGCGAGACAGAACCAATAACCTCGAGAAGAAGCTCCGAGGCACAGATGCTGGTGAGCTTAACCGAACAGCAGCAGTTCCTCGAGAGAGCAAGACAGGACTCTGGTGCTGGTAAGCACAGAGACCCGTATGATAAGTTCATGAGCGGTGCTTTCAAGGAAGAAGGCAACCGAGAAAAGTACAACAACTTCATCGATGAGGCCGCAAAGATGGACGACGAGAGACAGAAATACAAGAACTTTGTAGGTGCAAACAGAGAACAAATAATGAGGAAGAGAGATTAACGAATATACGAAGATTTAATTAAGCGGGGGATCATAAAATTGACATATAAATTTTAAAATTAGAAGTTCTCACCTGGGATCTCGAAAACAACTTGCTTACCAGTCAACTTGCTGTAGATAGACTGGAAAGACTCCAACTTGTAGTCAACGGACTGAGCATCCTTAGAGTCCAAAAGGACCTTCTGGATCTTGTTACCACCAACGAGGTATCTAACTCTCTTACCGACAATCTCAGTTGGGAAGACCAAGTCCTCCAAGATCTTGTCGTGGACAGCAGACAAAGTACGGGATCTTGGTCTCTTCTGCTGCTGACGGGAGGTTCTACCTGGCTTTGGCAAGATTCTTCTCTCAGCAAGGAAGACAACGTGTCTGTCTGGGAACTTCTTCTCCAACTCACGGGTCAACTTGGTCTGGACCTTGTGGTAAGCAGAGACAGATGGGACTGGGACGAAGATGGCAATAGCCTTCTTACCACCGGTAACGTCAATCTAAAATCAGTTGTTAGTATAAACGGGATTCATATAAATGAAATTTTTGAGAGGGTCACAGTCAGAGCAAGATCTCTAGAGAGGATACCGTTCTCAGTTGTATACAAAAGAGGTACGATTCAAGGCTTTTTAGACAGAGAAAAGCCAGTTTGATGATGTTTCATAGTTTGATATGTTTGACAGTGTTACGATACTGAATGGTGGGTTCATTGGCTTCTTGCGGTGACTGTGGGTCTCCGCTTCATAATTTGCTTACCTCTCTGATGGACTTGAACTGGAGGGTTCTAAGGTCAGCCTTCAAGTCTGGAGAGTTAGACTCCAAGTCAAGGAAGGCCTGGGCAACCTGCAACTCCAACTCGGATGGCTTCTCGTTCAAGATCTTAGCAGCAGCAGACATCGTTGATTAATTAAGGTAATATCCTAAACCAAAGGAAAGAGGAGAAGGGGACGCTCTGTGGAAAGTTTTTGATATTTTTCAAAACCGCGCACACACAGCACACAGCACACACAGCGAAAAAGCAGTGGGCGCGACACTTGCGCGCGCGCCCAAACCGCACCGCGCAAATTCCAGTGCGTCATTTTTGCAGGGCTCCATAACGTTTATCGTTGGTAGGAGCACTCATTCAGGAGAGATGAAAAAGTTCGAGTGGTGTGTGGGTGTTTCCAGGGTGCAGCCCTAAGACTAGGCACGTGATAGGGTTTTCCACCCCAATGAGAATTTCGTATGGAGCTGGGAACGCCAAACAAGGCTAAATCGCATTAAATATTTTCTCAATGCTACTGAATATTTTGAGAGTTCTCAAAATATCAGAGTAATGGAAAGATCATTGATATAAAACTCCTACAGTTGGGTATAAACGATTGACACTTTATATCTCTCAGAGGATACTAAGATCCAGTAGCACGTGACCTGTGTCACGTGACCCATACTGATTTTTTTTACGTCCCCCACGATTTCATATTTGCCCCGGATCTCCACGTTTCTCTCTTTCTTTCAGTAATCCTTTGGATGTTTAGAACTTTAGCCAGAAGAATGTTAGTTGCATATTCAGATTTGAAACCTCTAGAGATAACCGAGCAGTCCAAGAGATTGGCAGCTTACAGAGCCGTTGATGAGAATTTCCCACCAGAGTGTAAGGTTGTTGGTATCGGCTCAGGCTCGACCGTTATTTACGTTGCTGAACGTATTGGCCAAAGAGAAGATAAAGATAAGTTTGTTTGCATTCCAACAGGATTCCAGTCAAAGGCACTGATCCTGGAAAACGGCTTACAGCTGGGCTCTATCGAGCAGTTCCCAGAGATCGATATTGCATTTGATGGAGCAGACGAAGTTGATACCCAGGTTAATGCCATCAAGGGAGGTGGAGCATGTCTCTTCCAAGAGAAGTTAGTCGCTTACTCTTCGAAGAAGTTCATCCTTGTTGCAGACTTCAGAAAGAAATCCAAGAACTTAGGTATAAACTGGCAGAAGGGTGTACCAATTGAAGTTGTTCCAAGCAGTTACGTTTATGTCTCAAACAAGCTGAAAGACTTAGGAGCTAACAAGATTGTCTTGAGACAAGGTGGGTCAGCAAAAGCTGGCCCAGTTATCACCGATAACAACAACTTCCTGATTGATGCCGACTTTGGTGCTATCGAGGACCCAGCCAAATTACACGAGCAGCTAATTAACATTGTTGGAGTTGTCGAGACGGGTTTGTTCTTAGAGCACCCCGAGATGGCTTACATTGGAGAAGAAGACGGCACGGTCACAATAAGAACCAAGAAAGGTGATATTACTAACTAAATCTTTTTATGAGTATTTGAGAGCCAGCTCAAACCTTCGACTAAACCTTGGCCAGTTAGTGCATTTGAGCCAATAACTGCGTATAAATCTGAGTCCATGAGATTTTTCAGCTCTAAGGAATCTGCAACTTCCACGACACTTTTGGAGTTTGATAAGTCTTGCTTATTTGCAAAGACCAGTAATAAGAAGTTCTTCACACTTGGGATATTTTTTAATTCTTTAATAATTTTGTAAAGATGCTTTTTACTTTCTTCAAACCTCTCTTGATCGGAGGCATCAATGACATAAACTAACGCATTGGTCTTTGGATAGTAATGACGCCATAGTGGACGCAATCGATCTTGTCCACCAACATCCCACATGTTAAACTTCACGTTTTTATATTGGAAAGTCTCAACATTAAAACCAACGGTTGGTCCGGTCGTTTTAATCTTATTCAGCTTAAGTTTATAAAGGATAGCTTCCCTGGTTAGTACCTCGTCAATTGACTTTTAATACAGCACACTCACTTGTTTTACCCGCACCATCGAGACCAAGCATGAGAATTCTTATCAAAAGACGTGTTAGTAGCTAAAATTTGAACATTCTCAGTGGGCCAACATACTTCATCTCTTTAGTACCGAAGAGTTTGGACTTTTCACTTGTTAGTAAACACTCAAAAATAATTTTTAGAAGACCTTAGAAAGACAAATTGAAAGACTCACAATTGCTTTAGACACAGAACCACCCATCTTCTCTATAATTTCTCTAAGATTAAAGTATTATCTACAAATTAAGATAAATTACATACAAATTTATGAAGAATTTGAATGTATACAGACAAACTTCCGCGAATGCTGTTTATTCGCGCGTGCGCGAATGCGCGAATGCGTTCTTTTTTCTTTCCCTCACTCGAAATCCACGTACGAAGTTGGGAAAACTCCCCTTTTGCCATTAATTTCACCCTCTGTCCAGCCACCATCATCGCCTGTGACGACTTCAATTCTATCACCCGCCTGGATGCTCAGCTCCCCTTCGTCCTCTGCCTCGTAGTCAAACTTGGCTATGCAATAATTGACCTTTTTGGTATTCCGTTTTCTTGGTGCTGGCGTGGCTGGGGCTTTCGCTGTAGAAACTTGAATATATGAAGTAGGCACAAGTCCCTGTTGACCATCAGTTTTCGAAATCTTAGTCCAGCCTGATCCATCGTCTTCGCTGACGATGTTAAATGCTTCCTGCGCAAGAATGGAGACCTCATCTTCACCAGAACTTTGGTAGTCATACAATGCGATTCCCCCTGAGTTCTTAGAAGGAGAAGAAGAAGACGCAGCAGAGACAGACGAGATAATCGAAGTTGTACGAGGTCTTAAGATCGATCCCAGTTTAAATTGGGAGTGGTGAGATTTCGATGATTTGATAGACTCACCGTCTCCAAAGACATTTATGTCCTGAACCACTTCTTTCTTTGATGATCCACCATGCTTGAAACGGGATAGCAAACCTCTCTTTTTTGTAGTTATAGTGAGATTATCTAACGATAAATCTTGCTCTCCGGCATTGTTTTCAATTGTTTCAATTTCAACTTGTGCAGAGACTTTATAAGTTTCATCAATTACAAATTTATTGAGAATGTTCAAATAACTCTGTAGAGAATCAATTGAGTCTTTGAACTCAAATGATTCGCCAGTTTTCAAAGATTGTCTCTTTGTTTGTAACTTGTTCAAGTTTTCCCTTTCACTTTCTAAAGCTTCGTCGTATTTGGAAGAATTCTTATATGCTAGCACCAATGACTTCTTCAGGTACTGTAATTCTTCCGGCTTTGTAATGAAGAGTTCATCATCGTGCCAGATGGATGAAGGAATGTAATAGAAATCCTGAGGCTCAGTCCAGCTCGACTGGTTATGCTTTATGAACATCGTAGTGTCCAACTGTGGCTGATTCTCATTAACAACAGAACAAATCCTCTCCAGGGATTTGTTGTCTTTGGTGTTCTTATTGGTCTCTAAGGTACAACCGTTCTTCCACAGTAAGTTCAGCTGTCTCGTTTTGAACTCGGAGAGATCTTGTAATACGTCCAGCAATTCTGGCAAATCCTGGTAGTAAAACTTATCCTTCACCCTGTTGGCGATGTTGATCTTTATTAAATATTCGTTTTTGGATACGTTCATCTCTGTCTCCTTATCATGCAGTTTGCTTTGGTACTTGTCTTTATTACCTGACTTTTCAGCCTTTGATCTTGTGCTTTCCATGCTTGAGCACATATCGTCATACCGCTTCTTGGCCTTGGTCACGTGATCAAATATTTCACTCTTGTGCTTTACTAAAGTATCCGAGTAAATTGAGTCAACTCGATTTTTCAAGCCTTCACACGTTCTCTGCAGTGCCAGGACCTGATCAGCACACTTGATAGCCAGCTCATTACCGAAGTTATTGTGATTCTTAGCGATAGTCTCTGTCTCTGATAACAATTCTGTCCATGCAACAAGCGAAGCAGACTCTAAAGACCCCGGAGTAAATTTCGGATCGTCACCAACACTGACATTCGTGGACTTCATAGATTTCTTCTTCAAGAATTCAGTTGATAGCTTGGCCAATTGACTGGCATATTCTTTTTCAATCTGAGAACGTTGTCTATAAAACTGTTCAACATCGGACAGGAAAACCAAATTGTTATTAACCCAGTTCCCCGTCTCTTTGAAAGAGTCCTTCAGCTCATTACCAAGACTGACTGACATTGTCCCCTTTCTCTATTAAAACTCTGGGGAATTTTTTTCTTATCTTTTCTTATCAAATCTATAGAAAAAGGAGAGACTTACTCCACCTTTGCCTCGAGACCTGAAACCCCTTAATAATGTTCGCGAATACCGCGAACCTGATCTTTTTCCTGAAAGGGGGCTCATAACCCGAATTTTTCAGGCTGATATAAAACAAGCTTCGATAGCCCCCATGAGGCTATCATATTTGTACTTTGAGGAGAAGCAGAAGGATTAGCACTCACATCCTTATATTTGGCATTTCATATTGTTTAGACTAAAAGGAAGGCAATTGCCATTTATCTTAATACGAAGAGTCCACTGGAAGAGAAAGAAGATGGCATCCAAGCGACAAAGATTGCTTGATTTGGTGAAGACAACTAAGGATGTTTACATACCTTCGATATCAAATACAATAACACAGCTGGCAAGCGAGGCAACAACAAGAGCACTCAACTACACAGAGCCACAGGAAACCGTTATAAACACCGATACCAAAGGTGCACAAATCTTGCTTTATCCACACTTCACAAGACAGGACAACCAGTACCACACACAGTGCCATGGCTGGGTCTACTCCTCGGAGGGTTCCTTAAGGAAGAAAAAGTTGATATTGACACTGGCAAGACAGCTTGCCAAGTCAAACAACGGGCCAGTCTCCGAGATGACTGCGACACAGCTGGACGAACAGCTAAGCTCAATTGATGACGAGTCGTCTGTGTCTTCAATGTCTTCAGATTTGAGTGGTAGGCCACTGAAACGCACGGGCACATCTTCAAGCGAGTCTTCGTTCTCATCACAGCAATCCGAGACGGACGAGGTGCTAAAGGAGAGAATCGCAAACTTCCTCAATAGGTCGTTGGGTAACACGGAGCTGCTGATCGTTGTTGGTGGTGTTGATCGTGAGGAGATGGTCACCGTAGACTGCTTGACCGACGGTAACGGTAACTTCAACATTGATGTCGACACCGACTTCAGGCCAACCTACATCCAAGTTGCGATTGCTAACGACGAGAAGATCTTTGTATTCAGAGACACGATTTTCCCCGGAGCATCGAAGTATGGTGTTATCAGTGATATCGATGATACCATCAAGCACACCGGTGTCTGCGGTGATAAGAGAACGATCTTCAGAAACACGTTTACAGACAGCATGGAAACATGGGAGATCCCCGGTGCAGCTGATTGCTTCAGATTTCTGTATCAAAAGTATGATATGCCGTTTTTCTATGTTTCCAACAGTCCATATCAGCTCTTCTCAAACTTGGTGAAGTTTTTTGATCTATTTGAGTTCCCAAAGGGGTCAATGTACTTGAAGAAGTACTCCGGAAACATCATGAACTCTTTATTCGAGGCTTCTCGTACGAGAAAGAAGGCTCCAATAGAGAGAATTCTGAAGCACTTTGAGGATAAGAAGTTCTTCCTCATTGGTGATTCTTCAGAGCAAGACCTCGAGGCCTACACTGACATCGCAAGAACACACCCGGAGAGGATAGCAGCTATTTACATCCGTGTAGCTGCGAATTCCATGTCAGTGGAAACCTTCAAGATTCTCACTGATATCCTGGTCAAGAGATCAGTTCCAATTGACGAGACTTGTCAAGACATCAAGGACAAGTTTGAACAGTTAAACTCAAGTGAACAGAATCTCATTGACCTGAGCGATGAGAAAACTCCAAGAATTTCCACTGAACATATGGCAGAGTTGGTTATAAACTCAGTTACAAAATCTGAAGGTAACGAGGACTTGGAACAAGGATCTTCAGATGAGTTCTTTAATACTTCACGTGGTCTTGAGAATACTAAGAAGTCTCCACCTCAAGTACCATCAAAGCCAAAATCTTTACAGTCGGCACCAAAGTCTGCCCCCGAGACGTCTGATCAGTTACCACCATTACCGAGAAGACCTATCCCACCACCACCACCACCTTCACGTCCACAGGGTAACAAAGCAAGATCAGTTGAACAGCCAGAGGTCCCACCTTCTTTCAATTCGAACAACTTGATGGACCAACAGACAGAAGAATGGATCTCGAGGATCTTGACGTCACTGCTGGTATTGAGGAAAGCTGGAAACATCAAACTGAAATTATTTGTTGAGTTTAATGAGATACAAGAGGATATTGTTAATTATATGAAATTAAACGATAACCAATAAGAGCAATTTCGTCTGGAACGTATATATTTTTATTGGCTTATGTATAAAATGAAATAATGAATCTACAAGTACGAATATAACAGACATTAGAAAGTCATACAATGACAAAAAGATATACATAGTGGATCGTTACAAATGTTATCCGCATAAATATTTTCCCTTATGCTATGTGGAGGGTGTGGTTTGTGGAGTGTTGATGGGTGAAGACTCAATGCAATTTTTAGAAAATCATATAAATTTCTTTCTTTAAGCTTCCTCTGCTTGAGACTCTTCTTTCTGCTCTTCTTTCTGCTCCTCTTTCTGCTCCTCTTTCTTATCCTCGGATGTTGTGAAGGTGATGTTCTTACCATCACCGTAATCCTTAATCTTCTCTTCTGTTTCATCAACAGCCTTTCTAAACTGTGTCATATCAAATGCAACTTCCGATTCGTCATTGAACTCCTCAACGTACTGCTTGTTCAAGTACTTCTGCTCGAAGATCTGTCTTCCTGTGAGTCTTGCCTTTACATTGGCCTTCTTCTCCTCATTGAGCCTCTTGATCTCATTATCTTGTTTCCATTTGCTGAAAGACTCAACTGTGATAGGTGTGAGTCCCGTCTTTGGTAATCTCTGTCTTTCTGTCTCAATGAACTCCTCTAATGTGATCTTTGGTTGGGAGTCAGCAGCCATTTTCTCCAATCTCTTCTGCTCTTTAGTCTTCAAAACGAAACCTGGTGGTAACGAATGCTGGTATTTACATTGATCACCATCGTTCGGACAAATCCAGAACCAACCATATTTACCATCTTCAACAGCTTCAATGAAGTGCTTACACACTTTGTCTGTTGTGGTTCTATTGTTTCCATGCTTTGACTTAATAACACTTCTAAGCTTCTCTTCATCCCACTGCTCCATTGTATCAGCTTCTTTTTGTTTTCTATCATCTGTGTAAAGATCCTTCTTTGTGGCTCTTTTACCAACGTTGAGGTCGTGGGAGAATTTACATTTGGCACCTCTTGTACACTTGTTATCTCTGAAGTTAACACAAAGGACACTCTTTGGATCAACACCAAATGGAACTTTCTGTTCTACTTGTGATCTCATTAACAATTCAGCTTCTTTCTTAGCAGCTTCTGCAGCCTTCTTCTCTGCAGCCCTCTGCTTAGCCATAGCAAGCTCCTTCTTGGCTTGTGCACTGGACATAGCAGTCTGTTCAATCTCCCTCACAAACTTCTGAACCTTAGAAGATTTGTTTTTCTATTAAGATGTTAGTATGCTCATCTCATCAAAACTAAGTCACAAGATCGCTTACATTTTTCATACCAAAGGTCTTATCCTCCACTTTCTTCTTAAGATCCTTCTTTGGTGCATTCTGTTTATTCTTCTTTGGTGGCATTTTGGTCTTTTTCTTTTCTATTTGACTCTTGAATGATCTCTTTAAAGAACTTTTCACACGTCCAACGCTTGAAAGATTAATCCTCGTGAGCTTCGAGAACTGAAAAAAAAATACAAACACCCGAACACCACAAACAACATCGGTAAGGGCCACATACCCCGCGAATGCGTTCGATATTTCACCTTTATGGCCCAAGTGCTTTTAGTTCTACAGATCAAATTAGTAGTACATAACAAATTTTAGTCTTCATTCTTAGCTTTTCTGCTAACAACCCTCATCAGTGATAACGGGATATCATCCTCGTCGTCCGTGTCCAATTGCCCTAGGGATCTCGCGCTTGCCCTATCATCACCTCTCATCCAAGAGCCTAATGAGTAAACCCGTTTTCTGAAACCATTCGATATCCCACTACCAGTAGTGTGGATCGAATCATCGTCGTGAATAGCCACTGGGTCATTGTTCTCAGATTCCATAGAGTCATAGCTCTCATCGTCGTTACCGGCAGTCTCATTAATACCTTCGTCAATTGTAGAAATACCTGGGTTAATCAATAGCTGTTGATACCCTTCAGAAGCAATAGCAGCATAATCGGCATACAACGAGCGACTTAAGAATCCATATTTAAACTCGTTGACACCAACGAGAACTTTTGCTAACTCAACAAGTTCTTCAATGTATCTAATGACCTCTTCAGTAGCTGCACTTGATGCATTCCAACTTAAGAATTTCTCTTTCAGCATTTTATCAACAGCTTTTGATCTACTTCTACTCTTGAAGTTAACGATAATCTCAGTATCACTCTCACTATCGGACTCATTCAATCTCGGTCTGCTGTACTTGGCTTGTACTAACTCTGTGACTTTCTTCACAAGTCTCACATGGGCAATTTTGGAACTTGGCAGATACTGTGGTAACGGAGACTTCGCTTGGAGTGCAAACTGTACAGCTTTCAATGTATTGTTCATGGAAGCAGACAGTTGACGCCTATACGGGTGCGCCTCCGCATTGAACTCTTCAATGATAGCAGAACCATATGTTCTTCTTAGTTGAACAATATTATCCAGACGATCCAGTATTTCCCTCAATATGAAAATGATCTCATAAAATATCTTTTCAATATCATCATAGTTACCTTTCAGTCTTGGCTCTTTCTTTGCACTGATCCTAAAAGCGTCTGCTCTACTCAAAGAAGACTTTGTAGCAATGGATAGTTTCTTGAAAGCCTCATATCTCTTTTGAGAGAGACTCATTTGAAGGGTTTCACCATCCAGTGCTGATGCGTATAATAACACTAACTTGGAGATACCTCCTACAGAGTTGACAACTTCATTGATCAGCTCATCCCTAGCCTTAATAGGGAACACAGCAACTTGACACAATAAAGCAACTGCACCCCCATAGATCATCGCTAGACAACGCTTTCCAAAATTCTGTAAAATAGAGCCACCAATCTCTGATGGAATTACTGCTGATAGCAAGACAATATAAATTGAAATGATACCAATAATAGCAGCTTTAACGTAAGGTGTTCCCAGGAAGAAGTAGTAGCCGGGGATTGCACCAATAACGGTAATAACGGTCTCCAAGTAAGGATTTGTCTGGTTGATAGCAGCAACGTATGAAAGATATCCCCAGGCAGCTCCACTGATAACACCGACACCTCTTAGAAAGAAAACGAAAAAGGTACTACCAATTTCAGGTTCTAACACCAATATACACACGAAGCCTATCCAAGTTCCCCTGATATCGACAAACCAGTGACGTGCCTCTGGCACAAACATAGGGAATGTTGCCAATGTCAGTCCAACTGCACATTGCGTACCAAACCTGAAATGTGGCTTATGTGAATAGTAAAAATCTGACAACAAAATCGCAAATGATTTAGTAGTTCTCTCCGGTAAGATTGGCTCTTCTTTACTGACAAAGACTTTTGAAGAACCATCACCATTGAGTGTTGCTGTCTCATCAGTGATTTTTGATTTATTAGCCTGGTACCAGTCCTTCATAGCATTCTTTGAAAATAGGAAAGATACCCAGACACGTCTACCAAAGAAACCCTTCTGCTCACTCTCAATTCTATAGTTATAAATGAATTGAGAATGTTTTAAGAGATTACAAACCGAGTTCAGAGTCTCTTTCAAGTTCATGATGAATGATGATAGCAAAAACATTTCATCATTTGGTTTCAAGAAGTCCTCAGCTTCTGAGTCCAAATTTCTGAACTTATCTCTAAGCTTAATGTCTAACAGTGCCATTGCCCTTGTTAACGAGTTGAGTTGCTCTTCAAAATTGATACTCTGTAAGAATTGACTGTTCAAATCATCGACATCATACGAGTAGCAAATGACCAAGTTAACAATGTCCAAGGCTTTCGAAATCTCAGTTTTGAGTGTCAATAGCGAAGGATCAGTGAGTCTCAAAGTGTTTCTTAGATCCCCCTGAACAGAAAACTGAAGTTGGCAAGTATTTATAAGGGCATTGGTATATGAAAGTTGGGTTTTAAGGATGTCAATCATTGGTTTCAATTGTGCTGGGGAAAGGTAAGAATATGACATCTCATACGTACACTCTTGCAGAACAGCCTGTGTTGATGCCAACTTAGATCTCAGCACAGTCTTCTTTTTCACCACAGGTGCTAGTAATGCTGGATCAGGGCTGATAAAGAAGTCTATCGAGGAATCAATTGTCACTTGCAGTTCTTTGATAGTTTGAGACATTGAAGTTCCTAAATATGAGGATCCAAATTCAGGGAAGATCAACAGATTACACGCTAAAGAGAGTGCTATACCCACAAAGAACGGAATTGTGAAATCTTTGGCAATTTCACTTGCACTTGTAGTAATGTCTGAAGTGAAAGTGAAGTGTACCACAAGAAATATAGGAAACACCACAAAGAAGAACTTATGAGAGATTGATCTCATCCAGCCATGGAAAAACAGCATGATGATGTGCATCACTGCTAGCCATGCCAATGCTGCTCTGTAGTTGGTGTAGTTCTGTTTCAGCTGCTCAGTATCAGATAGTGAGGATCTAGTTATCCTCTGAGCAATGAACCTACTGAAGAGGGCATAGGAGTTACCGATAAGCAGCCCAGTTGAGTTCAAGAACACAGATTCCAGCATCGACCCAAACCGTCTCCCTGGGTGCACCATAACGACAATCAGCGGAACCATAGCAGGCTGCCCACCCAAATGCTTTAGCGTGGTTGGGTTCAGGCAGAGTATTAATGCAACTGTCGATGTAACTGTACCTTTAAAGATACGCTGTGAAAGGGTTCTGCTTGGTGCCTTGGCCCTCAGCCATGCCAACGTGGGAACACCACCCATTAATTTCCAAAAAGAGCTGAATCACAATAGCTCATAGAAAGTTAGTTTAAATCAACTAAAAGCTTTTCAGATTGCTCATCGCAGTGATTTTAGGTGCACTGGTGATGACTACGCGGATGCAAACACCCGCGACTCCACCTGAATCACACCAGTGCGCGCGGGCAGTCGATGTAAATGGTAACCAACGACGTCTATACCATAGGCTCTATAGAACCGGCTCATAAAAGACACCTTCAGAGTGCCAGACAACGCAAAGCAGGGGCGGAGCTCAGTGTATAAGCAGAATTGCACAGTGCTCTTCAGACCAGGGCACATAACCCATCCAGACACCACCCCAGTGCAAGGGTTTACCCCAAAAATAGACACTGCGCGCCGCGCAGGAACACATTGAGATGAAAAGATAAACAGTGGAGGCCTGTAAAATACAAGAAAAATTATAGAGAGCAAGCCATGGTAGGCGAGAAGAGGCTTTCCATGTTCCTGCCGTTTCGAACGGAGAAGAAAACGGAGTCGAAATTTGAGGTTGTCAACCGAAAGCGTTCTCCACTAGCGTCTCAATCCGTCCCAACTGCACCATCATCATCTACAAAACCGACTAAGCCTGTTGCTAGATCCCGCACACCGTTTGATGACGTAGCGAAGAAGATCACTGCTGTTCCAGAGAAAACAAAACATGTGCCCGAGGCAAAGCACGCCAACGTTAGACAGCAGGCACCTGCTCACCAGCCGACTACGAATGTCAGATCACAGAATTCCATCCGTGTGGCAGATGCTCCGAGGGCCAACTTGAACGTGGTGGTTGATCTACCACCTGTTCCAGACTTCAACACAAAGGCATTTGCACCACCTGTGACGATACAGGGAAGGAGTGTTTCGCTGGCAAAGAAGGACCCCCCACCGAGACGTAAACCACCGATGGTGATGCCGCAAGAGAAACCCATGGGTTCGCTGAAAGAAGACGTACCTGCTATAACCGTGGATAACGTGGGCTATATACAGGAAGAGAGGCCAATCGTCTTCAAGCAAAAGAGCCAGGAGAGTGTTCAGTCAACGCAGAACTCGTCTATTTACCAAGAACAGTTCCCTGGAGCATTCCCATCGCGTACGCGCACCCCAGAGCCATCAGTGGTACAACCCCTCTCAAAAGCACCCCTCTACAGCCCCGGATACATCGAGCCTCCCTCGTTGTCAGCATTGTCAGACAGCCAGCAAAGCAACAGGAGCAGCTACATTTCACAAGGGTCGCAGTCAGAGTTCTTTGATGCTAAGGACACCTTGGAGAGAAGCACGCCTAATCTCTCACAGGAACAAGAGAGTGTTTTCAACGATGAGACCACACCAACAGAGACCATCCCTCCAACGATACCGTCAGCTCCACTAGAGAATATCCCACAGAGCTACAGTGTTGAGTCATTTTCACAATCGATAGACTCGTTTGCTGAGAGCCAAGTGAGCCAGCAGTCAAGTATACCCATCCAGCCACTGAACTTCCACCGCAAGACTATAAGTGCCGTGTCTAATAGCACTGTGGTGCCGGACGCCCAGTCCACCTCTACTCATAAGAAACAGCTTTCACTGTCCGATGAGATCATGAGAGATATCGAGAATTACAGACCAGGTGGTCTTCATCACCATGACGGGCTTATGAGCGAGGATGAAGACGAGTACATCTCACCGGTCACCCCATTGCAAATGGGTTCTAGCCACTTGCCATTGGAGTTACCGCAAAGGATGGATCTCTCTGATCCGTTTGAAGAGCAGAATGATATCAGCTCTATCACACCAACGATCCACGATGACACAATCAATGTGAATGATCAGAGCATCTACCAAGATGACCTGTTCAACGACTCATCCGATGAAGCACTGGCCAAAGAGCCACTAATGGCAGTGGATGCTCTACAGGCACCACAGGCTCTCCACACAGAGTCGCTGTCTCGTGCAACATCGCTGGATCCTGAAATTGACTTCATCCAGTCGCCCATTTATAACTATGGCGAAAGAGAAGACGAGGAAGAAGAAGAGGAAGAAACAGCACCTAATGAGCCAATTTCACAACCTTCAACCCCCCAAAGCTATCCACGTGTGGGCCTTACATCTGAAAGTTCACCAAATGAGAGAACTACAGTTGATACGCCGTCAACCCCAAACAGAGATGATAGCTCGTCCTTTAGCTTCTCACAATCCCCTGAACGTCGTACCTTCCGTGTTATCAACGACAGCGATTCATATGAAGCCTCATCTTTGGGACAAGACCGTTCATCTTTGGCGAGGTATGACAGCGACTTGGCTGGTGAGGCACAGGACGAGAGACCTAAGAGGTTCCATGTTGTTAATGATGACCAGTATGATGACTCAGACTTGGACTCATTCGACGTTGATGGCAAGGAAGAGATCAACTATAGAATTACTCAGCAGCAGACACACCTTAGTGTCCAAACTCCAAGTATTAACGAAACAAGCTCTGGTGACGTCTTAAGCTTCACTGCCAGATCGCCAAAGAACTCTGAGTTCAGCATTAATTCACCATCGAAAAATATGAACTTTGTTGATGGGAATTTGAGTAACCCTGAGTTTTCCATTGAAGCTCCTATCACCCCACAGCAATCCAACCAATTCTCGTCTGATAAGTCGAGCTCAATGGATGATTATATTGAACCATTTCCCACTTCAGCTCCATTACAAAACCCCATTTATGATACAAGAATCGAAGAGAAAGCTGCGCCAGTACAGAACCTGGGAGAGTTCCAAGGAAAATCAAGAAGACCACCCTCTGGTGGTGTGCTTACAGTACCGACCAGAGTTGCCAGAAGCACATCTGTGTCTACGCCTGTTGTTAACTATAACTCTATCAAAGAAGATGCCGTTGATCAGCCACAGCAGCACCATCTACCTGAGAAATCCAAATACGTTGAAATGCTACGTCTAGGTGAAGGAACAACGAATTCTGATATATCTTCTAGCGTATGGGGCTTGCCTATTGGTATAGCTGAGATTGATCACTCCAGGTTTGTCTCAACGTCTTCCAGGGCCATTTATAAGAGACCAACACGCTTACAGAAGAGTGACTTGAAGCATGGAAAGATCAAACAGCGTCAATTAGCACTTGAAGTTGGCGATGAGGAAGACGAGGAGGTTAGTGGTTTACTGGAAAAACGTGGATCAACAGAACTGAAAAGATTTGAAACAATGAACTCTTTAGCACCATCCATTAGCTCACCTATCTCAAACACCTGTCTCTCGCCAATGAAGGACTCTACAGCTTCACTAACGAGATCCGGTACTTTGCTCACTGATAAGCTACCACAGGTCTCAGTGAATGTTGGTAGAAGTGGTACCGTGAGAGATGGCTCAAAGGCTCAAATGACGCTGTACATTGCCAACCCTGACATGGACAGTGACTAGTTTCTACTTGATAAAATACAGACCTTAGGGTTTATTTTCTATACCAGAACACTAAGATATTGTAGTGCTATGAGGTTGCCCTCTGGTAGCCCTGTTATAGTAACAACACGGAAAATACCATTTTTAATCGAGTCGTCAACGGTGACGTTACAGTTCGAACGCTGTCTTATTTCATTAATCTTAGAGCCTGCTTTGCCAATGATGCCTGCAATTTGGTCGACAGGGACATCTATCATAGTTTTCATCGATTCGACTGACTTTAACTTCAGTTGGCAGTTTTTCATTGCTTCTTGAATCTGTCTCTTCGAGGCCATCAGGGGGTCTTCTTTCTCCATGACTGTATCTTCCTTATTTGTATCCTCAATTGGCTCCTGTTTTAGATAACTAATAAACGCAGATTTGCTTTTATCTAGCAGTTGCTGGTTCGTTTCACTCCTCTTTGTTACCATCCTTGTACCTGTGACTGGGATCTTCAAGTCAGGCTGTATAAGAATGTCGTCTGTCACCACCAGCTTCAGTAGATCAACTATCAGTGACATGAACTTACCGATGGTCTGTGAAAGGTACAAAGAGACAAAGTTTGAGAACGGAACAAACTCCTCAGACACATCAATCGAAGGCTCATCGTGGATCCATGAAGCCGACGATACGCTCCCAGGCAGCAGTAAAGTTATAACAAACTTCTGATCTTCAACGAGGCCACCCAGGGCCTCAGCAACAACCAGCGAAATCAACGTGATACCATGCAGAACTTGCTTATGGTTACCGGTAATGGTAATATCAACGTCGATACACCCATCGATGATATCACTAAACACGAGAGAAGAGCCCGTTTCCTTCTCAATTGCCTCCTTGGACCCGTTGATGATAGCACTCTCAGTGAGAGAAGACGAGATCTTCACCTGGACGTTATGGAGCTCCTTCTGTTTATCAACAAATGTCGTGATTAGCTTCCTTGTCTGCTGGCTCAGCGTAGAGGAAGGGGTATATGTATCGGTCGTTGGTCTTTTCGGCACAGAGCTCTGCTCCTGAGCCTTTTTCGACCTTTTCGTTGTCCTCGTCTCCTTTGTGACCTTTGAATATCTCGGTGGCATCCCTTTATATCCTCTCCTTGGCTCTCTCCGTTGTTTGGTGCTCTTGTAGTTGCGTCTCTCTGTTTATTTCACCCTTGTAAAGCTCCTCGAGGCCGCGAAAAAAATTACGCTAACAACTCAAACATCAACACATCAAAACAACGGGAGATCCACACAAGCGAAGAAGAGGAGGCCCACACAGCAACAATGAGATACTCGGACTTGGATTCGTCGTTTGACGGTGCTGATGTCTCGGACTTCAACTACACAGACTCTCCGTTCATCAAATCTTCGCCTTTAAAGGCATTCCTCGAATCGCCTACAAGGACACCAAGTTACAGGCTAAGACACTTGCAGTCCTCACCATTGACGAAATCTCCGTATGGGAGAACGAGGTTCTCGAAAGACGAGAACGACGTTGATGCACTCGGCGAGCTGCTGCAAGATGTCCGGTTTAAAGAACGGTACCTCATAGTGAAGGAACAGATGACCGAGAAGAGATCCTCATCACGGACTTCACGGAACAGTTCCAGAAGCTCAACGAGGGTTCACACCCGCAGACCTTCGTTCCATGAACCTGAGTCCCAGGAGGTGAGTTTCCTCGAAGAAGAAGAAATTTCGACTGCGCAGGATCAACTGGTTGCTAAGCTAGAAGAGCGACTTAATAGACGGTCCAAGATCGTTCAAGCAAAGATCCATGCGATTGAAGAGGAGAAGAGAAGGCTCGAAGCCGAGAGAAAGCGTAAGGAGGAAGAAGAGAAGAAAAGACTCGAGGAGGAGGCCAAGAGGCTAGAAGAAGAGCGCAAGAAGAAGGAAGAAGAAGAGCGCAAGAAGAAGGAGGAAGAAGAGAAGAAGAAGATCGAAATGGAAAAGAAGCTGAAAGAAGAAGCCGAGGCTTTGAAGAAGCAACAAGAGGCTGCTGCAAAGGCAGCTAAGGAAGAAGAAGAGAAAAGGCTTGAAGAAGAAGCTAAAGAGCTCTCCAAAAAAGGTAAGGGTATAACCAATTTCAGTGAAGTTGAGAAGCTGTTTGTTCATTATAAGCAGATGATCGTTGACATCAAGAACGATATTGTTCTGAAAGTTAAAGAAGACTTACCTACAAAGAACGCAATTCTAAAACATAAGAGAAAGATCAATCCGAAATTCGGTCAGTTAACAAACTCAATGTCTCAATTATTGAAGATAAGCTCAGAAGTCACCGTGATGATCAACGAGACAAAGAACTTGGAGATTGCTTACAAGTGGATATTGAACTTTGTTGCAAAGGCGATCGTGTCACAGGCAGAGACCGAGGTTAGAGCAAAGCCAAAATCTTCACTACCATTGGCCAAGCTAGCACTGATCTTACTGTGTGAATTCCCGGAATTGAAAGAGTTCTTAATGGCAAGATTTGTAAAGAAATGCCCACTGATCATTGGCTACACATGTGCTATAAACACTGAAGAAGGACGGTTAAGAATGGGATGGAAGCGTCACGAGGATAACAAATGGGAGGATCAGGTTACTTACGATGAAAGAATGAGTGGTATGGTTACCTTATACTCGGTAATTTGCAGACTACCATTAGATCAGCAGTTTTTCCAAAAAATGCCACACCCATTACCAATTGGTGAAAGTTGGAAAATGATCGCACGCTGGATGAACTTGAAGCCTGAGCTATTGACAAACGTTCACTTCACAGTTGCATCGGCCTGGTGGGATGCTAGTGGCAATGAGCTACAGCAATCTTATGGTTTACAGGGTAAAAAGCTATTACAATCACTATGGACTAAGTGGCCAGAGAGTGTTAAAGATAAAAAGTTCCCAGGTGCCAATACTTTGATGACGATAGGTGAAGACTGGTCCCAGGAGGGCTCTGTTAAATCATTTGGACAGATGGAACCATAAATATAAACCATATAGCGAGTTTCATGTTACGTAGAGGTAGTGTATAGCAGCAGCGTATGGCGATGACTAAGCGCTGACTAAGCAGTCGCGAACCTGTTTGTTTAGGGGGAGGGGCTGCACCGGCTCAAAAGGGCGGCGATGCAGTCCTCTGGATTTTTCAGGTTGTTGACATGTGAAGTATTTCCTTGATTGTGCCATTTTGAGCTGAAAGTTTTGGTAGTTTGGCAAGGAGATGATCTCTTTATTAACGACTCCTCGCTGGGAGGACCCACTGGCTCACATCAAAGTGCCCTTTGTGGAAGAATGGATCGTTCCTCTCTACGAACATGAAACGCTCGACAAGCATATCCACGAATTAGTTGCAGTTTTCTTGTTTTACCATTCTTTATATTTGATTTCTTACATCTTTTCGCCAAAACTGTGGCCAAAAACTTTCAGATCGTTGAGCTATAAAACTTCAATTGATTTTCATATTCATGTTGTTTCATTGGTACAGAGTGTGCTGATCCTCCTATTGATCGTTCCTTTGTTCTATGACTTAGAGCTAGCAAATGACAGGATCTTTGGTTATACCCCTTACGCGGGCTTTGTCACCACAATGGCACTGGGCTACTTCCTCTGGGACAGCATGATGTCCCTGTGGTATGTAAAGTACTTTGGTGTTGGGTTCTTGGTGCATGGCTTAGTTTCGTCTGCTGTTTTCTTTATTGGTATTTCGCCATTCATTTCGTACTATGCTGCTATTTTCATATTCTTCGAGCTATCAACGCCATTCCTGAACCTCAGATGGTTCGGCTTGAAAGTGCCAGGGTTGTTCTCGGAGACTTTCCAGCTCATAAATAATGCCATTTTGATTTTGATCTTCTTCTTTGTCAGAATTTGCTATGGTTGGTACCAGGCATTTTTGCTGTTCAGTGATTTCTTCGAGCACTACCAGGACGAAAGATTCCACACGAAGAGTGCAGTTGTCATCTTCACCGGTAATGTCACTTTGGATGTCTTGAACTTGTACTGGTTCTACCGTATGGTTAAGGTTGCCTACGCTATTTTGGCTGATATGATCTCGGGCTCAAAAGCTCGTGAGGAGGCAAAGAAGGATATTTGATTTATTGTTACATAAATATATATTCAAATAATCTCTGATTTATAAACGGCGTACTCCGGTTTCTCTAGAGTCTGTAGCCCAATTGAGATGTCAGTTTTGATATCTTCAATCAGTGCTTCTTTTGTGGTGTAGTTTAGCTCTGGACGTATGTAGCCCAGCACGGTGAAGCTCACCAAAGCACCATAGAAGTTCTTACTGTACTCATGCATTATGTGTAGCTCGATTGCTTTCTCTTTATTCTGATAAAACGGATTCCATCCTATGCTTAGAACAGTTGGTAACACAACGTTTATACCGTCATCTAACCCTAGGCCGTAGCCATACTCCACATCAACACCATTCTCTCTCTTTTTCACTTCGGAGCAGCTCTTTGAAGCATCTGCAACGACCTTGACAAACCCAAAATAAACACCTGGCTCTAGTTTTTCAATATCTTTACACTCATTAATATCAACATTAGCAGTTGGAATCCCAAGCTCTGCGGAGCCTCGGCCAAAACCAGCAACAATGCGGACGTTGTGCTCGGTTATTGGGTATGGGCTGGTTGGGGACGGAGGGATTGGGACATCTGGTCTGCTCATTTTATCTCTAGCTGCTAGATAGAAGCAAATATGGAAAAAGAAACAGATCTTATTAATGTCCCATAAAGATTACCAAGGAAAGCCACACCTTGATAGATCGATCGCGATTATTGCCTAATATAGGAATTGCCGGATATGGACGTTACCGCTCCTTTTTGATTTTTTGCTTATCAAAACATCCGGACATCTCTCGTGCAATCACAGGGGCATCTGTGCCATTTTATTTATGTCTGGAGGCACAGCCCATTTTGTATTCTTTTCGTTTGTAAGTCGGAAGAGTAATACTTTCTGCTAAGACTTTAGCTCACTTAATTGGTTTCAATGACCGGCCGACCCTTCAGAGCCTTTGCATGGCTCTTGTTGTTGTTGTCGGTACTCTGTAAGGTTGACGCATCCGAGACGTCAGAGGACCCTGAAAAATCTCTGTTTCAAGCTTTTTCATTCCATGAAATTCCACCGGTACGATGGGTCCAGCAAACTCTGAATGCTGAAGCTGAGTCTACATGTGATATCTCACCTTTAAAGGGATACACTGATTCTGAGATTTGCTCGTTTATAACGGCACATTGCTCTACTGAGATCTTTTCACTATCACAGCATTATTACTGCTCCAATACAAAGATTCAAAAATTCATATTGATCTTTATATCTTCAATTCTTCTATTTCTATGTTTCCTAACATTTGCTCTGTTAACACAGCATTTCCTTTATCCAAATCTCTCGATATTTGCAAAATTACTCCATATATCACCAAGGATAGCAGGTTTCACCTTATTGGCACTGGGTAATGCTACCCCCGATATTTTCAGTACGTACTCTGCAATGGCCAATAATTCTGCTTCACTGGCATTGGGCGAGCTTGTTGGTGCTGCTAACTTTGTTATTTGTGCCGTCGTTGGTGGGATGGGCATCCTCAAGCCATTTGAAGTTGATAAAAGACGGTTCGGACTGGAGCTAGCACTCTTCACGTTTCTTGTTGGACTATCACTGTGGTTTATTGGCGATGGAAATCTAAGAAACTGGGAATGTGTAGTGATGATTATTGCCTACTGTGTCTACGTCTCTTATCAAGTGATGTTCATGAATGAGGTTGATGGAGATGAAGGGCTACTGGCCGTTGAAGATGATAACGGAGATACCGGGTCCATAAGGTCTCTAGATGATAATCAGATCAGAGGCTTACAACCAGTTGGCCTCTTGGATGCACAGCGTATCTGGGCTACGCACAAACAGTATCTACAAGATGAGGAAACGCCGTTATTGGGTAGACCAATCTTAAATCGAGCTTTCAAAAGTTCCGGTGATGTTAAGTTTGGACAAGACATCAGCAGATTCTCATTACAGAAGTCGGCATCTACAGATCAAGTGGATATACTACAATCGATGAGAAGTGTACCGTCAATCTTAATTGATACCATTGAAGAATCACCCGATCACACAGATACCACGACAGAGGAAGCTCCAGAGAAGGAAATACCTTTCTGGGTGCATTTGCTATCACCGTTGTCCATTGATGAACCAAAGACCTCCTTAACCATTATATATGCCCCAGTTATCTTTGCTTTGAATATCCTTAACCCAGTTTATCCAGAGCATATGTTGACACATCCAAACCATCATTCACGCGAGCTATCATTCAAGTCAAAGCTGTTCAAGGCTCAAGTCGTCTTCCTACCGATCTTCTTCACATATGCCCTGTCATTTGATGAAGACTATCTGAGGTCAACTTTTATCTCCATTGGGCTCTTATTCATCTCACTGTTCGTTCCTGATCAGAAAATAATCCCTATCTGTGGATTCCTATCCTCCATCCTTCTGATTATATTCACATCGTCTCATTTGATTACCCTGTTGAAGAATCTTGGAGTCGTCCTGAGAATACGGGAATCACTACTCGGCTTAACTATTCTCGCTATTGGAAACTCCACGGGGGATTTAGTCTCTAATTTGACACTAGCTGGTCTAGATATGGGTGACGTTGGAATGAATGCCTGTTTTGGGGCACCTCTGCTGTATATTCTCTTTGGTATTGGAGTTAATGGGTTGGTTTTAAATTGGATGAAGGGCAAATCTAAGTTGAAAATAGAAATTGACGCAAATTTCAAAATCAGCTGTGTCGGATTGATGTTGATATTAGCGTTCTATGCTATTGTTATCCCCTATAGAGGGTGGAAGATCGATCGTACCGTTGGTTTCGTTGGAGTTTGTTGGTGGTGCATTGTGACCGCAGTGAACGTATACGCTGCGATGACATGAAATGATATATTTAAAACTTGAACTCTTCTAATAAAATGTTAACTTTGTGAGTGTCCATGCACTTAACACCAAACTCTCTTAGTTCTGTCATAAGTTCATGTGGCCCACATCCCACGACGTGCAGTTCCTTAAAAGGGTCCTTGATAGTGTCATAGAGGAGCTGTTGAATATCAGGTCTTCCTTGATTTTCTGTACACCAAATTGTGATATCTTCATTTTCGATGAACTTGAATTGGTTTATAAGAGACTCATGGCGACAGATCCATATGAACGATACGTCGTAATGGGAGAGATTATAAAGCTGAAGTAAAGGTAAAGTCACAGAACAGCCAATTCCACCAGCACACAGAATTATTTTATCACTCAATTTCGGCAGCAGTGTAACAGTTTCTGATGATCTACGTATATCAATGATATCCATTGGTATATCCTTACCATATGGAATCATATCACTGTCCCTGAGCGAGTAGCCTTTCTGTTTAGGGGCATCTTTCATCTCCGGTAAACCTGCGTGTAATCTACCATATGGACCATGGATAAAGCAAATAAAAGATACATGATCTTCATCAGAATCTCGTACTCGGTTGTATAATTGTCTTGTGAAGCCATCTCGTACTTTGATCAGTAAGAGAACCTTCCCATCTTCTTCAATTGATGCAATAGTGAATGGGTGAGCCTGAAACCAACTGATGCTTGGAACTTGGATAAAAAGATGACTCGAAGGTGGCCACTGAAACCGATAATTGTTAAATTTGAGCATTACAAATGAGATTAACTTTGGAACTCTGCCCAGAGAAGAAACTCTTGGGTCAATTGTTATGATAATGTATCCCTCATTGATAATGGAAGCCTCACAGTTGAGACACCAATAGTACCATACCCATCTTACTAATCTGTCATACGAAAAGGCAAAGAATGACATCATTGCAAATGGCTTACAATTATGATGATGCCTTATGAAAACCGGGAGGAAAGCTAGCGATGAAATGATATGTGTATAGTAGAAACACTCATAGAACCTTGTTCTAACAAAGGCAAAACATGTCATTGTTATGGTGAGGTATGTTGATAATATAAACCAGCCAGTAATTCCCTTTGTGCTTGTAAAGCAGTATTCCCATGCCAAAGCGTACACAAAAGATACAACATGTAGGAAACTGAACAGAAGAACCAGCGTACCTATACATTTATGGTACACTAAGATGCTCTCATATGAGGCATTGAAAAGATGAAGTAAAGGACCAGATTTCAGTGGCACTAAATACAGCAGAGGAACATTTGACCCAGCAATAAGACCGGTGCGTAAAGCAAAGTTGAAAGAGTCGTCCATGTGGAAGTTTATCAGTAGTATTATAACGTTCACAGTGTAAAATGCAGTGACTATTACACAGTTTTTCCAAGTATGGAAAAACGATTTGATCTGTGGTGAGTGAGGTTCTGAGTTGAGAAACTGTTGAGACTTCATGATGAACCGTGCCATAAAGCTCCCCGATCCCCTCCTGGCACCAGTTTTCTTTTGAAATTTAAAGAGAATACAAAGAGTAAATCGCACTAAGATGAGCAGGAACAATGAGATCACCACGAAATACTGGTATAGCCTGATTACGCTCTTAGTTTCGGAGATATTGGAGTACACTGTTTCCTTCTTTGTCCTAAAAGGGTCCTCATATCTAAATGGGTAGCTCGGTGGGTGCCAAGAGTTCATTGTTCTGCACCTTCTTTTAGTACTTCTCTGTCCTTGGGTGTTTAGATGGAAAAGATAAGATTGATCAACAGATCGCGCGTCTCGGGCAGATCAGCCTGCAGTATGAAAGACAACCTACCAAGATTTATCCAAGCGCAGATTACAGAAATGCTATAGAAATAAGTGCAATCTCACCAGTGGAGCTTTAGATGATTTATATACCTCTGGGTAACACACTGTAATTTCAAAAACGGGTGTCATCTCTGGATAAAAGTCAAAAAAATATCGGTCGTTTGAACGGCACCATGCATGAGTAACCTTCTTTGTTAGTGCACCCGATTAGCAACGTGTTCTAGAAGATCGACTTGTCAGTTTTTAGAAGGAAGACGTGTATTTGGAACTATAAGAGTCTACTTATAATTAGGAACATATAAAAGGAGTACTCTTATTTAATACTAGTCACTTAGGCAAAGACCCCGACAGATAGTTCTATTAGACCTTGTAGATTATTAAGGATATCTGTTAGTGCACGTAAAATCTTAGATAACACTTCGCTAGTCATAAATAATAAAAAAGAACAATTCCATAGGAAAATGCTTTGAGGTATTCATCTGAAAACGGATACTTCCAGAGTCGGTGTGACACCCCGACATGCTTTAAGTCCGGTATTCTCCGTTCAACACCGTTTCGTAGCCGACGACTTACAAAGAAAGTAACATTACACCAAAGAGCAATCATGTACTCTTTGTGTCCTTCTTGTTTCTTCTTTCACTAAGAAAACTCGAAGGTGTCTTTCTCTGCAATTACAAGGAGATCGGACCAGAAATCGCACTATCACCAAGGACACTAGCCATGAGCTTGGCTAAGCATCTGCAGTTTTAACTACTCCCAAATTATCGTAATTGGTTTCAGTTATTTCACAGATAGGTTTAATGTGGAAATAATGATACTTTTTCATAATGAAAATGTATAACACTTAAAGAACATCAACGAACATGAGAATAACCTCCTACATTCTGCCCATAGCGCACCTCGTTAAACAATCAATCATAAATTATGATAATCTGTAATTCAGCACAAAAATTACATATCTTTTGTCTAGGTTCAGCACTTTCCAAGGTGGTGATTACTTCTATGAACATTAAGCCCAAAGCACAGCGTGCCAGCAGGGCCACTAACCTTATTATACAGCAAATATCAACTGATTAATTCGTATAAAGAGCGGGATATTGTTGACATATTATCAATTAAGAATCAAATACATACAATGATAAAATAAATCATGCTTGGTCATTAGAAAAGTTGTAAAGATACATAAGTACATTATTTCTGCTTCTTCCGTTGATGGAATGAGTCATCATTGAACACTCTTTTCTGTCCATTTTGTGAGCTCGTGATATCAGAGTCATCAGTTTGAATCCTTCTCGAAGGATACTTAAACTGTTGTCCTTCAAAGATATTCTCATTAACTCGAACACCGTCTAAAAAGTAAATATGCGTTAATGAATCGTAAGCCGTCATACGACGAGCTGGGTCGTATATCAATAGATTTGTCAATAGATCCAATCCCTTCTTATTAGTAGCACCGATAGAGTGATACCATGCCTGTAGATTTGAAGGGAACTGTTTGAATTGAGTTAATGACTGATATTCTGGATATTTAGTTAATGAAGGCCATTGTTGCACCGTCGGTGGACCTAAGATTTCCACAATTTTTTGCATTTGGTTTCTTTGGAATGGCACGTTCTTCTTATTGTCCATCTTGGCCTCCTCACCTTTGAACATAGGCCTTAATGCCAATAACTCTGCAAAGATACAGCCTGCTGCCCACATATCTATCGCAGGTGTATAATGTCTACCACCCAAGAGCAGCTCTGGTGCTCTATACCAAATCGTCACAACAACTTTGTCACCATTGTACAGTGACTGCAGTGGGTTGTTGAACCTTCTTGCCAAACCCAAATCTCCAATCTTGACAACACCTCCACTTGTGACCATGATATTTGCCGGTTTAAGGTCACGATGTAACACCCAGTTCTGGTGAAGATAGCTTACACCGTTTAAGACCTGCCACATTATGCTCTTCACCGTTGTTTCAGGTATCGGCTTGGTCTCTGGATGCGAATGGAAATGAATGATTTGTAGTAGATCGTGCTCGGCATACTCAAACACCATGTAGATGCACTTGTTCTCTAAGATGATCTCAGCTAAGCTAACAACGTTTGTGTGATTAAGCTCTCGACAGAGCGACATCTCTCTCGACGCACTCTGCGATATTCCTGTGTAGTAAACAACCTCCCCGTCCTTGTCTGCTTTGAACTTCTTGATGGCATAGAGCAGCCCATGGCCCTGCTGCTTGCTCTTGGCTTTATAAACTCTACCGTAGGTACCCGAGGCAATGTACCCGATGATGTCGTACTTCTGTAGCACCGTCTGTCTCACAGCATCTTTCCTTGTTCTATAAGGTGCAAGCGTGAAAACAGATGATCCAGCCATCAGCGCAGGCCTCGATGTGTACGGTGGAGTTGGCTTCTTTGTATTTCTGTTCGCCAGGTTACCCTGGCTCTGTTGCAGCCTCATTAGAAACTCTCGCTGCAATTGCGTGGTGTTCCTATTCTGCCCCGGTTTCTGACTGTTCATATCCTCGTGATCTCTTGCTTTGCTTTCTCGCTGCTTTATAGCTATAGATCGTAGGCTTTATACGTCTCTCCACCATAGAAATGCCCGAGAGGGCATCTTGGACGGGGGGAGTCGCGGGCGCGAAATAAGGGGCGGTAGGGGCCGCAATCTCATACTGACAAGCCTAAAGAAATCTACGGTTTGTATTTAAAACACAGATATTTCGTTACTTTGACATTAGGATACAGTGCCGTCCTCCATCTTCACAGATGTTGCGCCGGTTCTGATATCGAATCCCGAGGGAAGAGCCGTCAGGGACGACATAGACGTAGAGGATTGATCTTGGATCGCATTGGCAGTCTCAGTGACCTCCGGTAAGAAGAAAGTGTACGGCGTGATTTTCCTCTTCAGGACATGTGAGATCTTACCATTAGGTGGCAGCTTGGCCCTTGGCTTCTTCGAAGGGAAGTCGTCGTCCTCCATAACCTCCATGTCTGCAATAGTCGCCAGGTAATCCTGAGATTCCTTCTTTGTCTTGAACTGCTTGCAATGGAAGGTTTTGGTTCTCTCAAGCATAGTACGCAAAAATGGCTGGAATAGCTCCACTTGTTTCTCAATATCACTTTCTTTGAGTCTCACGACTGGTGCCTTCTCAAACTCCTCACGGTGTATTTTCTTTCCTTCTTCCACAGAGTTAGCTTCATTGAACTTGGACTGTAGGAGATGTAGAGGTAGTGCGTTTCCAAGCATGCTAAACTCCTTATCCAGTCCAAGCTCCTTAAATCCAAAGAAGTCATCTCCGATTTCGTTGGAGAAGTCACCATTGAGGAACTGCTCGGAGTTATCGTCGAAGTTTTTCTCGTTCATCTCCAGAGCAGGTCTTAGCAAAGTCTTGAGGAAGTTCACCAACTTGAGCTTCAAATCTCTCAGCTTATCACGTTGACTTATTACATTCTCAACGACGTATGTGTGCAGCTCTTCCGGTCTTGTGATACCGTTTTGAAGCAATGAAAGAGATAGTACGTTCTTCTTCTTCTGCTCCCTATTCGCCGAAGGTGTCTCGAGATGTGTCTTTATAGTCCTTACGAGGTTATCCATGTAATCACCCGAGATTTGGGTCAGTGTGTCAATCGCAGACATCTCTGTGCTTTCGAACCCACTGAGCATTGCGACTTTCGAAACACGCTTACGCATAACAGAGTAGATCAACTCCTTGTTCATCTTATCACGGTTGTCAAGTCTCGATACTGGATCGATATCAACGTTATCGTCGATCTTCTCAATCTCAGGTGCCTTCATCTGTGTGTGGTGCAAGAACTGCTGCTGTTGCATCTGTCTGATTAGTGAGATCTTGAAGCAAACACGGCGGATTTCTTGCATCTCAGCAATGTTCTCATTGACGACCTGGTTTAGTCCACCAGGCTGAGCAACAAACTCAGAGGGTTTCAAGCCTTCAGCCAGAACTTTATCAACAAGCTTGGACTCCTGTGCTTCGATCTCCTCCTCACTTAAACCGGGGTAGCCAATCGACGGTAGCCCACCTGTTATGTCATACTCTATTAGATATGGCTCCTCGTCTGAGTTCTTCGAGACATTGAAGATCTTCTTGTTCTCACTGTAGTTCTTTAGGAAAGAGACAAAATTCTTCATCTTCTTTGGGTCTCTCAAAATAGCCTCGCTTTCAGTATTTATTTCATTGTTTTCCTTGAACAGGTCAGATCTCTTCATACAGAACTGTGAGCGAGACTTGGAAGTTAAACTCTTCCACATCTGGGTTTCCATATCATCTTTGTCGTTGTCTTCAGTATCCAGGTAGTCGTTTGTCTCGCCGTTATCGTCGTCTTCCATTTCAGTATTCTCTCCAACGGCTGTACTGTTTGCAGCGTTCGGTGTAGAAGCCATACTTTGGTCTACCGTTGTGGCGACAGCACCATTTGTCAACCCGTTCGCTTGTGGCTGCTGTGACTCTGTTGCTGTCTCTGCTGGGGCATCCAATGGCGCAGATGACTCTGGCACCGGTGTGGCAGTTTCGCTCTCCTCCTTTACTTCTCCGTTTCTTGTTCTCTTTTTACCCTTCTTCGAAGTTGTCTTTCCCGATGGCGCAGGTGTTGAGACTTCTTCGGTGCCAGCCTCTGCTTCAACTTCCGCACGGTCCCTCACCGTGATGTTTGGGATCAAAGGAACCAGCTGTACCGTCTTCTTCTGCATGGCAATAGCGTGTGCTCGAAGGAAGTGACGTGGGTCTGCATTATATGTGAAGCAGTTTTTCCAAATGAGCATGACATCGTCAACAAACTCTGTCTTAGACTTATACTGGAAAGATTTCAATTTTTTCAAGATTGTGTTGAGGTCCATTGGCTTCTTGATGATTTGATAGTAGTTTGGTGCGTCTCTTTTAGAGACTCTGTTCAAGAAAGCCGTCGAGTGCTCTGTGTAGCCTCGTAGCTCCATAACAACTTTTTCACACGCTTCATAGAGCTCCTCTTGGCCAATCTTGTCGTCTGATGCCCATTTAGAACGGTTTTTTCTCACATCCATGATCAATTGGCGTAGCTCATTATCCTGGAACTGAAGCTTGTCCTTGTTTTCGTCAATGGAGCGAAGTAAGTGCTTTAGTGACAGATTCGCAGCACCCAGGTTCATTGAAATCAAATCAGACGTAGTACTTAAGCTGTCATTTTCGAGCAATTTGTCGTTCTCTTCGAGCTTCCTTCTCTTGATCAGCGTCTCTTTATCGTTCTCAAAGTTGTGGTATATCTTGTTGAAGTTCTCAATGAGTGCCTTGTTATCAACCTGTGCAGTCTCCGATGTCACAATGGGTACCTCCAGGATGAGGTTGCCATCTCCATCGAACTGGTCAGCCGAATCCGATGAGCCTGCATCTGTTGCATCGACAGTTCCGTTCTTAATATCATCACCACTACCTTCTACTTCATCTTCCTCGTCGTCGTAGTCATCGTCTTCAGTGACTTTTCTTAGTGTGGGAGCAGCCTCCTCTATCGACTCCTTGGGTGGTTTATCCCCTTCGTCTTCTCCAAAGATCTCATACTCCTCTATACCGTCTTGGTCAAAGTAGTAGTCTATAGCCCTGTCCCATAGAATATAACGCACTTTCAGTGCCAAATTACCGGCAATTTCCACCCCATTCTGCATCGTAGGCTCCAAGATCTCCTCCTCCTGCTTCTCGGAGGCCTCTTCGCCAGCTTTACCATTGTTGGAGCTGCTCCCGTTGTTCTTGGATGTGTCACCATCACCATCACCCTCAGCCTCTTCGTCTTCGGGTACCTTTTTCTCAACAAATTTCAGAAACACCTCCCCCTTGAGGAACTTGACAAAGTGCTGTTTCGACGTCTCCGGCCCCCCAGGCCCGTCGAAGATCTGCTCAAGGACCATGAGCTGCTGCTGTGTGAGGTAGTAATCAAACACTCGGCGACTCCAAAGACGCGCACCGACAGAATACAACTTATCCACGTCGTTGCTCTTGAAGATATCCAAGACGCTTCCTCGCAGGTCGCCAGCATTCGCCGTCGATTCGATAGCCCCCATTTCCAATTCGTTGTTTCTTAAGCCCGTACACACGCAGAGAGAGAAGCTTCAAACTCTTTGTTGACATCTTTTGGAAAAGTAGTAGCGCGCGCGGACGTTTCGAGAAGTTTTGCAGTGGCTCATAACCGCTCTCTACTATATAAGCTGATGGATTCCCCACTACGCTTCTTCTTACTAAGTTATACTGGGCTTGTCGCCTGTTAGTAATTGGTAATCGTTGGTGTGTGACCTTGAGGCTTGGGGGACCGAGGCTGTGGTGTAGAGCTGGCTTGGCGATAGCGACTTTGATGTCTTTTGTAGTGTCTTTTGTAGATGTCTAGCTGAGGGCTCTCCCTTTAACCGGTGCAGTAAGGGAAGCTGTTGCTGAATGTCATAGAATCTCAACACTCTCAGGTGCTTTCCTAAGGTTTAGGGGGAACATGTCTCAGTGTCACTGGTGTACAACATCGCCCCTTGAAGATGTTAGAGAGGTCACGATGAACAGCAAAATGAGTATACACTACAGATCACTCTTAGTTCGGAAATAGTTCTTTCAAAATAATGATATACACAAACAAAATCAAACGTGGGTAATGGTAGCCTTATTTGTCTTACGAGCAATAGCAGCAACTCTATCACCAAGAGATAAGGCCAAGCCTTGACCCTTGGATCTGATTCTAACATGACCGACAATTGGTCCGTCCTCCTGTTTCTCAATACAAAGATTTGCCAAAGCGTCCTCACCAAATGAAGATCTGGAATAAAGATTGGCACTGAGGAACTTACACTCCTCGCCAATAATGGCACCTGGTGTCAGACAAGCCATATTTGTTCCCTGAAGCAATTCTTCAAAGTATGCGCTTAAAGTTGGCAAGTTGGACTTGATGACAATCTTGTTCTCCCACTCAAACTCATTCCACATAGTACGGAATTTACTCTCAGAGCACTTAGCTGGTTTGATGTAGTCCATGATGTCAACATGAACGTCGTTCAAAATGACAATCTTGTTTTCAGAACCGTGTCCACCATCGTAGACAATGTTACCGAAGATAACACCAGTGTCGGCAGATGTAACTTTGACTGTGGTCTGGACTTTGAAGAATCCGTGCGGTGGAATGTTCTGTGTGGTTGGTTTATCGATAACCTTCAAATCTCCTAACGTAGCAAACTCAACGTGCAAGTTACGCAATGTCTCGGTGGTTTGGTTAACGAGCATAACGTCCAAAACGACATCGAATTGATGTACCTTGACGTAGGCCTCAGCGTAAACAGGGTCGGAGAAACCAGAGAGCTGAACAATCTTACTCAATCTGGAAGAGAGATCCTCCTCAATCTTGATACCTGTAGCGGCAGTCAAGTCCTCGTCCATTTCATTTGAAGTCTCAGTCTTACCGAATTGTCTGAACTGAATAACGTCGTCAACTTGCTGTGAGTTCTTCTGCATCTCATCAGCATCCTTCTGGGCTCTCTTGTTATCCTCAAGAGTCAATTGTGCCCTGTAAGCGTCTCTAGTGGCATCCAAGTAAGCCTGCTCCAAGAGTTTGTGATTGGCCTTACCTTCGGCGATGTATGTGATAGCGGTCATGATTCTCTCTGCGGAGTCTTCGTCAATCTTCTTAGCAACATATGAGGACTGTCCGACTCTGAGGATTGAGACCAAGATCAACATAGCCTCGGCTTTCATGGCATTGAATACTTCAGTCTTCTCGGAGACTTCCTCCATTCTGAGCAACAACTTCACAAACGTGGAGGCCATTGTAGCTGAAGTGAAGAAATCACCATCCAAGATAAACTTACGAAGAGGTGGTCTAGAGTCCGACTTTGTGCTCTTCTTCTCAGAAGTGAAAGCGGACTCTGTAGCGTAAGTACCATCTGCTAAGACAATAGGCTTAGAAGAGCCGTTGGTCTTACCTTCGCCCTCCTCATTTTCATCTTCAGCCTCGCCGTGGTTCTTTCTCTCTGCTTGCAAAATTGGAACTTCACCAATACACTCACGGAACTGCTTCCAGGCTGCTTCTATGTCGGATGACTCAATGGCGTACTCACCAATGATCCAGAGAGCTCCACGGAACACCTTACCACTCTTAATACTCTTCAAAGAGTGGACAAGACGCTTGATGATGGATGATCTAAGGTCTGGATATTTCTCGATAACCTCCTTAATGAATGTTAAAATCTCAGAAGCTGATGTAGTGGACAAGTCTGGAAGGAACTCTAACAACAAGTCAACAACGCTAGCAGCCACCTGTACAAATCTGATGGCGGTCTGGTGAATGGCAGAAATGAGTAACTGACGGTACTCAACGGACTTGTCAGCATCGGAGTTGACTGTTCTTTGTAATTCCTTTTTGAAGAGCTTAAGGACCTCATCGACGTTGCGGCTGGACACCAGCTCCAAGGAGATCTCAAGTGTTCTTTTTCTGATGTCGACGTCTGGGGTGGACAAGATTCTCAAAATGTCCAAGGTGACATCTTCAAGGATACCTGGGTTCTTCTTGTGGATATCGTGCACTCTGTCCAAGACAATCAGCTTGACATTGTTATCGGAGATCTTGGTGGCCAACTCAATGAACTTGTTAGCAGCGAGCGAGACGAAGGATGGGTTGCTTGTCAAAACGACAATAGTAGAGGCAGCCTCGTAAACGACAGAGTTTGAGGAGGACTCCAACATCTCGGAGAGTAGGTTGACGTACCTTGATCTCAGCTCTGGGGCTCTGTCCTTTCTGATAAACTCAATGAACGCCAACTGCAACAGTGGGTCTGTTGTGCTTAAGTCTGTGACGTTCTCTTGTATGTATCTCAAGGCTGATGTTCTGTCCAAGTTGCTTAATGAGATGAAGGCATTACGCTTACACGTAGGGTCTGTCTCGACGATCAAGAAGTCGGCAATGATTTCTGGTGCGTCAGGAATCAAGTGGTCAGACACCAAGTAAATCGAGTAGATGGCAAAAATGGCGTATTTTCTGACGTAAGCGTGACGGTGCTCAAGACAAGCACGGGCATTTGGAACCAGCTGCTCAAGCAACTCTGGCTCGTGCAACTTGGTCAAAAATCTCAAAGTGTTACCACGGATGTACTCATTTGGATGCTGTAAGTCCCTCTGGATCGCGTTACACACGAGAATCATCTCCTGTTTCAACTTTCCATCAGGGTTAACCTTTGGCACAATCTCCCAGTAGAAGTAAAGCAGCTTCTTGAGCTCTTTGTTTCTGGAAGGCATCACATAACGGATCACGTGCATTAAGAGGTCTGGCATTGGGTTACCATCAAGCATGGCAACGAGGA
Source organism: Petasospora americana (assembly GCA_003708795.3). Taxonomy (NCBI): domain Eukaryota; kingdom Fungi; phylum Ascomycota; class Saccharomycetes; order Phaffomycetales; family Wickerhamomycetaceae; genus Petasospora; species Petasospora americana. The sequence continues at coordinate 270,519 of PPOA03000011.1, forward strand.
TCTGCTTCATGGCGTCGATTTTAGACTCATCCTTACCCTTTTCTAGCAGAGTCTTGAACTCCGAGACGGAGGCCTTGCTGGCAGGACTTGGGTTGTACACCAATGTATAAGCCACGTCTGACATTGTTTTATATCTTTAGTCTGTGTTAGTTATTTCAAATGTCCTGTGTGACACGTTGCGTATCTCTTCCTATGCTTGGGAAACAAAACGTACCAATCGAGACACAACTATCTGTTTGACGATATCAGTGAAAAAGTTGCTTTGAAGCTCCGTGGAGTACGCTTGGAATTTTCTTTATTCAATTGTGCAATTGAACAGGGGAAAATACCAAAAGCTGGAGACTTGGTGCCGTGTTTATCTTTTTAGTGGTGTTATTACTGCCCGGTTGTTGATGTTTTCAGCGTTTAACGTGGCATTTTTGGTGGGAAAGGAGAGCGCGAATTATTCGCGAAAACGCATCAAAACATCCAAAACAGGAAACTACCCGATCTGGAACACCAAATGTGCGCTGGTTCGATTCCTGCGATGGATAAAATTTTAAAAAAACTTTTTTTATATAATGAATATCAGTGTTAATTACCGTAATTAAGCACCTTGTATGATTAGTTTAAAAATGTATACTGTTCAAAGAAACGGTAATCCGTTCATTGCAAACCTGCTCACAATGTAGTAATCAAGCTGCCTTGATTGGCCCCCGGAATGACACTTCGCCGGTCCGGGCCGGTGACCGGTGCTGGACCTCCATCGCCGTCATCGCTCTTTACGATGGTGAAAAAGTCTGACTCTTTTGATAATGATTTAAATTTCTACTGCGGTTTTTACTTTCTTTCCTTTAACACACCTCTTTGTGACAACTCTTATACTGTTTACAGAAAGAACTCGACAACATGTCATTACGTCGTGGGTTCTCAACGTCAGCAAGATGTTTTGCAGGACAAAACTTAACTGAGAAGATCGTTCAAAAGTATGCGGTTGATTTGCCAAAGGGTAAAGTTGTAAAGTCTGGTGACTATGTCTCTATCAAGCCAGCACACTGTATGTCTCACGACAACTCATGGCCAGTTGCCCTCAAGTTCAAAGGTCTCGGTGCCAAATCTGTCAAGGATAACAGACAAGTCGTGATGACTTTGGACCACGATGTTCAGAACAAGACAGAGAAGAACTTGGAGAAATACCGTAACATTGAGAACTTTGCTAAGGAGCAAGGTGTTGACTTCTACCCAGCTGGTCGTGGTATCGGACATCAAATTATGATCGAAGAAGGTTATGCATTCCCATTGAACCTCACTGTCGCTTCTGACTCCCATTCAAACACATACGGTGGTATTGGTGCTCTTGGTACGCCCATTGTGAGAACTGATGCTGCTTCTATCTGGGCCACTGGTCAAACATGGTGGCAGATTCCACCTGTCGCCAAAGTCGAGCTTAAGGGTAGACTTCCAAAGGGTGTTACAGGTAAGGATGTCATCGTTGCACTTTGTGGTGCTTTCAACAACGATGAAGTGTTGAACCATGCTATTGAATTCACAGGTGAACACATTGGTGAGCTCTCTGTTGATTACAGATTGACCATTGCCAACATGACCACCGAGTGGGGTGCCCTCTCTGGTGTCTTCCCAGTTGATGAGACTTTGATTAACTGGTACAAGGAGAGATTGGCTAGATTGCCACAACCACATCCTCGTGTCAATGCTGAAACCATCCAGAACTTGATCGACAATGCTGTTCAGTCTGATCCAGATGCCTACTACGCTAAGCACCTTACATTGGATTTGGAGTCATTATCACCATACATCTCAGGTCCAAACTCTGTCAAGATCTCCAACTCACTTGCTGATCTCTCGAACCAGAACATGAAGATTAACAAGGCATACTTGGTTTCTTGTACCAACTCTCGTCTCAGTGACATCAAGGCCGCTGCTGATGTTGTTAAAGGTCACAAGATTGCCGAGGGTGTTGAATTCTACATTGCTGCTGCTTCTTCAAACGTCCAAAAGGATGCTGAAGACATTGGTGCCTGGGAGACTTTGCTTGAAGCCGGTGCTATCCCATTGCCAGCTGGTTGTGGTCCATGTATCGGTCTTGGAACTGGTTTATTGAAGGACGGTGAAATCGGTATCTCTGCTACTAACAGAAACTTCAAGGGTAGAATGGGTTCTAAGGACGCTTTAGCTTACCTTGCATCCCCTGAAGTCGTTGCTGCATCTGCTGTCCTTGGTAAGATTGGTGGTCCAGAGGAAATTGACGGTTCTCCAGTCCACGGTGCACAGGGTATTGTTAAGAGTGTGAATATCCCAGAGAAGCCAGTCTCTTCTGAGGAGGCTGCTTCTACCGGTGGTGTTGAAGTTATGGAGGGATTCCCTAAGTCCATTGAGGGTGAATTGATCCTTTGTGACGCTGATAACATTAACACAGATGGTATCTACCCAGGTAAATACACCTACCAGGATGACGTTTCCAGAGAGAAGATGGCTGAAGTTTGTATGGAGAACTACGACGCTGAGTTTGGTCAAAAGACAGGACCAGGTGATATCATCATTTCTGGTTTCAACTTCGGTACTGGTTCCTCCCGTGAACAGGCTGCCACTGCTATTTTGGCCCGTGATATGAAGCTTGTTGTTGCTGGTTCCTTTGGTAACATTTTCTCCAGAAACTCTATCAACAATGCCTTGTTGACTTTGGAAATCCCAGACTTGATCAACATGTTGAGAGATAAGTACAGAGACGCACCAGAGGAGTTGACTAGACGTACTGGCTGGTTCCTCAGATGGGATGTCGACAGTGCCACTGTCACTGTCAGAGATGGTAAAGACGGTGAGATTGTCTTGCAACAAAAGGTTGGTGAATTGGGTACTAACTTGCAAGATATCATCATCAAGGGAGGTCTTGAAGGTTGGGTTAGAGCCGAGTTGGCCAAGTAATATAACTTTTCTGCATAGTATTTATTAGAATGACATTCATACGGATATTTTTTTGTTTTGTAGAGACTTTATCATCTCATCTCGAGTCATAGCGTTGACGACGGGTTCTACATAATTCTGAGTTTCCAAAAAAGTTAACTATTTTCTTTTTTCATTAAAGCTAATGTACAATGGGGAATAATGTGAACAGAGTGAAGTGCAAAATAAAGGGGGTCATCAAGTGTTGTGGTCATATCTAGATGCTTTTTTTTTCTCTTAGAGAGCTGGGATCTCCTTGACAACCTCGTCAAAGGACTCACGGTACTCCTCGGCCTTCTCAGCAGTCTTACTGTTCTTACCACCACCTGGGACAACCATCACGACGGAGGTTGGTCTCTTTGTAGCACCAGCAGAACCAAGGTCCTCCTTAGATGGAACAAAGAGGAATGGAACAGCAGAGTCCTCACAGAGGACTGGGATGTGGGAGATAACATCAGCTGGGGAGATATCACCAGCAATGATCACAAGACCCTTCTCACCTTTTCTAAGGGCCTTAACGACTTCCTTGACACCTCTCTTGACGTGTTTAGCCTTAGAAGCCTTCTTAACGGTCTTGAGGACCTTCTTGTTAAGCTTCTTTGGAGCAAGTGGCTTAGCAAATGGAAGAACAGCTGGCAATCTCTTCTCGTAGTTGTCCTCGCTCTCCTCTTTCACGGATTTGTCCTTCTTAGCCATCTTTTCTAGTTAATTTACGGTAATTCTTTGTCTATGTTGTACCAAAGCATTAGAAACAAAGTGCCTTAAAATTTTTCCGCGCAGAGAGCAGAGCTGAAAACCTCGGAACTTGTCAGAAACTTTTCACCCCCGGAATTCACCTTCCGGAGATGGAAGTTCGAGAAATTTGTGAGGTGAATGGACACTTTCGCTTCTTACGAAGAAATAAATCATTTCATAAGCTAGTGATCTTATAGAGATGTTGAACAGAGGAGCATTGAACCTTACTCGCCAGTTTTCCACAACTTCGGCGGTGTGCGGAAGACCAGCGGCCAACACCATCAAGCCGGTTCACCACAAAGTCAAAATCAACAAGAACAGACTTAGTCCTAGATTTGAAGGACTCAAGTTCCAAAAGAATGATATCAGATCCCCAGCCTACAAGCCTACATCAACATACCAGGACCGTACTGCAGAATACTTTGAAAACACTGTCAAGTCTGACCTCCTGCTCATCAATGCCCAGAACAACGAGATCACACAATTGGGTAACAAGCGCAGAGAATGGAACGGTTCGTCACCCTTCCATTTGAATAGATCAATGAGAAAGCCAAGTGGTTCCGCTTCTGAGACTCCAAATGTTGTTCCACATTCCTCTAGAAATATTCCAGAGATCAAGGAGATCCACATCAACTGTTACGTTGAACAAGCTAAAGATAACTCCAACCATGCTCTCAGTGCATTGGTACAATTGCAACAGATCACAGGTGTCAAGCCTTCCCCAATTTACTCTAAGACCAATGTTCTCCACTGGAGAGTGCGTGCTGGTTACCAGATGGGTGCCCGTGTCACACTCAAAGGTCGTCCAATGCACCAATTCATCAACACATTGACCGAGGTTGTCATGCCAAGAATCAGAGAATACAAGGGTGTTTCCAACAAGTCTGGTGACACATTAGGTAACATCCAGTTCGGTTTAAGACCAGAAGATGTCAGATTCTTCCCAGAGATTGATGCTAACCAGGATTTATGGCCAAAGACATATGGTTTCCATGTTAATGTTGTTACCACTGCTCAGACTGACTCTGAGGCTAGAACCTTGATGAGTGCTTTCGGAATTCCATTCCACGGTTCTGAGAAAGGTACCAAGCCAGAGAACACCGAGTATTGAGCTCATTTTATAACGAAATAATTTTCACCTTCGACTATTGAAGGCTAACGATTGTACATAACCCACAAAATTTGATGGCTTTTATATAGCATTCCGGAAGTTGTAGTCTCTTTGATAGCTGTGTATAGAATACTTGGTATATCTGCCATAGAAACAGCTGTTTCTAGAGATGCCAGTTCCTTGGTCTTTTGGTGTATGATAGACCATCGCGAACTGAAAGCTCATCTATGCTTACACACCTCTCTCAGCTCATCAAATCATCGATATTTTCTCAATGAAGACAAGGAGGGCTTTGCTCGAGGAGAACTCCGAGTATTTCCTTTATACGTTGGAACAGAATGGCATCGTCCTGGTTCCGGGGTTCACAACCCTACCATTTAAGCTGTTCTTGCCCAGAGTTCAGGGCACGAGGTTTGTGTATGTCAGTGATGATGATACTTTGGGAGGCAAGCATGACAGCTACGCAGCAGTGACGAAAACAGGTGATAACTTGTCATGGACGTATAGCACAGCTGTTCACTGCCTGGCCAATGATGGGTTTAAAGGCTTTGATTTTGTACTGTTAGATGCTGTAAGTGACAGAAGTATCAACTCTGATATCTTCTTGGCATTACTTGAAGTTGAGAAGTCTGAGTTACAGGCAAAGGTGATTATTCCCTTGAAATCCAAATATCAAATGGATCTCTACCGTTGCTATTTGGAGAAGCAGGGCCATGCTGTTGCACTGTGGGACATCATAGAGTCGAGAGAAGTTGACCTTCTGTTCCTACCATCAGCACCATCAATGACCAAGCTATACTCGGAGATGGTAACAACGATGAGCGATATCTTCAAGTTGGATACAATCACCGATTCGTACGATATTCTGATTGTTGTGCCTTCGAAGTCTGCTGTTGTCAAGTTCTGTGAGACTCTGAACAGTTCATTCGCACGAAGGGACTTCTCCATCATTACAGACACGAACGACTATACCAAGAAGGGCAATCATAGGAGAGTCATTGTGGCCGACTCTTCACTTCCATTTGCCGACATCGATCATAATATCAAATACATAATTGATAGTGCACTCATTGAGTTGAAGAAGACAGACTCAAATGGTCTTGACTATCTTGCCCTACGATGTACCAATAAGAACCAGATCCATCAACACGCTTCAATTTTATATCTAGAGGACTCAAGGTACTTCTGTATGTCTTCTTCAAATGTTCAAGACTTTGAGTATGGAATTGCCAACTCCGATCTTATTCATAGTATCATTTGGTGTGCCAAGCTCCCAATCAAACTTCATGAGCTCAACTTCCTTAAGTCGCCAGATTCTCAGGCTACGCTTACCACACTCAACAATATGATATACTTAGGATTGATAACTATATCAGATGGTTCGGATTATAAGTACACCGATATTGCAAAAGAGCTTTCCCGGTTCTGTATCCCGACTTCTTTGCCAATTCTTTCTCTGTACATCTCCCTTATCAAATCTCCATCGGCTACTAGGGAATTCGCTAGAGTCATTGCACTATGTGAAACTATTGGAATAAGCACTCTATCATCTTATATAAAGGACTCTGCATTTGACCAACGTCTCGTTGTTCCCACTTCTGATATGTTAACTCTCCTAAACGTTGTTAACTGCTCTGTATTTGGGGAATCTGTTGATTCCAAATCCAGAAGAGTAAGCAAGAACCCACTATCCATTGGTGCTCAAAGAAGTGTCAAAGAGAGAGTAAGTGAACTGGGCCAGATTGTTAAGCTAGTCTCTAGCAATGTTGATGATGGTATTATTGAAGAGGCACTAATTTATGGTGGCCAGCTGCTATTTGCAACAATAAAGAAGAACATAGACATTGATTCGGGAGATACGAGCTTCACTGTCGAACCTTTAAGGATTTTTGAAGAGGATTTATCTATCGTCTTCGTTCTGAGAAGAAACTACAAGGATATCTCGGTGTTTCAAGATGGAGACCTCGTGCTAATCCATGGGTACTCCCTTGAATATGACGGGAAAACACAAAAGGCATACGTCAACCTTGTCTCTAAAGTAAAGAAGCAAATGGCTCTGAAGGTGTCAAAGCTGCTGGAATCGGCTTAAACTTATTGCTCGAGGCTTCTATATGGAGAACGGAAATAAGCGGAATGTGTGCCGGAAAGCAGTGAGTGACACAAAACTCAAAGAGAGAAAACCATATAATTGATACTCTCTTGCGTTTTTCTTTGTTTTGACTGCTTTTGGAGACATCAGACTTTGCTCTCGCTCCAAGATTTGCAATCCACTAATGAAGTCCTCTCCAACACAACGCCCAGTCAGTGGTAGACGTCCCTACCGTCTCTCATCTTCCAATGATGATTCTACCAAGCCACCAATTCCTAGTTATGCCCAACCAACTATTGCATATACGCAACGTGCAACTACATCCCATGGTAAGAGCTCCATTAGAGGCATTGAGTCTACTTTGAAAGCAGGGGTCGGTAAGGTAACCTCCCCTCCACGTCCAACATCGAAGACACTTCTTAGTCCTCACCATGCTACCAATTCTTCGCCCATTGCACCTTTGAAAAAACGACCATCTTTTGTTGAAGTCATTAGGTCAAATAGTGGGGGTAAATCAGCCTTGGACACCAGCAGCCTTGTCGAAGGGGAGATGTCAGCCTTGTCATTTGTCTGGAATCGGAGCCCAGGATATATCTCTCCAAAGTTGATTCACCCACATAGTGATAATTCCAACAGGGATATAAAGATTAACGATATCCATCTGAAAGATGAGGATACTCAAGGCTTCGATAAGAGAACTACAAGGCTTCCAAGTAATGATTCTCTTCAGCCCGAAGATGACGATGGCATTCTCCAGACTATGCTCAGAGAAATGGAACTTGCGTTACAAGAGGTTCTTGCAATTTCTACAGAGAATAATGAAGGTTATACTCCTTTACAGTTGAAGGCACTTGTTTCCGACAAAACCTCTGTCTCTGTTTCACAATGGGAAGGTTTGGTTGATTACCATCTGAAACATTGCAATAAACTACAGAAGGCAATTGATGCAAACACGGTTCTGATCACTAAGGTATTGGAGGTTAATACTGAGTTATACTCTCGTTGTATTGGATATCATTCAAAGATCTCATCACTCAATCCTATCTCTCACAGTAAAGAACAATTGATCTTTGGCGGAGAGACCATCACCAACCTGAAAGCAGCTTGCCCCACTGATGAGGATAAGATTTCAAGCTCGCCTCTTCCATCCAAAACCATGTTCTCTCCTGTTTTAGCCAGAGATCCAGAGTCAACCAATATGAGCCAAACACGTGCAAGCATCACTGAGGACATTCATCCCTCAACTTCTCGTGTTGATTTATTAGACCAAACTGGTGCAGAAACATACAAGAAGATCTTTAGCAATTTTGCACCTGACTACTTTTTCCAAGAACCTGAAAATAAATACTAGATGATTTTCTGTTAGGATTGTTTTGTAGAATGCGCAAACCTCTATAAATCTACTGTGAGTTAAAAGGTTCATATATATTAAGGACCAGTAAAATCACTTGTCTGAAGTTTTAGACAAATAATGACGAGATGAATCAAAAGAAGTAAAAGATGTTGCTCATAAACTCATATTTTAATATAATACAGAGCATTTTTTGTAAGATTAAACAAAGAGTGTGTCTTCGAGTTGGATATCCTCAACAGACTTACCAACGTAGATGTTGTAGTCACCACTCTGTAATCTCCATTCCTGCTCTTCGACGTCCCAAGTAGAGAGATCTCTTCTAGTAAGGTCAAATAAGAAATCAGCAGACTCACCTGGAGCAATTGAGATCTTCTCATAACCACGGAGAACCTTCTCAGGACCGTTTGGAATACCAACATACAACTGTGCAACCTCTGCTGCAGTGTAATCGCCGGTGTTCTCAACAGTAACAGTAACAGTTGCCAACACATCCCACAAAGAAGCAATACCACCCTCAACAATCTCACCACTTGGGTACTCGTCTTTATTGGCACCAGTAACGGAAGAGATATTAAGGTTGCTGTATTCGAATTCTGTGTATGTCAAACCGTAACCGAATGCAAATCTTGGTTCGATGTTGTTCTTGATAAAGTGTTTGTAGTCAATGTACACACCCTCAGTGAAGTTTGCTTGTGGATAGTATGGATTGTCATTTGAAGGATAAGCAGGGTCAAGTAATGAGCCATAGTCTGACTCGTTCTTAGCAACGGTGTATGGTAAACGACCAGATGGAGATTGGTTACCGAACATGATCTCAGTGATGGCTCTACCAGAGTCCTGACCTGGCAAGTGTGCATAAATGATAGCAGTGATGTTCTCATGGTCATACCATCTGTCAACAAGACGAACACCAGCATTGTGAATAACAACCATGGTGTTGGCACACTGGGAGGCAACATTCTCAACCAACACATCAGAGTACTCATCAGCCACGTATGGTCTGTCCCAACCTTCAGATGCAAGTTCATTGATGAAGACAACACAAGCATCAGAGTTTTGCAAAACTTCTGGGTCCTGGTTGATAGTGTCGTATGCCAACATGAAATCATCCTCATAAGCTTGACGCATAAAGGCATCCAATGGGGAATCCAAGCGGGAGAAAGTGTTAGAACCTGAACCTGCACCACAGATTAATGTACCGTTGAGAGCAACACCTGGACCGTCAGAAGACTTATAAGATGGGTCAAGATCAGACATGAACAATTCCAAGATGACATCAAGGTCAACAGAAGTACCATTTGGATAAGTTTCCGTTCCTTCTAAACCGAGACTCCAACCATAGCCCATTTCAGAATTGAATGTACCAACCTTTGCTGCAACAGCATCATAACCAAATACGGAGACTAATTTTGGATCTTTCAGTGGCAAAGCATTGTCAGTATTCTTAACCAAAACTTGACCTTCCACAGCACCTTGGAAGAGAGTTGGCTTTGCAGCTGGGTCTAAAGCATTAACAATCTCGTGCTCCTCTGAAAGGTCATATGGCATACCTTGACCAGTAGCATTCTCATTGGAGTACCTGTAATAAGCAGCAATAATACGAGTAGCCATGTCATCCAATCTGTCTTGGGACATTGTTCCGTTGGTTACTGCCTGGGTCAAATTTCCATCCATCCAGTATGTGGAACTTGGCATGACCATATCCAAACCTGCGTTTGCACTTGAAAGACCTGTATGTTGAGCACCCCAGTCAGACACCACAAATCCTTGGAAACCAAGCTCGTGCTTAAGCAATCCGTTCAATGTTTTGGAGTTTTGAGTTGCGTAAGAATTGTTGATTCTATTGTATGAGGCCATGACAGATCCAGCACCGACCTTAACAGTGTCTTGGAAAGGCCAAAGGTATAACTCATGCATTGCCTGGTCATCGATTTGAACTGAGAGAGACTGGTTGTAAGTTCCTGATGCCGGATTTCTCATTGATTCTTGTTCATTTCCAATGAAGTGCTTAACACAAGCAATGACAGTCTCCTGCATACCAGACACAGTCTCAGCTGCCAAAGAACCAGTTAAGTATGGATCATTGGAGAAACCTTCCCAGTTACGACCACCCCTGGCAATACGACCAACTGGTCCCACCACTGGTCCCAATGCAACATTAACACCCTTGGTATCAAACTCCTTACCCATGTAGTAACCTCTGTCTCTGGCGAGGTTCTTGTTCCAAGCGGCACCAACGTGTACACCTGCTGGGTAAGCATTAACGAAATCAGTACCACGAACACCATTACCGGCATCTGTTAAACAGAGACCTGGGAATCCGAGTCTTGGAACTGAACCAGAAACACCACCACAAGAGTTTTCTGTTGTAGCAAAACCATAAGTCAAATTATTTTTCTCATCGTTGGTCATTTGAGAGACCAAGTCTTGGGCCTTAGCGAAGGCCTCTTCCCAATCACCAACACCATCAGCTTGTGGGGTTGGATAAAAAGGATCTGATCCTCCATAGGACCACTTAAGCTCCAATGCAGCAGCTTCTTCTGCTGTTATATTGGCCGTAGCCAATGCGGCTAGAATTGCAAGACAAGCAGTCTTGCTTAATGTAAGCATTATCTTTTTTCTTTGTTGAGTTTAGATATAATAAAAATGACAATTGTTCGGGTAAGAAGAAGCGGGATTGATCTGGTTTATATAGCCATTACTCTCAAACGAGTAAGAGTCCAAATTCACATGGATTTGGGTACGTAGGTCACTTGCAGCCGATCTTTTCGTTCAGAATTCGGTATATGGCCGAGAGACGGACGCAGGATGTATGTATGTGTGGGGTGCAGGAATTGCGGCTCTTACCTCCGGAGCCTCGGAAGTTTTTGTGCTGGAAGGCTCTCAGTGACCGGAAAAAAAATACGGGCGGTCTGTTTTTCCGTAATTTTCAAGGTACACTAAACCTCCGTGAGTAGTCTTGGGAAATTTGTTAGCTTAATGAGTGGCTTGTATTCTATGGCTATTCCGATATATAACTACATCCTTTCAATGACCAGAAAGAGTTAAATTAAGTTTAGGCTTTGCCAATTGCTGCATAGGAGTGTACCTCATTTCTCTCCCCATGGGGGGCGGCTTATGTGCGTTGGGCCTGACTCCGGGCCGATTGTATGACCCGAAGATGACTCGTTGTGAGTAATGTTGACAGGAACATAAATCCACGGATAGTCATCCCAGCTAACGGAGAGATGCTATCAAAGGGAGATGCTATAGATCTACCTAAATCTATTCGCTAATGTTCTGGAGAATCCTTGTGTTCTCTTTCCAATCAAATTGTATGCCTGTAACTCGGTCGTGTCGGAAGCCAATGTAGACCGCACCACAAATACCGTCGATCATCGAGTGGATCTCGTGCTTTGTGTTTCGGAGAAATGTGCACATCTGTTGGGCATGCCCGCTTTGTGTGTGTGTGTTTTTTTTTTTTTTTTGTCCACTAAACTATATACCTGCATATGGTACGGTGTACTTCTGGGGTAACACACCATCGCTGGCACTTTTAAACTGAGTCCACAAATGTTATAAATGTCACTCGATAGTAAAAACAATTCCAATTCACAGAATTACTTTGAAATAATAATATTATTACTAGGGAAAGAGCCTTGGAGTTTACGTCCATATATAATTGGGGCAACCAATTACTAAACCACTCTAGAGATGCACACCCTGATGAAAAGTTTAGTTCTCCGCCTTTCGTAGATCTTTTTTTTCACGGACTGTCATATGATACTTACTAATATACGAATAATTGGAGAAGCTTCATGCCCGCAATAAAATAATTGCAGTTTAAACTCCATAAACTTAAATATATGCGCCCCTTTTTTTGATTTCTCCGCAGATTCACCGAGATACCTCGCGAGACTGTGATCGACAATACGTACTTGAGGGGTAAATGGAAAAACATATGTTCCGACATATCTTGAAACTCATAATAAAACCGGCCATTGTCATGGGTAATGAACAGTCGTCGGGTGATGCACATTGATGGAAAGTTTGAAAGTTTATATACCCCTAGAGCTGTAGGTAAAGAGTAAGGAATAAACTAGTACTTTTTTGATACTGAAGGCATAGTATTAGCCTTGTAAGCTCATATATCTTAACAGTTTTAGCTCCTCACAATTGATTTTACGTAATAAGGTCAAATATATACTTAATACTCGATGGTATAGCAGATATTCCTGAGCCCTGGCATACTCATGTCAGGATCTGAGTTATGGTCATATGGTATACGCAGTGTATCGATTAGTTGTATATAACATGCTTGGCGGGACTAGTGCTACAACTATTCTCTTCTTTCTTCTATAATAACCATTTACTTTATATGAAACATTCAGATTGTTATTAGTTAATTTAATCCTTAACTTAATTGCAATTAGTACTACCGTGAATTATAGTTCCTCTATGAACATGGTTATTGTGCCGGAGTCAAATAAAAATATACCCCTGACCGGGCCATTACGCAGGGTCACCAGACCCCCTCGTTCAGGGGCAATTTCTTGGCGGGTTGGTTTCCATTCAAGGACAATCACTGAAAAGGGGGAATCTCGGAGTATTTATTTAGAGTTCATTTACATGCACACCATAAGAAATTTCAGTAAGATCAAATGTTGTGATATCTAATGATTCCCATATTTGTAACAACAATATTAGCATCGGGACCCCAATCCCGCACTTTATAAAATTTGTATAATGAAATTTTGTATTGAGACCAAAGAATTTATACTACAAAAAATTGGACATAGGTTCCCAAGGGCTCTATGGCCCCAAATTATTTATTATCTACGTCTATATAGCGCAATTCCCTATCTGTCAATTCATCAGTGTTATTTACAGGCATTGTAAATAAAAGAAAACCCTTTCACTGGCTCGCTATTTCAGTTAAAAGGTTTTCTAGTCACAAATGAAAAGACTGACAGGCCTCCACTCTCCATAGTCAAAATAAAAATAGCGATTCATGAACAAGTCTCATTATCTAATAAGGAGACTTGGAGCCACATATTCTTAGATCAAAAAAAGATCCAAGGATAATTCCAAAACCATAAGAGATTTCCAAACCATAAACTTTTGCTGTATCCATTTCAGTTAAATAATTAGAGAGAAAATGGAACAGTGATTGTGTGAAATGGTATAGAAAGGTTTTATAGTCTCTTCATTTGGTGTTTCAAGAAGTTCATGAGTTGTGCTGGTCAGAGATCCTCACTGAAATCAATTTTGCTTCTCCACAACAGAATTTCCAAACACTCAAACACGGCACTGGTGTCCCTAATTGAATCAAACGAGAGAGAAGCATAGTTCTTATCGGGTATTCCTATCAGAAGCTCCCCAACTAAAGAAAAGGTGTACCCCATAAAAGGAAAATAATTAACCACCCAATGATTCATAAGGGACAACAAGGCATTTTGAAATGAATGTGAAACTGTGATGAAGAGATGATAAAAAAAATGATGACAGAGAAGAAAGGCACTGAAGTCTTTAAATGTATCAAATGATGTAGGTGTATAGTTCATTGAACGAGTTTCCTTATCTAAAGCTCCCCAACTAAAGAAGAGGTGAACCCCGACAAGAACGTACATCACCACCCAATGAGACATAAAAGAGAACACCAGTGAACTTCAACTGTTAAAATGAGTGTGAACTGTGAGCTCATGTCTCTAATTGTATGAAAGGATAGGCAAGTATAGTTCTTATCAAGAGCATTCTTTTGTAAAGCTCCCAAACTAAAGAAAAGATGTAATCCAAAAAAGAAAATACTGTACCACCCAACAATACATAAAAGATGACATTCATGGACTTTGAACAGCAAAAGAAGAAGGCACCGATGCTTCTAATAGTACCACTGGATAGAAAAAGTATAGTCCTTTGAAAAGTTTTCCTATCTAAAGCTCCCCAACTAAAGAAAAGGAATACCCTATAGAAGGAAAACACTTAACAACCCAATGATACATAAAAGAGAACATGAATGATCTTTGAAATGTGAAAAAGTCATTAGTCTCCGTTAGTCTCACAGCATGAAGAAGTGTATCTCTTTCAAGAGTTTCCTTATCTAAAGCTCCCCAACTAAAGAAAAGATGAACCTAAGAAAGAGAATACACCACCACACAATGATACAACACAGAGAAAATAAATGAACCATGAGCTGTGAGATGTGAAGTAAGAAATCAATGATGTCTCTAAGAGTGCCATAAGATAGAGAAACATATTTCTTATCAGAGTATCCCCTTTCAACCCCCCCCCCAACTAAAGAAAGGTCTACCCTAACAAAGAACATATATCACCATCCAATGAGACATAAAAGAGAACATCAATGAACTTTAAGATGTGAAATGTGATGTGTGATGTGTGATGTGTGGAGAAGTCATTGATGTTGAATCAAAAGACAAAGAAGTATAGCTCTTTCAAGAAGTTTGCTTAACTAACAGCTCCCCAACTAAAGAAAAGTAAACATCAAGACAGAACATACATCCCCACCCAACGATACATAAATGAAAACAAGGATGAGCTTCAAGATGTGAAAGTGAAAGTGAAAGTGAAATGTGAAATGTGAAATGTGAAACTGAGATAGTGAAAAGGTTAGTTGAGAAGTCATTGATGTTTCTATTGGTATCACCAGATGGAGATGGAGAAGTACCGTTCTTGCAAAGAGTATTCCTCTTCAAAGCCCCCAACTAAAGAAAAGTGTACCCCAAGAAAGAACAGACTTAGCCACCCAATGATACATAACAGAGAACAAGAATGAACTTCGAGATGTGAAAAATAATGTGAAGTGTAAAGTGTGAAATAAGAAGAAGTCATCAATATCTCAAAGAGTACCATAAGATAAAAACATATAACTCTTTCAAGAGTTTTCCAATCCAAAGTTCCCCAACTTAGGAAGGTCTACCCCAACAAAGAACATACATCACCATCCAATGAGACATAAAAGAGAACATCAACGAACTTCAAGATGTAAAATGTGAAATGTGAAATGTGAAATGTGGAGAGCCCATCCATATCTAAGAGTAAACACAAGATAGAGAAGCATAGTTCTTTTAAGAAGCTTACCCATCTGAAGCATCCCCAACTAAAGAAAAGGAAAAGCTTATAAAAGGAAAATACTTAACCATCCAATGATACAGAACAGAGAACAAGAATGAACTTTGAAATGAGTGTGATATGTGAATGTGAATGTGAATGTGAAATGTGAAATGTGAAATGTGAAATGTGAAGAAGTCATTGAAGGCTATCTTACTCTCATAAGATGGAGAAGTGTAGTTCCCTCAAGAGTTTACCTTTCTCAAGCTCTCCAACTAAAGAAAGATCTACCCAAGAAAGAATACACTTAACCACCCAATGATACCTAACAGAAAACCTGAACGAACCTCGACATGTGAAATATGGTGTGTGAAGTGTGAAGTGTGAATAAGTCATTGATGTCTCTGATAGTTCCACAAGACAGAGAAGTATAATTCTCATCAGAGTATTCCTGTCCAAAGTTCCCCAACTAAAGAAGGTCAACCCCAACAAAGAACATATATCACCATCCAATGAAACATAAAAGAGAACATAAATGAACTTTGGAATGAATGTGAATGTGAATGTGAATTGTGAGTTGTGAGTTGTGAAGAAGTCACTGGTGTTTCTATTACTGTCACAAGATGGAGAAGTATAGCTCTTTCAAGGAGTTTGCCTAACTAAAAGTTCCCCAACTAAAGAAAAGTAAACCCCCAAAAAAGAACATACATCACTACCCAATGATAGATAAATGAAAACAAGAGTAGGCTTGAAGATGTGAAATAAGAGCCAAGGTGATGGGCTAAGAGGAACCAGCAATAGCCAAGGGGATGGGCTATGACAAAAACTCAACTGAAGAAAACCAATCTCAACAAATAGCAGACATGACAGACAGAAATCAAAAGGACTCAAGGATATACTTACCAATCCAAAAAAAAGATGGCAGAGTCAATGGTGAGAAGATGATGGTAAAGGAAAAGAAGAAATCCAGGGGAAAGAACTGTATTTATACCCACAGGGCAAAGATGGTTACACAAACCCAAAGTAGAAAAACAGCATCAAATCTATCTACTGCGCCTACTTTTTCATATACCAAACCTCTTTTTGTAGTGAAGTTATACTCAAAAAGGAAATAGAAGTAACACAAAACCAAGAAGGATTCATAGCTGCGCCTCCTTTCCCCTTATCATCAAAGATATAATTAAGAAGTATATCAAATGATTTAACCTCATTTCCTTTATCTTTCTAAGCTCTATCTGCTGTATAGAAGAATATAAAGTCGAAGACTTCATCTAAAGTCGTAGGAGCCAATCTTTAGCTCCAGGAAAGCAGATTTAGCTTTCAAAACAGCATTTTAATAAGCGATTTAAATACCAAGTTTTAAGAACTTCTACATCGTTATGATAAGTATCTGCCTTCAAAGTTATCACTTTTTTCGTCGCCATGAGCCATTGCCTTACCTTGTTGATTGTCTCATCAAAAGAGATAATCCGGGGTCATCTGCAGTGCCATGTACCCGATATCGATCACTTTAGATCGCGTGGACTGTGACATCAAATACCAAGCATTTAAAATGCTTAAAAGACAGCTGTCAAATTTCGTTGTTACTGGTTGTATACTCATAACATCCATTTAATTATATATTAATTGTACGTGAAAAACAATATTGGTAGGCAGGAGTTTCTGGGAGCCGACGGATTTTATCGCCCGTTTGAGGCGTCCTCCCCCCGGATCGGGGCAAAAACGCAGGGTCACACCCGCCGTTTAAGGGGCCGATTGTCTTGGCAACCACTACAAAAATACTCTCCCTTTAATTCCCCTTGTGACTCTTTCGCAGTGTCTTTGTTTCGCCTGTCGTGGTGCCTCGGACTCGCTTCACCGTGACGTATTCCTTATAATCTTTGCCTAGCTCATTGTCGGTGGCGTCAAGTCCAAGAGGAGTTCAAGGGTCTTTTTTGCATTCGCAGTATTTAAATAGAATACACCGTTCACCATTATCGAGAAGTCAAATCCCGTTAAATCGAAACTATGCAAACAAAAGTAACATTCTCCTCGGCACTACTTAATTGCTTAGTTGGGTTCTTTACATGCTCTACATTTATTCTCAGTATGGTTGCAGTTTCCGGACAGGGAGCCCAGTCCCTCCGAGACGTCTATATATACAGTGTCAATGTGACTGGTATCAATTTTGAAAAAATTTACGACACCACGATAAACCATCCATCTGATTTGGCATTTGCTGAGTCTGGTCTGATGGATGAGTATACCTTGGTTGCTCTGGGTATTGTGGGATCACCAATGGTACTTACAAGTGTCATTCCTTAGCATTTGCTTCAACTATAAGCCTTAAGCATGTCCTGGACAAGGAGATCAGTTCCAAAGGCTCCTATGAACACCAAAGAATGACCAACCAAAATGAGGTTCATATACCGAAAGGCTTGGGAAGTGGTAGAGCAATTATGATTGTTTACTGTTTCAGCTTTGTGATATACTCTTCACTATTTTCGTTCCTTGCCATAATGATTTATGACTCCAAATATTCGCAGTCTCTAGTGCACTTTATTGTTTCATTTTGCTCTAATTCGTGTTCACTCATTGCTGCTAGTTTATGTCAATCTTTCAGAAAGACATTCTCTTCATTGGATCTCGACGATCAGGGCTTTGGAATTCACGGAACAATCGGTAATAAGAGATTAAGCACTTTGCTATGGATTGCATTATCCACAAACTTCCTCTCTATTTTTATTGCGTTTGCTCCTGTTGCTGTCAGTCGCATCAGAAATAACGAACGAGCTATAAAGATCCCAAGATTGGATGATTCTACCCTTTGGATTACACTGGGAACTATACTAATGGCTGTGATTTATATATTAATACAACTGTAAGGGTTTTGCTTGAAGTTGGGGAACTGAATGTCAAAGCTAACACTACAAGTGACGCTTTTGTTACGTCTTGATAGGACTAGGAGATTGGTTTTATCATCAACGGAGAGAATTCTGCTCGATTTATTATGCAATGGCAAGGTTGAGGATATCCCTTAGTGGTCCCTCTGCTCAGCTGTTCTATTCTCCAGTGTAACTATCTCAGACAGTGGTCATATGAATGAGAGTCAGGTTTATAGCCTAGCTTCAAATTATCAGTTGACGGCTGTAATTTGGAAAATCAAAAGTGTATATTCTTTTGAGTCACGTGGCTATACTATGACTATAATTAAATTAATACCAGTACCCTCCAAGAGAGTATGATTTCTTATGCTACACAAAGATAGATCTGGAACCCTGAGAGTGTATTTCCCAGAGAAGCCTGGATCAGGATCAGATCAGCCAGCATAAACGCGATCCATGTTTGATGACATACAGATATCGAACACGTCTCAGGGATGAAATGCGGGTGCTTGATGAGTTCTATTTCATATTATCCAAGCCAGGTTGAAAATGATATTAGCCATACTTCCCGATTCGGAAATTATCCGCATTGGGAACCGCGCCCGCCGCGAACACACATGACACCTTCCCAAAGCAGACATTTGATCCACCCGAATCGGGAAGTCATTGCGGCCAGCCGACGCACCTGTGCTGCCAGATCTGGCTAATGTGGAACCAGATCAGGCTGGTCAAATACAAAATGACAGGATGTTGTTATGGTTATTTAGATGTTCAGGCACACAATTATACACACCAGCCTCTTGATCTGCAAATATTTTCATTCTGTAGAGCTCAATAATTGCGCAATAAATACCTGGGGTCTTCCTGATCTTGCTCCGATCTGATCTGGGGACCTGAACTTCTGTTTCTTTTCCCTCCTCACAGCTAATATAATAACTGCATAGTCACTCTTTTTCTCATCACAAAGCAAGAACCAACTCACATTCATTCATTCTTGTCTGACGTATAACTCTCACTCTTCTACATTCTTTTCTCAAATACGTCTCAACCCTTGTTTCCAACTACAATCACAGGGCTTTGTGTTTTTCCGTTACAATCTCAAATCTTACTGTTTCAGGAATTCCAAGTTACCACTTTCGGGACTTTTCGTATTAATTTCACAGCACCGAATCCCTGATCGCCCAGGTAACCGCACTCTAATTCAAATCACCGCATATCGCAAAAAGCATATAATTTAAAATCATCCACACATTCTTTTTGGCTTGATCCCTTATCGATACTACTCTTTAAAACTGGATATCTACAAGACTCATACCAGTATTTAAAAAGAATATTATCACACATTTTCCACAACGGATAATTCAGGTACATCTTTATCAGCAACCAGAAGTACGTGCTCTTAAAAGCTCCTTTTGATTCAGATCTCGGACCAAGAACCTCAGATCTCATACTTCCCTGTGTTCTTCGACTGATTGCCTCTTCAAAGGACCCTTTCACACTCAAATTGAAGCACTCCACTCCCCCTTCAGCCCACTCAAGGATGAGCATTGTTTCCTCTCTCAATATGCCAGCCTCCAACTTGCTTCACCCACTTGTTCACAATGATTCTTCCTCTTCTCTTCAGAGAAAGAGATTCTTGGAAGATCTTGATGACAACAATGACTCCAAACGTTCAAGAACAGCACCACCTTCTCCTCCAATTATCCCATCAACTGCCACATTCAGAAGAAGATCATTAAGTCCTACACCACCTTCATACAAGGACAAATCTTCTATCATCACTCCAGAATCCCCTGTCACACAGCTTGCTGAACCAGTGAACATCGAGAAAGCTACTCCAATTCTCTCTGTACCAACCACCACAGCAGCAACAACTGTTCCTGTTGCCTCTGTTGCTCCAATTCTCTCTTCTCCAATCTCTCGCACATTACCACATTTACCACCAGTTTCTACCTTTATGACACCATTGGCTTCTAAATCCGACACTAAGTTGCCATCTGTCAATACCCTTAATGCTGAAAGATTTGGTGGAGGTATCTCTCGCTACTCGTTAGACTACCCAGACACATGTGTTAATGACGACGACTGGAGATTGAACTTGGAAGTTTGGATTGAAAAGAACTTCCCAGAGAAATTCAACAATTTAAAGAACATGTTGCGTTTCGACAAGCCAGGCTTCGAGTTACTCAATGATGCTATCTTCTTAACTGAGCTTAAGGAGCAATTGGACTGCCAGAAATCGGTTAAGCCAGAGTTTAACTCGAGAATCAGCTCTAAGATGGTTAAAAGAGACAGCCAGTCTTACCCAAGAAGAGCCTCTAGTGATTACTCTGAAGTGTCATTAATGTCTTCTCCATATGCTTCAAGAGTCCCACAACAGAAACAGCATTCTCACTCTTCCCCAATAGCACCAGCAACACCACTCCATACACCAGCATATCCATACAGCAATTACACATACTCAAACATCCAATCACCTACATCTCCAATAGCGAAAACCATCTCATCGTCACCACAGAAGGGTCAGTCTTCACCAACTTCACGTTCAAACTGGAATGGCCATCACAAGTTGGATCAGCAACCCGTGATGCTTAATAACCACTTCATCCACACACAAACACACAAGGGACCAAACCACACATACACGATACACCACCAGAACTCTTATAAGAGAGTCTGTATCTCCTGTGGTACCGACCAGTCACCTTGCTGGAGACCATCATGGTCCGTGACTGCTGGTCAACTATGTAACTCCTGTGGACTGAGATATAAGAAAACAGGTGCCCGTTGTGTTGAAAAGAACTGTTGCCGTATCCCTGCTAAAGGTGAATGGTTAGCCATGGAGAGCAGAGGCAAATTGCAGATCAAGAAATCAGATGGCTCCACCGTCTTAGCTTACAAATGTCTACATTGTGGAGGTGAAGTAGATACGAAAGATAAGAAGTGACAAAAATAAGTGGGGCTCATATTACATTTATATTATAAGGACAATTCTGTTAATTTTTTTTTTGGTGTGTGGTATTGTTATACTTTGTTATCGGTGTGTTGTTTATATATTTTTTTCACTACAATTCAGTTCAGATAATTCATTTTTATAAGGTCATTAAGTTCATTGGTAATATTTTTTATATATGTATAATACAACTTCATTATATTTCATACTTCTCTGGTAGTGATAGTCTCAGCACTTTACCCTCTTCACATCTCTGGGTGAGTTGTCTACGTCATCTCTGTTTCTTCTTCTGTCGTCATAGAAGATAACATCTACCCCGCTAGCACCACCGTCCTCAAAGCTAGAGTTCATATCCATGTCATCTGCATCACCACCGTTATCATAGCCGTACTCATAGTGCGTGTCACTCATCCAGTTCCTGTCGTCTTCTTCTTCCTTCGAGCTATCGTACTCCCCTTCCGACAGATACATCGATGAGCACTGTGTTATGGCATTGAAAGTACTTGCGACCATCTTATCGCCTTTATTCACACCATAGTATTCGTATGTGAAAAGTCTCTCTATGGTATCGTTATAATACCGTTCATCTTCTCGATACATTGGTAAAAGCTCAAACTCAACAGAGCTATCGTACTCAACGTCATGGGCATAGCAGTCACTCTCAAGAGCTCCAGTGGCACTTACTTGTAAGTATAGCATCATTTTCTTCGTGTCGATGTCATGCCTTAGAGCATTTGTACCGAGGCATGAATAGGGTATCTCGATACCTTTTGAACACTCAACAAACCATATCACCAAGGAAGACGTCATTACAAAGACGTCTACTTCGATCAGCTGTGCATGGTTGATAGAGAATAACTGAAGACATGAGGGATCTGAGCAGCGAAGGGACCATTTACGGCCACCTCCATAAAGAATAGGACGCTCCGGTAGTGCATATTGGTGTGGTGTCCCTCGTCTATGGACAACCAAAGGGTCACAGTTTTCAATAGACGGCTGGAAAGATGTCACCGTGGGCGTTCTTGTTGTCATTATGTGTGTGTGTATGTGTGTGCACGTTTTCCGAGCTCTTTGTGGATACAAGAGCTTTTGTGTAATGTTAATTTATGTTTTTGTGGAGCTACAAATCCGAGCGTTGCCGCACCTTCGCACGGGTGCAACAAGTTTTTTTTTCTTTTCTTTTTGTGTAACCAAGCCGTTTTCTTATATTTTTGTTGCAGTTACACAAAAGGATTCGGGGCACAATGCTATGTTTGTGGCATAGATCTAAAACATGCGTGCTAATTAACAAAAACTGGCCCGTTCTTATAAAACTAAAAGTAGCTGTGTTCATTGGCCAGTACCGGCCTCGTTCTTATCCTGTGGGATGTGGGCTGTACCATTTCAGATAAGGCACGAGGATGGTATACTGAGAAAACCCCTTATCTTACAGAACTTATTGAACAAAAATACTTTTTACTAGCAAAATATAATATCTAAAAAAACATTTAATCAAGCTCTCTCAGAGTTGATGTAGACCTTTCTGGCATTTGCCTCGAATCCATTGAATGGAGAAGCAGCAGCGGAGGTGTAAGCACCCAAGTTTGGGAAATAAATCCAATCACCAACTTGGACATTTCTAGCCAATTTGGTTTCCTTAGCAATACAGTCCAAACCATCACAAGTTGGACCCCACAATGAAACGGTATACTTTCCGACCTGTTCACC
Organism: Petasospora americana; assembly: GCA_003708795.3. Classification (NCBI taxonomy): domain Eukaryota; kingdom Fungi; phylum Ascomycota; class Saccharomycetes; order Phaffomycetales; family Wickerhamomycetaceae; genus Petasospora; species Petasospora americana. The sequence goes on from PPOA03000011.1 coordinate 293,319, forward strand.
GAACAAAAATTCTCCGCCGTGAGAAAGAACCCTAGGCTCAGGCTCTTGGTGATCAAACAAGATACAGTTCAAGTTACCATAAACACCGTCGTTGACGTAGACCATTGCCTTATCGTTGACATCACGTTTAGCAATAACATGAGTAGCTAAAGTGAAGGCATCAGCGACAAAGTATCTACCCGGTTCTGCGATCATTTGAACACCTTCTTCTATTGGGAAGAAATTGTCCAAGGCTGATCTCAGTGCGTTGGAAGCTGGAATGAATGAATCGGAGGAGAAACCACCACCAACATCCAACATATCCATCTCGAAGCCGTATTCTCTACCCATCTCGAAAACCTTACGGGCATCACGAACTGCTTTAATTAAAGCAGAGGTGTCAGATGCACCTGATCCGACGTGGAAGGAGACACCACCAATGTTCAAGCCTAAATCGCTAGCAGTCTGTAACAAAGTGGCCACGGACTCCATTGGAGCACCGTACTTAGTAGAAAGCTGGCACTGAGCAGAGGAATCGTCGGTGATAATTCTCAACAGCAATTTACAATCTGGGTGGAATTTTTTCATCTTGTACAGCTCGTCCACATTATCAAAAGTGGTCAAGTTGACCTCGTTCTTCTTTGCAAATCTCAAAGAAGACGCAACCTTACAAGGGTGAGCGTAAACGATTCTTGAAGGGTCGACACCCAATGAAGTGACAGTTTCAATCTCACCTTTAGAAGCACAGTCAAAGTTCACACCGTAAGATGCCAACAAGTTGAGCACCTCGGTGTCTGGGTTACACTTCACAGCATAATATGGGTGCACCCTTGGCAGCTGTTGCTGCCATAACTGAAGCAATCTTTGAACTTTACCCAAGTCACAGACAAAGAATGCATCCTCGGCACCCGGCTCACAAGTTGTGTAGTCAACCTGCTCGATCTCCTTCTTGAGGGCATCACCAATCATCTTCTCGGATTTGACAGTCTGGACTGACACGGTTGTGGATCTCTTTGGATCCTGTGCGATTCTCAGCTTGTGCAGCTGGAGATCGAGGGCCCTCTTCGCAACTTCAGATCTGGAGCATTCAGACTTGAGTAGCTCGGTGGCAAATAGCGGCTGGTGCTGGTTCATTGGGATTGGTGCCATGGTAGCGTCTGTGTGGAGGACTTTGGCAGATGAACGGTAGGAGCTTCTCTTTAAACCGGCGCTCTCAGCGAGGCGCAAAACGTTGGACTTTGACAGTGTTTAGAGTCTCTTGTGACAAAGAGACAGCGATGGGTGCTTAAATATTTCGTTTAAACTGTGTAAATTGGTGATACACAGTGGGTACGTGGCAAAACTTCAGGCGGCAGCTCTCGTGTTTTGTTTGTTTACCTCTGATACAGCAAGTCAGCTGGGTGACGATTGGAGTTTGTATGGAGCAGGAACGCTAAAAGGTCGAATGATGTACTCTTCTACTGTGTCTTCAGTGCAAAAACCCCTAGAAATATGGAAGGGTTCTGCAAAGTCACAGTTAAACGGTGGGAGAAAAGAGAGGGATGTCTCTTAGAAAGTTGTGTCTCTAAAACGTTGGAGGACAACAAAAAATATAAACCTGGTGGTTGATTAACAAGCCAGTCTGAGTGGTACGTAGAGCGTTGTATAGGGGAGATCGCTCAAGGTGCCACGTTTGCGGTTGGACAAATTACTTAGTTGCTTCTTTGTTGACCAAGCACCTTGTCTTGCTCATCCTGCAATTTTTTTTCATAGTGAAAAAAAAAGCTAGAATGCTCGGCGCATTCGCGTCCAAGGTTTTCTTATATAAGGGCAAGGTTTAGCTAACAATTCCAAGCTTCACGGTTGACCTATGCTGTTAGTCCAGGCCTTCTGGCTTCTGAGGCCACTTTAATCTTTTGTAATCTGTGATTTTGTCGCCCGTGCTACAGCCCCCTTTCAGCTGGTGCGTGTGTATCGCACTGATAGTCATCGCAGCAGCATTCCTCTGCAAACCTGTAGTTTATGCTAGTCTTGAATACCAGCTCAGAGCTCCATCTCGTCAGAGTATACTCCACACCACTGATGCTTGGAAGGTCTCCTCAGAGCTAAGAGCTCTAAGGCCCTGTCATTCACAGCTATGTGGGTGTCATATATCAGGCCAGAGCTCAACGTTAGATTAGCGACTGCCTCTGGAACTATCATTCTCAATGAGACCGATCTCACTAGCTTGTTAGAGCTAATCAGCATAATGTCAGCTAGAGGGGTTATTTCTTTAGTTATGCCCTATTCTTTAAAAGAATTATTGCTCTTGGTAGCTGCTTGGGTTTTTCTACAATCTTGAGATTGGGTTTTCCTTAAAATAACCTCGATATACTTTAGCTTTATAGATGGTTCTTATCTTGGCGATACCCTGAAACTTTGTATTTGTTCTACCTCAGAGACTCATAATTTGTATAATTTCTCTGAGCTTACTGGTCTCGGAGGAGACTGGCCACCTTTGGTATGAGATCTCCTTCGCCAAATGAGAAAACTCCATTTTGGATAAGGCAATCTCTCGTGAAACTAGTATTTTGATGTTAAATTACATGACCATCTTTCTCTACAGCATAAAGTAGACTTATTCAATGTCATATTTTACTGTTTATTTCATTTATGTTGAATTTTTGATCTTGAATACTGTCTTACCAATTTTTGAATTTGTGGATCTCTTGTCACTTCTTCATCAATTTTTTGTCTTAATTGTTCTTCCCTTTCAAAATCATTCTTATGAACATCTTGAGGCAATGGTGGCAATGCCTCATTCTTTAAATCTGCTCTACGAGCCTCTTCAAAAGTGGAGATTGATCTACGGATCTCCTCACCACCACCAAGCAGTGTACCACGAGGTAAGACACCCCCTGTGAATGAACGTAATTTCTCAACATTTTCAGCTTCCTCTCTCAAGACACTAAACATACGAGAGACTCTTCCGATTGCTAAGATCTTGTTACGTAAAGCCCTTCTCGTGGCAGCTGACTCATCGGATTCCGGTTCTGATGACCCGTCTCTCATAACAACATCTGTGTTCTCTACTATTGGATTACTTGAGATGTTTTCAACGGCTTCTGCATCAATTGGGGTCACTTCATCTAGCTCCTCTTCTGTACAGATGTTCAAAAGAGAAACCAAGATATCTGTGACTTTCTCACCAACAAATGGCAATGACCAGGAAAAGACATCCATGAAGTTTGGCAGCCAGTATGGGTGTGGAGTATAGTTGAACTGTCTGATATTCATAACGTTATTCCCGTACTTCAATACAGCAGCTTTGTTTTTATATGTGTCTAAGTAGTTTGGTGCAGAGAACATCGTCAATAACGTTGGGAAGCCAGTCTCCTTGGACCGACGGTACATTCTATAGCCGGCATCCTGCGCCTCGTGAGCACGAATCACTGACAATAAGTTATTTCTCTGTAAGAACTGAGTGACGGCCTTATACGTGTAGGCATACGAACAGCCTCTCACGGTATTTGGAATGAAAGTCGCACCTTCATGATCGTTATCATCATAGTCTTCAACAGGGTCAGACCACAAGATGTCACACATCAATCCACGTGTTGGAGGCTCTCTGAAACGATCAAACTTGTTAACATCATCTGGGGTGTGTAGCTCTGGTGAGATACCACCATGGCAGCAGAAGTACTGATTGTTCATCAATGCGGCCAATGGTAGGGTGTTGAATGATTCGCATGCTGCAATGTAAACCTTTGATGAGTATTTATGTAAGCACTCCATCTTGAAGGTGAAATACTCCGTCAAGTGCTTACACTCGTGGTTTCCACGTAATAGGAAAAAGGTTGTAGGGAAGTGACACTTTAGTGCCCATAGATATAGGACACACTCAATGGAGAATGAGCCTCTGTCAACGTAGTCACCGAGGAACAAGTATGAAGTCTCTGCAGGGTCACCACCAACCTCAAACAGCTTAATCAAATCGTGGTAAGCACCGTGGATATCACCACAAACAGTCACGGGTGCTGGAACACGGAGTAAGTTTGGTTCTTTACGCATAACATCGGCACCCTGTCTTAAGATCTTGATAACTTGGTGCTCATGAAGACGTCCTTCACCTAACAAATGCTCCCTTAAGAAGCTGAGATTTGGTAGGCCTGAGCTTTCGAACAATTGCTCATCTGTAGGTTTAAAGCTTACAATTGGTTTAACGTTCTTATTGATTCTCTCCTTAGTTGAAACGGTCTTCCCACCTTCGGTTCTAATTGAGAAATCATTAGCAGTTGATTTTTTGGAGTTGATGGCCCTCAGTGCGGCACCAATCTTCTCTGAATTCTCCTGAACGGACATGTTGTGTGTGTTGTTTTCGTATTAATTTAATGAAATAAGAAGGGGAATTTGAAGTTTTGCTGGACATTAAGCCTACGCATGGCTCAGCCTATGATTATGTAATCAACAAAATGGTGATCTAATGTCCTGATTCGGTAATTCCTTCATTGGGTAATTTTCGCGCCTTTCGATAAATTTATATAAGCACTTTTTTTCAGGCGATGAGCTTCTAATCTACTGGTAGTTACTGTTCCTACTGGAATATAAAAGATATGTCTACCATTACAATCGACGCATCAGACTTTGTTGAATCGGAAGGTCCAAGTCTCAGATTTACTGAGGAGAAGCAGAAGGCCAACTTTGAGCTTGGTGTCTCTATGGCCATTCACTCATGGCAAGCATTGGAGATTGCAGTTGCAAACGGATGGGGTGGTGCTCAATCCGAGGAGAAGCGTGACTGGATCTCTGCTATTGTTGTTGACTTGTTTGATGAGAAAGTTGTTGATATCGAACTTATTGAGGAGACGATATTGAATGCTATGGCTGATGAATTTGATGTACACGTTGAAGATGATTCATCCTTGCCAATCGCAGACAAAGTTTTGAAGGTTTACAGACAGTGTGAGCAGAAGGACTACACATTGATTCGTCAAGCGTTTGCTGCATGGGAGCAGAAACAGCAACAAAGGGCTCAGAATGGACAAAACACACAGGTTACTATTCAAGAGGATCCTGAGAACCCTGACTCTGAAGACGATGATGAAGATGATGAGCATGAGCATGAGCATAGCCATGAGCATATCCCACAATTAGAAGACGTTGAGATGGGTGATGCCGAAGAACCACAGGGCCCAATTGTGGATGATGACGGATTCGAGTTGGTGCAAAAGAAAGGTAGAAGAAGACACTAAGAGTCTCTGACTAATTTCGAAGATGTATATGTATAATAGAACTAATGACCATTATAGAAGAGTGTATTGTGCTATTAGTGTAATTTGCTAGATCTGAAAGCCATTTTTGACTATTTGAGATGACAGAGAGATATATTTTCCGAGATTTTTTTCAACAAAGGTGAGAATCTGGAGTATAAATAGCAATTCAGCTACCACTGGTCCTAATCATATATCATTCTTAGTATTATTCTCTCCAGTAATCGCATTGGCATGAACAATTTCAAGAGCATGGGGACTTGAGGACTCGGAGACTGAGACTTGGAGACTCCAAAAAACCGTAGGCGCAACAGACTAACAAATTGACACATCGCTCGCGGAAAAAATACGCGCCTAGTCCCCCCGCTTAATTTGAGGCGCCCCGAGGGGTGCTTTCGCGATGCGCAGGAAAATTAGAACTAACCATCCCACCGAGGACTTTTAATTTTAGAGGAAAAGAGCCTTTTTGAGAGCCATAGATGGAGCTAAACTTGGATAATGTGTTAACCTTCTTATTCCAGCCTGTAGTTTCTGGCTCTTTGCTTATTTGCTTCTTGTGAGTTTCTGCTTGTTTTTTGCCCGTGGCTTTCTACGAGAGACTAACTTTCCACAGGTACATAACACCAATATGGGTCGCTAAACTGATAGTGATACTCGGGGTATCTACGAGTTTACTGATATATGTGAATGATCTTTATAAAGTTCGGGGTGAATGGCCCGGGATAACGAAGGATGATATTGCTGTGATCACTGGTGGTGCAAATGGACTTGGGCTAGAGATTGTGAGACTATTAAGACAGCGAGGTGTTAACTGTGTTGTTATTGATAAAGAAGCTATGAGTAATGACTCGTTGGGTGTGCATTTCATCCAGTGTGACTTATCTGATCAATCCAAGCTGCTGGAGACTATCAAATCCATCAAAGAATCAGTAGGGTCACCTACGATCTTAGTGAATAATGCTGCGATGCGTCACTCAGAGTCACTGCAGCAATTGAGCTACAAACAAATGCAGCTATTAACCACTGTTAACACCCTTACTCCTGCGGTGCTCATGAAGGAATTGCTTGATACGAATGGGAAGCTTTACACCATCAATATCTCTTCTATACTGGGACTGGTTAGTCCTGCGAATTTGTCCTTTTACTCAGCTACAAAAGCATCGCTGATATCACTCCATGAATCAATCTCACACGAATGTGGCTCAAATCTGAAGAGGTTTCTGCTGGTTACACCCGGACAACTGGATACAAAGATGTTCAGTGATGTCAAACCACCAAAGCAGTTCATTGCACCAGTGGTGAAAGCTGACCAATTGGCACAAAAGATAGTGCAGTGTATAGAAAGAGGTGAACGAGGAACTTTATACAGTCCTATCTATACCTACTTCATACCAATTCTAAAGCTGCTGCCGTATGGCATTTCGGAGTTCGCAAGGTGGTTTAGCGAGATGGACAATAGCGTGAAGAATTAGATTTTATTTATATACACATTTATTTATCCTTGGCCTCCAGGTGGTTCTTTATCAATTTAGCCAGTTCTGTGTCGTGCAAGTTGCCAAACTTATCAAATACATCCTTGAACTCCAAGTTTACAGTTTTTTTAGACCCACTTACGCCCTCAGGGCTTAGCTTGATGGATAGCTCATAAACAGGTGTGTACTTGTCACAATTGCCTTCTATTTCTAAGTAAGTCTTCTTGCCATTACTGTTCTTCTTGAAGCCTTGGTAGATGATATTCTTCTCGATAAACTTAGAATATAACCAAGCAATCGAGCTGAAGATGAAATATAGCACCAATAGCAGCTTTGTGTAAGGCAATGCCTCTTCAAAGGATAGCTTCTTATCCAAGTAAAAGGTTATACCGGAGATGGCCGCAATTGTGTAGCCAATTGCTAGTCTCGTATCTTCTAGTTTATGTGTCTGTGTGTATCCCAGCGTTGATAGGACCAATGGCAGACGCTCGTCCGTCGCAGTGCGGAGGTCAACAACCGAGTTCAGGTTAGCAGTTCTAAATGACATTTCTTTTATTCTCTGTGTCTCTCTGTTTGTGTGTGTTTTTAGAGAGAAGTACGCGTGGCACATTTTCACGATCAATGCGAAAAACCAGAGATGTCCGGGTTGTCTGATGTTATGACTAAGCGATGACTAAGCGTTGTTTTTAAAGATTTTGATGGAAATGAGCCCGTGGGGCAGAAGCTCACAAACCACTTTTTGGGTTATTTCACGTTTTCCACCTTTTTCCCTAAACTAAGCAGGAGAGAAGGAAAGAGGGGAAGGGATTCTTTGTGTCTTTTGGTTACGCAAAGCTCGTATTGTCTCCCTCTTTTTCTGTTGAGAAATCCCCCATAGCTCAAGACCCTTAAAGACCGAGAATTGCTTACTTATAATGTCAAAGCTTGGGAAGAACAAGTTTAATCCCAGCACAACAGCATTTGTTCCAGGTTCCTCCACGTCCTCCAACATGTCATCGCACAGTGCACCACCAGCAGAAAACCCAAGGGCACGGCCCAAGAGAGGTAAACAGCAGCAGCATCGGCCAAGAGCCAACGGACATAACAAGCCGAGTATCTCTGTTGACGACTACGAAGACGACTACTTCTACTTAGAGGATGAGATCACGGGGCTGCCACGTGCTAGGAGAGGCCAGGTCTCCATCAACCACTTACTCGATTTCTCGCTACCTTCTCGTGAGCAGGAAACCGTGAGACCAAAGGCAAGAAGAAGACGCAGATCGAGTAATAAGGAGGATAAAATCCATCTTGTTGGTAAGGAGTTTGTCAATGCAAACTATCGGTTTATCGTTGATTATCGGTGTGACTATAACGGCCAGGCTTTAGACCCAAACTTACTATTGGATAAATCACAGATCCTTCGAGTCATCGTACCAAAGGGCCACCACTGTCCCATCTGCCTCACCGAAGATATCATTGCACCAAGGATGATCTCGTGTGGCCATCTTTTCTGCTATACATGCTTATTGAGCTTCTTAGACTCTGAATCCATCAACGATAAGAAGAAAAAGAGTGAGAATCAGTATTATACGCCAACAAAATTGAAAGAGTGTCCTCTGTGCTCGGAGTTTGTTCGAACTGATGAGACCTTGCCGGTTTTGGTGAACGGCATAGACGAATGGCTAGAAACACCAAAAATCGGCGAAGACGTTGTGATGAAGCTGATGGCTAAGCCACATGAAAGCATTCTACCAATACCAAGGTCTTTAAATATAAATCATCAGAAAGTTGGTAACATGCCTTGGTATTCCGATACAGAGTTGTATCCCTACGCTAGGATCATGAAAGGTGGGCTGAAATTCATTGTTGATTGTTACGAAGCAGATAAAGCTGCCATTGAGCTGCAATATCAAGAGGATAAGCTTCTATTCAATGATGATGGTAAATACCCACTGAGGGCCATCTCCGATATCAACATGTACTTGGATGTTATGAAGAAGAGCTATAATGGGAACTTTAATGAGCCAAACCAACTAATTAACTCCTTTGATTATCTTTCAATTTCAAAAGATCAGCTGAATGACTCCAATTGTTACTTCTTTTATGAAACCTGCTTTAGTTCTACAATGAGATATTTCTTATCTCCATTAGACATTAAAGTGCTATTAGCAACCTATGGCTCATACTCAGAGTTCCCAACCACGCTTTTATTAAAGATTGATAACATTAACTACGGTTATATGGTCACTGAACAAACGATTAAAAGGTATAAGTACATGACCCACTTACCATTTGGTACTGAATTTGCATTTATTGATATCAACTGGAAAGGAATATTACCCCCGGAGATCTATAAGACATTCTCTAAAGAGTTAACAGATAGAAGACGTAAGATTCTATCTAAATTAAAGAAAGAAGATCATGCAAAGAAAACATATGAAACCGAATTAGATCTGAAAACAAGGGAATTTTATATGAAAGAGAATGAAGGCTGGGGTTCTTATGAATTCTTATCATCACAAGAAAACTTTGAAATTGCAACAGACTTACATCCCCTGGGAGATGAAGAATTACAAGAAATCGATAAAAAAGACTTTACAACGACAGTATGGGGAACTAAGATCCCAAAGTCTTCAATTGAAGAGGAAGATGATGATGATCCTTTCAATACTGAAGAACTATTGAAATTCGCAATCAACGATAAGACAAAGAAAAAAGGAAGAAAGAAACTCATCGTTTTATCATCTTCAGGTCAAACGAGAGACTATAAGTAACTTAAGAATTAATTTAGAATTTATAAACTCGTAGAAAGCTTGAAAGTTGGAATCATTGGAATTCCGCTTGGGTTTTATGGAATTCCGCGGCGGACTGAATCGCGGACATTGCATAAATATCAATTGATCCGTGCGCCTCCCCCGCAAAACTCATCCGCAAAGACAGCAAAACACAGCAAAGAAGGAAAGAGGGAAAGAGGGATGGAAGAATATTCCAAGGTTCTCCCTAGTGGTGATTTATTGATTTGTAAATGTCCTTTGAAACTGGAGAGAAGACCTCCAAAGAGGGAGAAGAATAAACTAATCTGGATACCAGTGATGCCAAAATTACAATGCTATGAAAAGACTTCAAAACTAAATGCTAAATCCCTGATTAAGAATAGAATCGAAAGAAATCAACGTAAAGAAAAAAGGGGAAACCTGGGAAATCAGGGATTAGAATCAGGGTGAGGAATTCATGGCTGGTATTGCTTCAATTGGGGATTGGTGGTACTAGTCCCAGGATGACAGTATACCCCCTATGAGTCAATGTATGGGCAAATTGCTACAAAGAAATCATCAATGTCTCGTTTGGTTTTCCTACAATTGCTCTTCAGATCGAAACAATTCCATTAAACTGGAAGCTCTGACCCCTTAATCGCTACCAATTACAAGGGAAGCTTGAACCTTCCCGATGAAGCAAAAGCATCGCACCACTTCTTTCAAGCCTCATCTAACCACTGCAAAACTAACTCAAATCCAAATGACACAAAAGTCTCAGCCATTGTTTCCCACTGAACGTCTCGACTTTCCAAAAGAAGAAGCTCTGTGCTTCCCCTGTCAACGCATGCGCAGGAGCGCAAAAAAAGAAATGTGCGGTGTTGCCCGAACTGAAAAATTTTTGTGCTTTTTTGCGCTTTTGTTTAAAGCCACACGAAATTCCGGGGGAATTGCCATTGTCATTTTTTAGTACTTAAACGGTTATTTCTGCTAATTTTTTAGCTTTTCTGGGTTAAAATTTATTATTATTATTGTCTCTCTTTATATCACCCCATTTGGTATTTTTTCCACCCTTTGGATATTGCTTAGTGCTCTTTAAAAAGCGTATACAAAGGAAGACTTCTGTTGCATTTACGAGAAGTTCCATACGTCGATCTCCTCATCGCTCATCTCAACTCTTCAAAAAAAGCTACAATGGTATCCGAAACTCCAGCTGCTAACATTTTAGGTACCATTGGTACTGTTTGTTGGTGTATTCAGCTTATCCCACAGATTATTCATAATTATAGACGTAAGGATTGTACAGGTCTGCAGCCAATAATGTTATTCCTCTGGTCTGCATCTGGTGTTCCATTCTCAATTTATTTTGTCTCTAGACGTTCAAGTATTCCAATTGAAATCCAACCACAACTGTTTACTTTCTTTTGTACAATTGCATGGGCACAGTCACTATATTACCCACCTATTCAAAAGACTAAAAAACAACAAATTACACTTATTGCTTCGTTTGTTATAGTTGCAATTGCATTAGAAGCCGGTTTCATCATTCCTTGCAGAAATGCTTATGATGATGGTAAATCATGGCCATCTTTAATCTTTGGTATCATGGCATCTATTTTATTAGCAATTGGATTGATTCCTCCATACTTTGAATTGGCAAAGAGACAAGGTGAAGTTGTTGGTATTAATTTCGTCTTTTTAACTTTAGATTTCTCAGGTGCCTTCTTTTCTGCTTTGTCTTTGGCATTTGCTAATGAGTTTGATGTTATGGGAATAATCCTTTATTGTATTGTTGGTGTCATGGAGCTTGGTATCTTCACATCTCATTTCATTTGGTGGTTAAGAATTGGAAGATACTCTAAAAAGAACAATACCGATGAAGAGAAACAATCCGATTCTGCATCTACTGAAAGTACAGAAGAACTTGAAATCAATACCACCCACATTGACGATAATAAGAAGGAATTTGAAACTGAAAAGAAAGACGAATTACTCTCTGCAGAGACTAATGATTTAACAAATGTCACTACACTTTGTCCTGCAAAGACCACTATCTAATCATACCCTGATCCTCCCCCCCCCATACCTAATAAGCTGTATAATATTATTTTATGATCGCATTTTATGACCCTTTTAATACATGTTCACTAATCAACTTCTCCTCTACAAGTAAAAGCTATAAAACCCCATACTTAATCAGTGTTTAATGCTAAGAATGGCATACCCCTCAAATAACACCCGCACACCATATCAAACGCGGTTGGGGACACCTTGTTGACGTGACAGGCGCGCGTCAGCGCGAATCTGTCAAATTTGCAACGGTCAAAGGGCAAGATGAAACAATAACAAACAGCTTTTGTTCCTTTAAGCCAATTTTGGTTACCAGTTTTGCTAAACTTTCACATTCTTTGCCTTCATTTCACTCATTTTATCACAGGGAAACGGTCCAACTTCTAGTCATTCATTTATAAACCTCCCTCCTTGCCCCTATTTCCCCTTATTTTTCCCCTATTTTTGCTACATACATCTCCGAGACATAAATGGAAGATTCTATCTTAACACAACTGCTCGAGCAGGAAGCAAAATTCGCAGAAGCTCAAATTCTGGTTGGCTGTGAAGGGCAAACTGAGCTGCTAACTTCCCATCTTGAACTGCTTTCACTGCCGTCTTCGAACTGTGAGCTGACAATTGAAGATGTTAAACTGCTTCTACAGCAAAAGGGGCCTTTCAACTTGGCTCTTAACTGCTCAATATGCCACCAATCTCTCTTTGCAGACGACTCTTGTGCTGAAAAGGACTCGCCAAGACCGGACCTCGAGCCCTGCTGCCTAAAGATGCTATCAAACCACAACAAATTTCAAGATCTTGAAGTGTCATTTTGGTGGTTCTGCATCTCTTCACCTACGAATTGCATCCTCACAATCCCCAACTACACGAGGTTTATGCTGACGAATGGCATCCCACCGTCTCTGAGAGACAGGCTGTGGGGTGTCCTGACACAGTCTTGCGACTCTACGGGTAAAATTGACGACTATATGGAGCGACTTTATGAGTCTTTAAACACTGACTTATCACCAGATATTGGCATCATATCAAAGGATGTAAGCCGTACGTTTCCTCAGCTATCCATGTTTAACGACTTTGAGACCAAGCTGAAGTTTGAAAAGATCTTAAATGCCTATAGCATCTTTGACTCAGACATGGGGTACTGTCAGGGTCTACAGTTCATAGTTGCGCCGATGCTGTTCCATTTTAAGGACGAGCTGAAGACTTTTAATGGTTTGGTGAAGCTCTTTGAGATGAACCAGCTACGAAACATCTACGACAACGAGATGTCGGGCTTGAATCTCTGGTTTTATCAGTTTGAACAAATTTTCCAGTTAGAATTACCAGGTTTGTTTGAGCATTTTAGTAACCTAAAGATTGACTTAAACATCTTTTTATCTCAGTGGTTCCTATCGTTCTACTCTATAACGATTCCATTCTCATTCTTAATCAGGATGTTTGACTTTTCACTCTTTGAAGGTGTCAAACAGACGCTACTAAGAGTCGGAATCATCATACTGCTACAGAATGAAAAACTGTTGATGACGATCGACGAGCCAGAGCTAATCTACCAGCACTTGCTATCAGAGAACTGCTGGGGAGTCTTTGCAAACGATGTTGAACTATTTATAAACCTACTAACACAGCTGAAGATTTCAAATTTCACAATTGAAAAGTTATATGAGTTTGAAATGAAGCACGAAGACCTAAAATCAAACAAGTCATTCTTCACGAAATTCTTATCAAACTTCAAGTCAAGCGAGTCGATCATCTCAAACTCTGACTCTCTAGAGAGAAGACAGAGTCTCTTCTCTTCAAACACTTCTCTGTCCATAAACGAAGATCTGGAAATGATGGAAAACCTGTACAAGCTGTGCCTGGATAAAGGCATAAGCGATCCCCTGCTGGACAAAGTAAAAGAGAGGCTCTACTCATAGGTTACATAGCTTATATCAAAAGGAAATAGACATTAAAACTTGTAATTAAGAAAACCACCACTAAAAAAAGGTGAGTATATAATTGGGGAAATGCATTTTGGGTATGTGGTGTTCGGGTGTAAATAATATATAAAGACTGGAGACTAATCAAAAGAATGTGATTCTCAAACGGTCAAAGATTGGCAGCTTAGGGACAACGCCAATGGCACAGATAACCAAGTTTATAATGAATAACTGTAAGTCGTAGTGGGAGTAGTGCGTTGTGCAGAGGAAGAGGCCAATTGGCACACCAACTAGGAACTTCTTTGATGGGGTGTAGAAGTCGCCTTCGTCCAACTGCTCCCACATTGTTAGATTGTCGTACGCACCTGAATTGAACTCGAATGGTATACCCTTGACGAAGTGGAACATTATATATGAGCCAATCACGTACGTAGCATTTGTGAGTGACCAGGAAATCTCATTGGAGATACCAGGGACTAAGTTGTAGAACATTTGTAGGAAGAGAATGATAACGATGTGGATAACCCAGGCACCCTTTGAGTGCACCCAATTGGCATTCAGGTTTGGTTCTGTTTCCTGGTCAATCTTCTCTTCAAACGTCTCCTCTTCAACATGCGATATGATCGAGGAGGAACGACGACGGTGGACACCTGCTGAGCTTGGTGATAACGTGGCTGAGGATGGCTGTTCTTCTGACATCTCTAAACGCGTCTGTTGTTCGGCTGGCTGTTTGGTTGCTGTGTGTGGTTCTTTAAGTGGCGTAAGGGCTAAACGAGGCACTGCTAATTGCTTCTTTTGATTTCTTTCTTCAAAAAACTCTTCTTCTTGCTTGACTCCAGAAACGCTTGCTGTATCTGAAATTGGATATGATCTTTTCCGGCTTGCTTGGTTATAGCTTTGTAGCTTGTTTCAATGGTAAATTGAAAAGAAATTATGAAACGAAATTTCATTGTTTTTAAATAGACCTGTGCCCCTTTATATTTTTCTCTCTAAGAAATTCCACGCGCCGCGAGTTCCGAGGGGGTGAGTAACACTCCCGGGGGCAGTGCGCGCCCGATACGGCAATTGCCGCTTCGGGCCATTTCGCCATGTTTTTACTTATTTGTTTATTCTGGTTTTTTCGTGTTTATCTCTTGGTCTTGGTCTTTATCTCTCAATAAACTAAAAAGATAGAGACGATGTCGGACGAGATTAGGAAAGAGCTCACTGGCAACTTGGAGAAGTATGAGAGCAACTCCGTGCTCAACAAGCTCACGCCAAACAGGCGTGACACCTCACGCTTAACGCGTTCGTCTTCACGGAAGACAACCCCAGGAAGACTTCGACTGGGCCATAACGACTCAAACATCGTGACATCGCCTGTTAAGACGCTCAGACGCTATAGAAGCAACACCGCAGAGGATGAGATGACGGTGAATGTCCCGTTGAAGGACTCTCCGAAGGAGCCAATGAGGAAAGGCACACCAAAACTCTCATCGTCGAAGAAGTCAGATGCCTCTCTAAAGAGCACATTTACGCTTGTTAGGGATACTTTGTTACAACCTGCGAATGAGATTTATCAAGATGAAAACGACCAGATTGACCATTCTATGAACGATACCATTTTAAGTGGTATTCCTAGTGACTTACTAAGTCCGGAGAAGCATATCTATCCCGATGAGAGTATCAAGTCGCTGAAACCTTTATACCCAAATCTTTCAGAGAAAATGATGGAAAGCCCTGGGAAAGTGCTTGGAAAGAGTCCTAAGTCGTCACCACGCTTGAAGAGGAAAGCACCAAGCGATTCCCCTCTGAGGTCTCCAGCGAGACGTCTACCGACGTTATCACAAAACTTTGAGAGCTTTGTTGCGCAGTTCGACTCAAGTGAAGAAGAGCCCATTCCTGAACTAACAGTACCCATTGACATTGAAGTTGAAGATGAGAGTACACTAATGAAAATGACGAAAATTGATGACTTGAATGAACAGCCTTTAAAGAAACAGAAATTCAGCATATACCCTGATATCTCGGAGAATACTAAACCCATTGAGAATATTCCATTGACTTCATTGTATCCTTCAATTTCAAAAGAAAAAGAAAAAGAAGAAGAAGAAGGAGAAGAAGAAGAAGAAGAAGAAGAAGAAGAGCTGGGTGACGCAGAGAACTGGACAGGGCCCCAGTGGTTAAAGTTTATTGAGCATTATACAAAGTTTGAAGAAAACCACGACTTCGCAGTGTTTGATGCTGCTTTATTAAAGTATTTAAGATGTGACGAAGATGAAATTCTGTTAAAAATTGGGTTTTATAAAATGTATAAGGAAGAATGAGATGTGCCATTCCCGGAAGTGAAAAAAAAAACGAATTCGCGTAGAAACTCACATCAAAACACCATCAAAACACCATTTAATACCTTCTTCTATAAACCACCGAATAGCGCCAATACACATAAGAAAAAGATGAGTGCTGAGCCACCGTTGAAGAAACAGAAAGTCACAAATGAGAAAGAAGAAATAATCATCAAAAAGGGTGATAAGATCGAGCGCAGAGTCGATCAGCTACTACGAAGAGTTGACCAGGGTAAAGTGACGGTGATGGCCTCTGGTGACTCTATTCAGAAGCTTATAAGCATAATTGAAATTGTTAAGCTGAGATTAAGAGAGCAAAAGGAAGCAAAATATGAGCAGTTCAACAAAATCGACATGTTCGAAACGATTATCCAAAAAACTGAAGTCTTGGACAAAACAGTAAGGACTCCCGTCTTCTACTGCCTGCTGAGAAAAATTGATGAGATTGATGACGAACTGAAAAGCTGGACAAGACAGGTTATATAGCTCTGTCTATCTCCGTGATGAGCTTCTCGACATGAACCCATGGGTCCAACGGCTCTCTTTTAACAAATTTTGAAAATTTTGAAAGCTTGGAGATTAAAGGCTTCACTAATGAAGCTTCGGTCTCACTTTCTTCTAAGAATGGAAGCTTTTCATAGGGGTACTTATCGCCTGAGTTAATGCGGTACCCAATGATTCTATCCCCGATCTCGGATCGCTGTAAGTCTCTGATAGTCTCAAGATACCTCTTATAGTTTAGTTCAATCTTCATGTCAACCATAATCTTCACGCCTTCTTGTAGCTCTTGAGCAGTGGAGATGAAGGCATCAGTCCTGAAATCTCCAAATCGCAAAACTACGAAAACGTCTTCATTCCCATTGGAGCTTAAAACCCCAACCTGCCCTCTGTCCAACAACGTCAACTGGCTCCTACAGCACTTTGTCCCGTCTAGAGCTCTCGGGAGATCCTTCAAACCACTGGCATCGCAGCCAAACCCAACGGGGAACTTGAAGCCGCTCGCAAGATCAACAAAGGCCCTACCGCCATTGGGAACTATGCCAATGGTGAAAAGGTCGTTAAAGTAAACCTGCGAAATGGGATCATCCAAGCTCGCACATAGTGGAGCTAAAGCGCTCGCCTCTAAAAGCTGACTTCTCGTGTTTACCAACCCGCCGGTGAGGTAGTAAGGCTCGGCAAACGACTTACCGTTATAGGAAATGGCTCTTTCGCTAGCATAGTCAACATTCATCATCAACTGAACCCTGCTCAATTGCTGGTTGTGCCTGTTGATCCACTGCGCACAGGCTTTGCTCTGGACGGGGTCGCTAAGATACCTTGGGCCCGTGACTATAATCAACTTGTCACGGCGGCTAAGACAGGAGCTCACAGATGACCTCTGCGTCTTGATAGTCTCGTGCAAGTGGCTGCTCACGGGACAGAGAAACCCTTTGACCACCTCAGGCTGGGTGATAGCCGCCTGGGTGCGCTCTTAGGAGGTTAGCATCGAAAGCGAGGAGGTGAGAGAATGCACAGGTTTAGAGAGTACCGGTTAGGCAGTCGTTCGTGAGGCTCAGCACTGATCCCCAGGAAACCGACCTCATTGCTTGTTTTGCGTGTTTGTTGATGGTTTGTTGATGTTGATGTTGATGTTTATCGCGGTACTTTTTTAAAGCAAATTTGTGCTTCCAGGACAGCACACCCTCGGGGCAGGGAGAGCACACACAAACATGAATCAGAAGAGGTCTGAGACGCTGATAAGTAAGCTTCCCCGGTGCTGTGGTGATTGAATTGCGACTAACAAAGCTAAAAAGAAAAAGTGGACACCAACACGGAGTTCCTCATTTCAAGGCTCACAAACGTCGTTGCGCTCTCGGTGAGTTGATACCTTCGTACAAGACTGACAAACGGGATTACTAACACAGACGAAAGGCTTCTACGTCGTCACAGGAGATCCAGGCGTCTGAGATGCTACAGATAGAATACAACTCCTCCATGATTGTGCGGCTGGTTGAAGAGCTGCTCAGTGTCTCTAGGACCCTCAAAGAGAACTGGATCCTGGGACAGCTGCCAAAGGCTGAGGAGGAGAAGGATGTGACCATTGGCGTCGATAAGATGAACGACGTTCTGCAGAGGATACTACAGTCGAGGAAGTTCGACGAGGAAGATGAAGACTATGAAGAAGAGGAGGAGGAGGAGGATGAGGAAGCGGAAGAAGAGGTTAAAGAAGAAGCTGAAATCAAAGAGGAGGTAGCAGTGAAAGAAGAAAAGGCTGAGCCTAAAGCCGAAGAGGCCAAGGAAGATAAGCCTGAAGTGCCTGAACCGGTGATAGAGTCGAAAGCCGTGAAAGAAGAGAATGACATCAAGGCTGAAACCGTTGAGCTACCGGCTGAACAGCCAAATATGATGGACTCTATTGACATGTCTGACTCTGCCAACGTCCTTGGTGACTACGATTTTGATAATTTCGGTGCGATGGATGACCAAGACGATATCATAATGATTGATTAGCTACAAAAAAGTATCATGGTAGGTCGTTTATATTTCATTATTGTTTCATAAAAATTGTTCTTTTCTTTAGTTTAGACTAATCACATCGCTGTATGCTTTTCTCTCAGCAAACTCGGTTTTGAAGTCTCCAAACTTCATGTAGTTCGAGCTGGCACCTCTAGGCCTCATCTTAGTCTCCGGTATGAGTTGCTTTAGAGACTTGTGATCATCTTCGTACTCAGGGACAATATCCATTGGATGTGTTAGGTTTGTGTATGGGTCCTCAAACTCCCCTTCATCGCAAACCTCAGTGTGATTGAAAATAAGAGGTTCATGGCTGAGTAAATATTCCTCTAATGATGTCTGTGTAGAGAACGTAGTGTCAATGAGTGTCGGCGAGGATGCCTGTGATGACATTTCGGTATGCTTCATCAATGGGGTAGAAGGGAAGTGTATCATCGTTTCCATAGAATCATCAATAGAGACCTTCTTCTTGCCCATCTTCTTACCCATTTTTATGCTTCTTCTCTTCTTGATTCCAACAGGCTTCTTCTCTGGTAACTTCTGGTTCTGATACTGTGATAATGAAATCCTCTGAATCACATCGGTGAACCCTGCTGGCTCTAATGATAACGTATTGAAAACGTTATGGTCCATGCCATGTCTTGTGCCTACATCAGACCCATCCATGGAGAAGGAAACTCTGTGGTCGTCTTTTAAGTTGTTCTCAATGATCTTTTGAGTATCGTCGTCGAACAGCTGGGTCTGTGAAATAAGTCCCGGTAGATCTTGTTTCAAAAACTCAGTAGCCATCTCAAGAGTATCCCTCTTCATAGTCTCAAATAGTTCATCATCCAACAGCTCATCAATCGATGTCTTGATGTCAAGATCAATAATCGGTGTGTCGTTAAATACGACAGTAATACCTTTACCGTTGTATACCACTGTCAAAATGGCATCTATACGAACATTGGTCATGTTAAAGTCAACGGGCAGAGTTGTAGACTTATCACTCAGCACAAAATGCGGTTTTGTAAAGTCGTCAAATTCAATCAGTCTTAGAGAATTGATCTCCACACTTGAATTCAACGTCAAGTTCATCTCTCCATCGTATTTGAATTTAAAGATACCTTTGAAACGACCTTCTTTAAGGTCAATGATATCCAGCACTTCAAACCTTGGAGGTGATGCCCCCAATATCAGCTGTTTCAATGCAACTGCTTGTGGGAACTGTACCGGTGAAAACTTACTGAGGGTCTCATTAACCTGTGCAACAATGTCTAAAGACTTAAGATCCATCCAACTGAAGAAAAAAGACATGTCGATTTGGGGACTCCGATAGAGTTAAGCGGGGCAGGAGTAATAATTAAAAGTCCGAGAACGAGATGTCAAAAATATGAAAAATAGAGAACTCCTTCGATGATTGATGACTGATCAAGATATGAAATATATAGCTGAATTATTGGGAAATTGTTAGATAAAGACGAAGAATCAACGAAAATATCAAAACGTGTTGGTTTTGTAAGCTTGCGCATTTGTTGGTCCTTCCGCATGTGCCAAACTTTTCGGTTGTCCCGGTGACAGATAAAACCCAACCTGGCAAAAAAGCCCCAACCGCTCAGTGAAACAAGCGGTTGGGGAAGCAAAGTTGGGCCAGCCATTTTTGCCCCTTGCAAAAGAAATTGAGAAATAAAAAAAGAAAGGTCGGAAATGCGCGAGCCCGGAGTCGAACCGGGGGCTCAAAGATGGCAACTTTGAATTTTACCGCTAAACCACTCGCGCTTTCGATATCTTCTACATTTCTGCTGTTTAACCGACGGTGTCGTTTCCTGGTTTCTGTAATATGAAATTTTCTGGAATATTGAGTAAATGAAGCAATTTACAAGGTTATCAAGGCTTTAAAATGAAATAAATTATACTCATTTACGAAATTTATAACTTGTATTTCTGTCTTTAGAACAAGCATTACCTCCCTTAGTAACATTAGCTATATTAATATTAGACTTTCCTCGAATTATCGTGGCCATTTATACATATCTCACTCCTTTTGGAGTTTCCCTTGGCCGGAAGATCCACCAGCGATTAGATTCTATATAAGACTGGTCTTCCTGGGTTGACTTATACTTGTATGGCTCTAATGTATCCTCTTCGACGGGTTGAACCACATCACCAATTCCTGCTTCCTTTCTAGACTTCTTCTCAATACTATCAGCCAAGTGATATTCTTTTTTAGGATACCCGACTGTACAGAATCTTCTAAAATAGGTAATATAGTCCTCAATAGGCTCCATATGAATGTAATAATGATCCTTCGGTATAAACTCTCTCCATACATTATCTGCAGCCATCTTTGCATCCTCTGATATTCCCAGTTTCTCAGCTTCCGATTGTAACCACTCATAATCATGCTCAACAATTTTTACTTTAGCAGGCTCTTCATCTGGGCCATTCTTGAGGAAAGTTATAAACGAGTAAACTCCAAGAATGGCAATAGAGAGAACTAAAGAAAAGAAAAGACCGATGCCAAAGAAGCCCAATTGATTTGAGGTTTCGTTAGAATGGGCAATGCCATTTCCTGTGTTTTGAGCTACATATATCGTTTCTGGTGTACTAAACGACAATATGCTTGTAGCTTCATTATTGGGGGTGGAAACAGTGTGGGTGATATACATCGTTAGGGTACTAAAGTTCTCAGGGGTAAAAAACTCTGGATAGGGCACTTGAGAAATGCAGCTATTGTCTTGATTTATAGGCTTGTTATGGGGTTTCTTCTTTGTTTCTATATATCCTTACATATACTACAGACAATAGCGTGTACTACAAGAAAATAGAGGCATCTTTTCATGTTTATAGCTTCGCCACCTGAGAAATAAATGAGAAGGAGCGACAGAAATCACTGAGAAATGCACACATAATCGAAAATACGCGAAAATCGGTAGCGGGCCACTACTTTGTTTACCCTTTTCGGATTTTATATGTGAAAAGTGCAAAACCCCAAAACAGCCCGTCAATTTCATAAAGACTCAAAAAGGAGGAAGCAGGCTATGTCACAGATTGAAGTGTCCTCGAAGTTTTCGTTTGCAAAGACACGGCCAAGGGTTTCGCCTTGTGGGAGATACATCGCATATGTCCACTCTTCGCGTCTTATTATAAGGGAAACAAGCACATTGGACCGTGTGCGGACATTATCACTAGCCAACTCGAATTCGTACGTTAAGGTCTCTCAGATCTGTTGGGAGCCCTGTTTTCAGGGAAAATCCACGAAATTGGCTGTCTCGGTGCAGGATGGTGTAAGGGTATTCGATGCTGAAGATGACACTGTTGATGTGCTAATCACAGATGATGAGGTATTTGGTGTGAATAGAATAGCGTGGCTTGATGCTGGTAAAGACCCCACTGAAACGGAGTACAAAGGAAGTAAGCAGATTGTGATGTTCTCCGAGTGTGGAATCGTTGTGAAAGTATTCTCCTTGGACCACAAACAATCACCAGTTCTGGAAATTGGTAAGCCATTGCTGGATGTGATAACGAGGAAGAGCTCTAACCTCTATGCCATAGTTTCTATGAATAACCAGAGGGCCATCTTGACCACAGTTCTCAATAAGGGTGATACTTCATTGATTGTTTGCCAAGCAGAGCTCTCTGATCTGACGAACTTGGATAAGGTGATTATGTCTCCAGGTTCTCAATGGATAGCCTGCCATGAGAATGTCATTGGCACCTCGAAGATTTCCCTGTTTTCTGCGATTGGTAGTGTTGGTGGCACGAGGGGTCCACTCCTCAGGTATATCTCCGATGTTGACCCTTTGGGCTTCTTGGATCTCCAGTTCTTTGATGATGACACTTTGCTAGTGGCTGATCATAGAGAGAGTATCAGTGTCCTAACTGTGCCCAAAGGGCTAACACTGACACATAAACTGTTACACAAGTCATCCTTTGCAAATCTATCGTCGTGGAGACAGAGTGGCGATAACACTAAGTTCCTGAAAAGAGCTGGCAATTCTAGTATACCACAAGCTACTGGTCTGCCACTTCACTCTCGAGGCATCTCAATTATGAGAATATGTGGACACTACGTCTTCTCAGTTACGAAAAGCATGCCAACGACTGTGTTTATTTGGGATATGTCTGAGTCCTCTACCTCGCCAATTGACACTCTAACTACGAACACCATAATAAGAGACATCACTGCTATTCCAACAATATCGGGTTTCCTGGTCCATACCCCTGACTCTATATGTCTTTGGAAACCCAATTTGAATACCATAGTGCAACCGGTTTCTTTACCCTTCTACGCAAATGATGGCTCCCAAATCAGAGGAGCTGAAATCATTCATGTCACCAAGACCACGATCCAGCTATTGGTTCTTACGTCCAATCGCACTTTCTACACACTTCAATCTCGTCTTCCGTTATCCTCAGACCCATCAGCATTCGAAAATATGGACACTGAAGATATAAGCATGCTTCGTCGTGGAAGTCCTGTGCTCTTGGATGACTCTTCAAGAGTTATGGATCTGGCTGCTGCAGTTCAGCAGAGTGAATGGGGCCAAGACTTGACTAAGCCACTACAGGTGGAGGATACATTTGTAGGTAAGAAGAAGGCAAGAAGGATAGATCAGCTACAATAAATAGAAAAAATAATGTATGACTAATGATTAATGAATATTTTGTACATGATAAGAAGCATCGTAAACTGTCGTAATTTGATAAATATGTCTTGAGAATATTTCCTTTTGGGGAATGAGCACTACTCTTTATGAATTCCAAAATCTTGCAACTGGTCACCCTCCAAGTAGATACCTCTGTCTGCAGCTTCATCTAACAATCTCTCTCGTCTGTGTTGCTCTTCTCTCATTGTACGCTCCTCAAACTCCAATAGTTGCTTCTCGGCCCACCACACGGCACCCATACTGATCCATGTTGCATGATAGAATACTTTAACTTGCATTCTGGCTGTTCTGTAAGTTGGAGAGATTATTCTAAGTGCAAGCCCAGTGCAAATACCAATGACAGCACCTTTCACAGCTCCAATTGCACCTGCAACAAGCAGTTCAGAAGAAAGCTGTTCAACCTTGCGAGGTTCATGGTGGATCGGCTTGATGTTTCCCATTGTCTATGTCTATCTGTGCAATTGAAACTGCGTAACAAAAAACCCGGCAACTCTAACAAAGAGATGTTCTTTCTAACAATGAAAGAGTGTTTCGTCTCTCTTTTACCCGGGGTTTGAACTCGGTCATATGCCTATTGACCCGCATCAGAAATGACAGAGCATATGACCTGATTTAGAAATGGCAGCGGAGCTATTGACACGAGATGGGCTGGCAGACAAAAGACCCCAATTTCGCTGATTAAGCGCATCGAATGCAACTGTGGCACAAAGATGGGGGAGATGTGTTTTGTGATGTCGGATGATTAATTAAAGGTTTACGACGTTTGGTGAACGGTTAGTTATCTCTAACAAGACTTAACTCCGTTGTGGCTCGAGTAAGTTAATATCGGATGGTCTTTGAATTATTCAGAGAAGATATATAAATACAATCTTTAGTCTCCGTAAATCTTGACTTTCTCTTAGTCTTCCTCTCTATAACTGTAGACCAAAAATGACACAACCACAGTCTAAAAAACAGAAGAAAGAGAGAGAGCCATTGATTCTGAACTTCTTTGAAGCATTGACACCAGTCTTGCACGCTCCAGGACAGTGGAGAAACCCACGAGACCAATCTAGAGGATATACGAAAGCAGAGTACTGGGTGAAATTGGCTCAATTGGCTGAGCGTGGTAAGATCCATGCTATTTTCATTGGTGACTCTCTTGCCATCTACGGTGGCTATAAATCACAAGGTCTCGGGGGTCCATTCAACTACGAAGAAGCTGCTAGAACTGGTAATAACTTCCCAAAGAATGACCCAACTGCTTACCTATCTGCTGTTGCTATCTCTACAAAGAATATCTCATTGGGTATCACTTGTTCAACATTAACTGAGCATCCGTATCATTTTGCTAGAAGAATGGCAACATTCGATCACATCTCAGGAGGTCGTATTGGCTGGAACGTTGTCACTTCACGGGTCCCATCGGCAGGTAGACAATTGGCTGATAACAATGAGATGCCTGAAAAGGATTTAAGATATGAGAAGACCGATGAGTATTTGCAAGTTTTCTACGAGCTGCTACTCTCCTCTTGGAGAGATGACGGTGTTGTCTGGGACGTCGAAAACCGTATTGTATCAGACCCTGAAAGAATTAGAGAAATCAATTTTGCAGGAAAGCACTTCAGGGTTCCAGGCCCACAGATTACTGAACCAACTGAAGGTAGAATCCCATTGATCATTCAAGCAGGTGCCTCTCCAAAGGGTAGACTCCTTGGTGCTAAGCATGCCGAATTGATTTTCTTGGACGGTACTGATCCTGAAAAAACAAGACAGCAGATCTTGGAGACAAAGACTCTTGCTAAGGAGAAATACGGCAGAGACCCAGACCATCTAAAGTTTGTTACCATGTTGAGGGTGGTGGTTGGAAAGACTCATGAGGAAGCAGTGGCTAAAGCTGAGGAGATTGAGAGTTATCACGACGGTGAGGGTGCCCTTGTCCAACTTGGTGGTGGAGGTATGGATCTTTCTATCTATGAATGGGATGAAGATCTTTCGAAAGTCGATGACGAAGCTGTTAAAGGTTTGGCTAATGCTTTCAAGAAAAGAGATTTCTATAAAGAAGGCGAAATTGTTACTAAGAGATATGTTGCACGTAACTTCTTCCGTGCCAACTATTACATTGGAACTCCAGAAGAAATTGCCGATAAAATTGAAGACTATGTTGATGCCTCGGGTGTTGATGGATTCAATCTTTCCAATATTGTCTACCCAGAAACGTTTGAAAGTATTGTTGATCTTTTGATTCCAGAATTACAAAAAAGAGGTCTTGCTCAAAAAGACTATGCTGTTGAAGGAGGTTCCTTGAGAGAGCAGGTTTATAGAAAGAAAGACCAGAAGTTCGTGCCAGAAGATCACTATGCTTATGGATTGAGATGGCCAGCAGGTGAATCTAAAGCTAAATTTGAGAAACGTTTAGCTGAGCTCCAAACTAAACAAAACACTCAAAAAATCACCGCTGACTAATTCTTTAAAAAATATATGCTATTATTTTTCAAATCACTTCAGTAGATCATCCCATTTCAATTGTGGTTCTTCGTCATCTTTACGGATCAACAAAAACTCTCCGCTTTATCTCCCGAAATCTCCGCATGCCGGTTACCTGCCTCGAAGGGGCAACTAACGCGGGATGGAAGTGTGGCTCTCCATTGTGTGCTTCATTAATGAATCATTTAGCAACGGAATTACTAAACCGAAACCTTCCCCTCCATATATAAATAAACCCTTGTCACCCGATTTTGAATTTATCTTTTGTATCTTCTTTTTTCTCATTAATTCATATATCATGACACAACCGGAATCTAAGAAACAAAAAAGGGAAAGAGAGCCATTAATCCTCAATTTCTTTGAGGCATTGACACCTATTTTACATGCTCCAGGACAATGGAGAAATCCAAGAGATCAATCCAGGGGGTATGCAAAGGCTGAGTACTGGGTCAAATTGGCGCAATTGGCTGAGCGTGGTAAACTCCACTCTATTTTCATTGGTGATGCACTGGCTGTATACGGAGGGTACAACTCTCAAGATCTAGGAGGCCCATACAACTACGAAGAAGCTGCTAGAACTGGTAATAACTTCCCAAAGAATGACCCAACTGCTTACCTATCTGCTGTTGCTATCTCTACAAAGAATATCTCATTGGGTATCACTTGCTCAACATTAACTGAGCATCCGTATCATTTTGCTAGAAGAATGGCAACATTCGATCACATCTCAGGAGGTCGTATCGGCTGGAACGTTGTCACATCTGCTCTACCATCTGCTGGTCGCCAATTGACCGATACCAATCAAATGCCAGAGAAGGACTTGAGATATGAGAAAGCAGATGAGTACCTACAAGTTTTCTATGAGTTGTTACTCTCTTCCTGGAGAGATGACGGTGTTGTCTGGGACGTCGAAAACCGTATCGTTTCGGATCCTGACAGAATCAGAGAAATCAATTTTGCAGGAAAGCATTACAGGGTTCCAGGTCCACAGATTACTGAACCAACCGAAGGAAGAATCCCATTGATCATTCAAGCAGGTGCCTCTCCAAAGGGTAGACTCCTTGGTGCTAAACACGCCGAGTTAATCTTCTTACATGCTGCTGATCCTTATAAGGCAAAGCAACAAATTGAAGAAACAAGGGAATTAGCAAAAGACAAATATGGAAGAGACCCTAACCATTTAAAATTTGTGACAACATTGAGAGTGGTTGTCGGTAAGACACATGAGGATGCCATTGCAAAAGCTGAGGAAATTGAAAAGTATCATGATGAAATAGGAGCACTTGTCTGGCTTGGTGGTGCTGGTCCAAACCTTGCTCCATTTGACTGGGATGAGGATTTGACACAGGTCGAAGATGCTGCTATCAAAGGTTTTGCAAATGGTTTCAAGAAGTTCGATTTTTACAAAGAAGGAGATTTAATCACTAGAAGATACGTTGCTCGTAATCTCTTCCGTTCTAACTATTACATTGGATCTCCAGAGGAAGTTGCTGATAAGATTGAAGAATTCGTTGAAAAATCCACTGTTGACGGGTTCAACTTTTCCAATATCGTGTTCCCTGAGACCTTTGAAGATATTGTTGATCTCTTGATTCCAGAATTACAAAAAAGAGGTCTTGCTCAGAAGGACTATGCTGTTGAAGGTGGTTCCTTGAGAGAGCAGGTTTATAGAAAGAAAGACCAGAAGTTCGTGCCAGAGGATCACTATGCTTATGAATTGAGATGGCCAGCAGGTGAATCTAAGGCTAAGTTTGAAAAACGTTTAGCTGAGCTCCAAGAGAAACAGAAACTCTTGAAGATTACAGTCGACTGAATATTCCAGTCAATTGTATATAGGCTGGGCAGCCTATCTGGCAGAACTATCTAGTCATCTTTTGAGCCAAATACATTATTTTTAGTATAAAAGTTCTATAAATATTTATATATTTAATCTTATAGTAATAAATTGTTGTGAGTTAAGATTAGGAAAGGGTAATTTCGTACACACCAGCCAACGTGGACAACTTCGAGCTGGCTGGCTGGGCTATCCGCGCGGTGTTTGGCCTGAGCTGTGTAAAACCTACAGAATGGTGTTTAGGTTGCTTTTGGTATAGATGTATTTAAAATGATACATGATATTTAGTTGGCTAGTGTAAACACAGACTTTTGCAGACTCTGATCTCATTTCCAATACTTATATATCTTACACTCCCTCAAGATATTTTGTTAATTACATATAATAGTTAGCTGCTGACAGCAGTAACCCGACCAGCTTTTATGCCATCTAAGATAGAATACGATATTGGGGGTATTTCTATTTAAAACTTATAAATCTGATTAGAATTTAATCAATTTTTTTGAGTATTATATTATATATAACAAGTTGCTGAATCGAAGGCAGCGAAGCTAAACGGGGGTCGAGTTTTGCGTGTAATTTTAATACATTAAATTCCACGCTTTATAATGATCGCTCACGATCATGTTTTAGTCCCAAGTACGTGATGGGTGTAGAATTCATTAGTAGTACTCTATATCTATAATGCTCTATTAAAGGTTAAGTAGAAAGACTAAGGATAGGGAGGAATTAGTTCATCCTACGACGGGCTTGCTACCAAATGGGGGTATTCGGTTTTTCCATTATTGCACGAACAAGGCGATCGACAGCTTCAATGTCACGCAGCAGCTGTGGTATTATTTCAAGTATTTCCAGCTAGTGTCTTTACTCGAAACTGAACATGCTAATTGACTCTCCTTCATCTCCACTGATCTCTGTTGTATTTGTGCAGGAGTCGATCATATACGGAATTGAATTATCTGCCTGTAATTGGTTTCTTCCATTAGTCAAATCTTCATAGTTTTCTTTGTACTTTTGAAGACCTACCATTGCAAAAACAAAAATCGTTACTGTCCTAATGTATGGCTAGAGCAAAGTTCGACTAAATTAGTTAGAAGTTCCGGATCAGAATTCGTCAAACCTAGACGGACACATTCATTAGTGTAAGTACGGTCTCTGTTGCCCTTCAGATCATCAAAACTCTCAGGATATTTAGCATGGAGGAGCAACAGCGTATTTGGCAGTGATATAATGTCTAATGACTCGAAAACTAAGCTTCTCCAGAGAAAAAGACCTCGGGTATCTAGGTTTTGAATCTCAGAAAACAGTCTGGTACAAATTTCATCAAATTCTCAAATTAATTATATATAAGATGTAGAATAAATTTAATGTATAACTAGTTAAAGAGCAGAAAATGAAGTGACTTCTAACGATTTGATCAGTTGACTCAAAAACTATGAACTCCAAATGAAATTGACTCTTAAATAATTTTAATTTGAGATTAGAACATACATAATAATGATAAGAAACCTTAGTTCTATAAAAATCTGAAATCATAATATAAATTGATACTAAAATGGTGGAATAGCGATATTAAATACAACCTCTATTACATACAAGGTGTTTGGATGTTCCGTGAAGGTGTTTGGATGTGCTCTTGACCTAAGCGCGGCTAGCGGAGGGGAACGGCTGGGCCGCATATGGTAAGAGCCACACATCTCCCTCTGCCGTTTTATACATCAAACGGCTCTTTTCCTTAAGATTTTTAAACGAGGCATTAGAGCATTGAATCTGTAGATTTTATTATACAATATGACAACACCTCTATTAACTCTATTCAGAATGTCTACAAAACATCTATATAACAAGCCTAACCATCGGGGTTGTTCCGGTGCCTCAAAGAAAACTCCGCTCGGCGCAATGTCTTCGGGATAATTTCTTCCGTCACCTGTCAGCTGTGAAGCTTTATTTTTTCAGTTGCGCGGGCTGAACGGGGAGAAATTAGTAGATCTTTTTATCTTGTAATCATTAATCGAAGTACAGTCCTTCAGACACTTTATAAGAAAGTGCCAAGTATATAAAATGGAGATCTTCACTGATAGCAAATCAATTTATGCTTTTATCGGCGCTGGGTTCCCGTAATCAAGAGCAAGAAAACAAGCTGTTAGGGGAAAGTCGTGCCTGGTCTAAAAAATATTTTTTTGCGTGCAGGAAGATGAGGTGCATAAACGGCTTTTTTCTTTTTTTTTTTTCCCACTATCCGTCCCAATCCGTCAAAACGCAGAGCTCAGGTGCCCTAGTCTAATGGTTTTTTTTGTGTGTGTGTGATTTAGCCGGAAGTCGACCAAAAAAATCTTTTGAGACTTTTCAACATCTTTCTCCTTTGTCTTTTTATGAGAGGAAGTGTTCTTGTGTGACAGCTGATAATACCCCTTAAGCACACCCCCCACCTTGTGCCTCGCATCTCCTATCTAAAGCAACGTTGAAGGAGATTTACCCCAAAAACGGCTAAAAAGTCCCACAAGAACTCCTAATATCACCGACGGTTTTAACTAAGTCCTCCGGCCTTTTGCCAAATTGTCAAATACAAAGTCCTGCAAACTTCCACAAACCCATCCATAAGGGCAACAGAGCTGTATATACGGCTTCTATTATTCCTCTATAAACCCCATACGTTTGCATAATGTCCGCTTCTTTGAAAGAGGAACAGTTTGTGACAACTCAGTCAGATGAGGTCCCATCTGTTGACACACCTCCTACCAAAGTCACAGGGTTTAAACGTTTTAATGAACTCATAAAGGTTAAGGATGCCGGTGATATCCATCTTTGGAGTAATGATGATATGGAACCAACTCCATTAGAGGACCAGTCTTGGAAACCATACCACTTCATGGCTTATTGGATTTCCGATTCTTATAGTGCTTCATCTTGGAGAACCGCAGGTTCCTTTATCGAATTGGGTTTATCTCCAGGTTTGTTCTTTGGTTGTAACATTGTTGGTTATTTCTTGAACGCCATTGTCATTTCCGTTCACGGTCTTGTCGGTTCGAAATATCATGTCCCATTCTCTGTTCAATCAAGAGCTTCTTTCGGTTTCTATTTCTCCTATGTCATCATCTTTATGAGATTTGTCGTTGGTGCTTACTACTACGGTATTAATGCTTACACTGGTGCTGAGTGTATCCAAACTTTGATCTTGGCAATGTCTCCAAGATTCGCCAATATGCCTGATCATATCCCTTCAGATGCTACAACTTCACAAATGATGCTTTGTTACTTCATATACTGTGTCATTTGTATTCCATTCCATTACATCAAGGCTCAACACATTCGTGGATTCCTCGTCTTCAAGATGGCTACTGGTCCAATTGTTGGTATCGCAATGATGATTTACTTGAACCAAAAAGCTGGTGGTACTCATAAGATTTGGGATCAGCCAAATACAGTACATGGTTCTGACTTGAGATGGTTGATTGTCCAAGCTATTGCTACTTGTTTCTCCTCCTATGCTACTATGGCTGTTAACGTTAATGATTTCACAAGATACTCTAAGAACAAGTACGCTTCTTTCTCCCAGATTTATGCTATTCCAATTAACCAAGGTGTCTTGACACCAATGGGTATCGTTGGTGGTATGGCATCAAAGATCATTTATGGTACCGTGTTGTGGGATCCATTGCTTATTGCACAAAAGTGGATTGATACACCAGGTGGTCGTACAGCTGCTTTCTTTGTTGCTTTATCTTATCTTATTGCTCAGATTGGTATTAACATCTCTGCTAACTCCATTTCTGCTGCTAACGATTTGACTGCTATGTTCCCTAAGTACGTTAACATTAGACGTGGTCAATACATTGTTATGCTCCTGGGTGGTTGGGCTTTGTGTCCATGGGAAGTCTTGTCTAATGCTACTACTTTCACTGCATTCATGGGTGGTTACGCTATTTTCCTCGGTCCAATTGCTGCTATTATGATTTGTGACTACTTCTTTGTCCATAAGACAAAGTATAATGTCAATGAATTGTACAACCCAGAAGGTATCTACAGATTTGGAAAGTATGGTTTGAACTGGAGAACCATCTTACCATTGTTGATTGGTTTCGTTCCATTGTTACCAGGTTTGGCAACTTACATCAACACCAGCATTACAATGCCACAGGGTGTCTTGAATCTCTATTTGATTGGTTATTTCTATTCTTTCAGTTCAGCATTTTTCGTTTACTGGGTTACATGTTATTTCTTCCCACCAAAAGAATCTATTATTGAGCATAGTATTACTCCACCAACTCATGATGATGAACCAAATTTCTCTGAGAAGGATATGCAAAGATCAAAGGCTTATAGAATTTTCAAACATGCTTTGAAATCATCAGTCGTTTGAAATGGTTCCAGATGTTATTTTTTTGCACTTTTTACGCTTGTTTTTATTGATTTAGTGAAGTTCCTATAGTGAATTGATTGTTTTGGATTATGGTCTGATGAAATGTAAGTTGTAGAGCTCGGGTTCAGCCGGTTTGCGATACATGGAGCTAAGAGACGCATAAAACCTGGGGCAATAACAAGAGCCGCGTACGAGTCATTTAAGAAGATAAATCGTCCAAAAATAGGCTAGTACTAAAAGTTCAAACCTTGCTGTGAGTTAAAACTCGCTGTGAGTTTTAATTTTTGTATGCCAAGCTTTTAATGGGAGGGGGTTTACTCCTGTAGGTGTCAAAACTTTATCCAAGCTTCTACTGGTACCAGAGCATTACAGTTAGACAAGGAGATCTGAGATAGGAGACAAATAGGCTATAGCAAATAATGAAAATGAGCCCTTTTCTTGGGACATGACTCCTTAGAGAGTCAAGTAGCCTATGGAGAAGATTTGTCCCCTTATCCCCCATGGTTTTGGGTGAGGCTTTCGGCCGGATCACGGAGACATTTTATGCAGATACGGAAAATTTCACCGAAGTCAAATGAGAGACAAATTGGGGTAAATTGGTGATTCGCGTTCTAATTCAGCAGAACTGAGGAACAAAACGAGAAAAGCCTAGAATTTCCACCCTAGCTTATTACAGATAGATAGAGTATGTGCGTGATTGTGTGAGAGAGAAAAGAGAAATATAGATAGCAAGGCAGTGTCCCATGATGTATACAGTTTACGTAGGATGACAGCCTCGTATATAAAAGGAAGCCTCAACCTTCTACAGTATTTAAATAATTATTGAATAAGGTAAAAGACCACAAATAAGGACAAATGCTTGATTTATGATGTTGGTCAGAGATTGACTGTGTGCGTGTGGCTGCGCTTGTGGGGTCTTATAGCACAAATGAATTTCAAATAGCGCAGTCTTTTTGCCCTGTGGCCGGGACGATCCTTAAGTTCACCCCCAAAAAGAGGTAGTAAGCATTTATATGAATTGTTATACCATAGCCAATATAAACATTTCTCAAACAAGATTTCTTATCTTATAAATACAACTCTCATTTTCTTTCTAAGATTAATAATAAGTTAGACAATAAATAGTCCACCCGGATTTTCTTCATGCCCAAGTTTCTCCGGAGGAAGGGGGGATATGCAGTCTGAGTCCGGGGGGCGTGTTCTCGACGACGCACAGTTCCCGGAATCACAGCGACCCCCCAATTTTCATCTTTAATTCTCTCTACAATTTCAAAACCTTTCCAAGTGAAGTCCCAACATTTTCACACTTCTAAATAGTGAAAGCCAATTATCCAATATAACCAATGTGATTTGTATTGGTTTGATGAGTGATGTAATAGAGACAGTGGTTCTTCCGTTAAGCCGCGTCCACTCTTGTTACAAGGCAAAACCAAAGATACATGGGACAGAAAAGACAAAAGGGAACGGGACATGCATGACGCTTTGTCTTCGTATGCTGCTCAACAACTCAAATCGCAGTACCTCTCCGGGGTTTACGTCATTTCTTATAGTACTGTGAGTATACATATTTAAGTGGGGATTTCCACTTTTTAGGCATCTTGAGTTCTGTTTCTCCCTCTTTCCATATCTCACGCACAATTTTCCCCAATGTCTGGTCTTTTTGAGAAGTCAAGTACAGATCAAGTGTCATCAGCAAACTCATTCAATGAGAAAGTTGAAGTGCACATTGATAGAACAACTGATAAGATCTCTAAGATCCAGAATGACCCAAACTTCAATTTTGATCATGAATTAGAAGAATTAGAGATTCTAGCATCAGAGTATAAACAGAATAGAACTTGGTTCCAACGTATGCTTGCCTTGGAAATAGAGATGAACTTTGAAAACAAGAATCATATGGTTATGTTATTGGGTACATTTGCAGCAGCAGCAGGACTCCTCTCTGGTCTTGATCAGTCTATTATCTCTGGTGCCTCAATTGGTATGAAACCTGCCTTAAATTTGACCACAAATGAGGCCTCTTTAGTTTCTTCTTTAATGCCCCTTGGTGCTATGGCTGGTTCCATTATGATGACTCCCTTAAATGAATACTTTGGAAGAAAGATGTCCATTATTATCTCTTGTATTTGGTATACTATTGGTGCCTCTATCTGTGCAGGATCTGTTTCACATCAAATGATGTATGCTGGAAGATTCCTTCTTGGTATTGGTGTTGGTATCGAAGGTGGTTGTGTTGGTATTTACATCTCAGAATCTGTTCCTGCTAATGTCCGTGGTAACATTGTTTCCATGTACCAATTCAATATTGCCCTTGGTGAAGTGTTAGGTTATGCTGTTGCTGCTATGTTCTATGACGTTCATGGGGGCTGGAGATACATGGTTGGTTCTTCTCTCGTGTTCTCTATCGCTTTGTTCATTGGTATGTTCTTCCTTCCAGAGTCTCCAAGATATTTGGTACACAAGAACAGAATCGGTGAGGCTTATGCGGTTTGGAAGAGATTAAGAGATATGAATGATAAAGGAAATCAATTGGAATTCTTTGAAATGAGACAAGCAGCTTTCCAAGAACATGAACGTGCCAAAGAAGAATCTCGTTTCCAATCTGCAATGGAATTATTCTTAATCCCAAGAAACCGTCGTGCACTCATCTATGGATCAATGATGATCTTCTTTGGACAGATGTCTGGTATTAACGGTGTACTCTATTACTTATCTACATTAATGGAAAAGATCGGTTTCTCCACAAAGCACTCTGTGTTCATGTCCCTTGTTGGTGGTGGTTCTCTTTTATTGGGTACTATTCCTGCTATTCTCTATATGGACAGATTTGGTAGACGTACCTGGGGTATGAATATCATTGGATGTATTGTTGGGTTAGTCTTTGTTGGTGCCGGTTACCAGATTAATACAAGTACTAACTTGCCAGCTGCTGAGGGTGTCTATTTGACTGGTATAATCTTGTACATGGGTTTCTTCGGTTCCTATGCTTGTTTAACTTGGGTTATCCCTGCTGAGTCATTTGACTTGAAAACAAGACCATTGGGAATGACCATCTGCTCAACGTTCTTGTACCTTTGGTCCTTCATTGTTACTTACAACTTCACAAAAATGCAGAATGCCTTCACCTATACAGGGTTGACCCTTGGTTTCTATGGTGGTATTGCCATTTTGGGATTGGTTTATCAGTTCTTATTCATGCCAGAGACTAAGGATAAGACTTTAGAAGAGATTGATGACATCTTCTCAAGATCTTCTTTTGATATTGCTAGAGAAAACATTGCAAACGCTAAAAAATGGTTCTCCAGATCGTGATTTTCTATGAAATGTATATTAATTATGTGAATTTACAGTTATGTTTTACTATAACCAATAACAGTAATACTAGCACCGAATAAGCTACAAGAGCCTACTTAAAGGGCTGTTATAAGAAGATACTAATGCTAACACTTTCGCACTAACAAAAAAAAACTAAAAAAAATCTTCCCCGCCAGGACTCGAACCTGGAATCTTCTGGTTTCAGAAGTAACTACTTAAATCGTAGCCAGACGCCGTGACCATTGGGCCACGAGGAACAGATATTAACTAATTTGGGCGTAGAACGGACACACCGTGTAACGTCTTACGTAATCAGAGTAGTGTGACTTACGTAATCCATCGACACTTCTTTTCTGGTGGCGCGTCTCCGTGGGGAGGCCAGGACATGTGAAGATGTGCTGAAAGCTTCTGCGAACTTCTAGAACTTTTCGATTTCTCCAGACTATCAATTTTACTGCTTGCAAGGTGACAATTGACCTGTTCTTTTTAGACCAACAAGAAGACACACACACACCGCACAATGTCTAACCAAGAAGTGGCGCTCCAGATCATCAACTTCCTCAAGACCGCCGTCCAGAACAAGGAAGTGTCTGAGGACTTTGTCGACTCCATCGACGTTGCTATCGACTGTGTTGCCGACGCCTTCGAGGTCAACAAGGACGACGATGCTAAGACTGTCAAGGCTGCCTTCGGCGGTAAGACTTTGAAGGAGATCCTCTCTGCCGCCCAGTCTTCCGCCTCCACACCTGAGTCCGAGGCCGCTGAAGTCCCAGTCCACATCGAGGAGGATGAGGAGACCAAGCAGAAGGCCGAGGAGCTCAAGTCGCTCGGAAACAAGGCCATGGCCCGCAAGGACTTTGACGAGGCCATCGAGAAGTACACAGAGGCCATCAAGCTCACACCAAAGAACAAGATCTACTTGTCAAATAGAGCCGCTGCCTACTCCTCCAGACGTGAGCATGAGAAGGCCATCGAGGACGCTAAGGCCGCCATTGAGATTGATCCATCTTACTCCAAGGCCTACTCCAGGCTCGGACTAGCATACTATGCGCTGGGCAAGCCAAAGGAGGCCATGGAGGCATACAAGAGCGGTATGGACGTTGAAGGCGATGCCACCTCTGACGCCATGAAGAGAGGCTACGAGACAGCCAAGGCAAGAGTCGAGGAGTCTCTGGGATCAAGCCTGGCCGAGGCTTCCACACCAGCTGCCCGTGAAGCTCCATCTACCGGTGCCAGTGCCGGTGGCATGCCAGATCTCTCCGGCTTGGCCAGCATGCTCGGTGGTGCCGGCGGCGCCGGTGGTATGCCAGACTTTGGATCTATGATGAGCAACCCAATGTTCGCACAGGCTGCCCAGAGCATGATGCAGAACCCAGACATGTTGAGCAACTTGATGAGCAACCCAGCGGTCAGAGACATGGCCAACCAGTTCTCGTCCGGTGGTGGTATGCCAGACTTGTCCTCTATGATGAGCAACCCAGCCATCAGAGACATGGCCAACCAGTTCATGGGTGGCATGGGTGGCAACGGCGCCAACCAGGGTGGTAACTAAGTGGTTTCATTCATTTCTTGATGTTTTTTTGTACTTTGTTTTTGAGTTGTTTGAATTCGTTTTAAAATAGTCTTTTTTTCAGTTCATCACCACGCAGTCTAATATATATACTACCTTATTACGCTACAAGCCATACACAACCAGCCTAGATAGTGAATACTATTGTTAATCTCTGTCTATTACAAGTCTAACGACCGTAGATCATTATACCCTCTTGAGAGAATCATTCCCTGATACTTGAGATCCTTGATTTGTTTCTTTGCGTATTTTTTGATAACCAATAGCATCAACTCTCTCTTGAAGTCTAAGAAGTTGTTGATTTCCATGGCTATTGTCTCGTGGTTGAACTTAATCTCTCTGTTTAGTCCAACCAAACTTTTCTTCACACTTCTCAAACTCTCCAGAAGCTTTGCTTCATATTTGTGTCTTTTAGATTCGATAAAGTTAGAGAGGAATGAAGGCTGTGGTTTCTTCGTCTTCTTCATGGCACCGGGATTCTGTGTGAAGCTTGTGGTAGATGTGAGATCCTGGAAGCCTGCCTCATTGACCTCAACAAGCCCTTCAACTTCTGATGGCTTTGCGCCGTTAGCCTTCTTGGATTCAACCTGCTTGAACTTCTTGTAGTTGTTATTCAGCTCGATCAGTTCACCGTAAAGCTTCCACCATCTGAATATCTTGTTATTGATCAGACCGTTGACTTTGTAGATGATCTCATCACTCGCAAGCGACAGGTAGAGCACAGTCTCACAGAGCTCACTGTCATGTCTGGCGTCTTTTGACTTATTCCTTAAGATCCCGGCGATGAACTTCAGCTCTGGACATAGGCTCGTGTCAGACATAGCAAAGAGCTCCTCTGCATCAGCTAGCTCCATGGATTTCCTTGACTGAAAGTTCACAACTTTCAGAAGCTTTTCGTACGTTACTCTCAGCTTGTTAAGTTCTTTCAGGGAGAATTTTAGGAAGAAGTTTATCTCACTGATTTCTTCTGGTTGCAAGAAGAAATCATCCTTTTCATGGACGACGCCGTTGCCATTCTGATTTAGATCCCCGTTCAACAGATCCTGCTTGTAGTTCAGCATCTTCAGCTTCGATCTCTGGGTCAGTTCATCTCTGTTGAACTCGGGCTGAACTAAAAACTCCCAGAGAAGCTCATAGTCCAGCAGCGGCCGATTAACCAGAAAGCTCTGCAGAGCAATGTTGAGATGATCCACGATCTTGTTGAGCTTCAGCTTATTGAATATACCAAAGTTCAGCAACATATCAAAGTGTTTCTGAGTATGACCTAACGGGATGAAAGTGTTGGGAAACTCCAGCCTCATCAGCTCAACAAGATGTCTGAACTCAGAAAAGGCGTGCAAAGTCTCGTACTCGTGGCCATGGAGAGTGCCTCTCAGAGATAGCTTCCAGAAGTTGTTCTCTAGCCTTGCTCTCATTACGCCAATCTGCTTACCATTGAACTCATGAACTTTCTCATTCAGGTAGAAAACCTCAATAGCATTCGATACCTGCGGATTCTTTGATTGGTCCAGAGCTGTAAAGAAGTTTTTGTCTGTCTTACCAACGTCGATGCTTGGGTGCTTCAAGATTCTCTTTATATTTTCCAGCCGGTTGTACTTGGTGTATATCATCAGTGGAGTATAGCCCTTATTATTGACAGCGTTGACGTCCAGTCTTTCATATTTCAGCAGGGTATCAAGATTGGAGCCCATGATGTGCAACAGCGTGTTACCTCTGTTATCCACATGATCCTCGAAGTCAAACTCGGAGTTGTTCACCTTGTACCACTTGTCAACAACGGCAAACACAGCTTCAATGAGGCCCGAGTAATCAGCACAGTCATAGCTTCTGCAAATGGCAAACAGCGGAGTCTGACCGTTCATGTCTTTTATTCTCCAGTCGATGAACGGCCCAAGCTTTGGGATTAGCTCCTTGTAGTGGAATAGGTAGTGCCCAATGGTTCTCTGATGTTGGTCCTTCGTGTTCAAGTATGTGACCAGTTCCTGTACGGTGCACGAAGAGAGCAAGATTTCTGTAATTTCGTCAATCATATCAAAGTTCTCACAGTTCAACGCTTGGTTGAGAAGGGTTATATTGTTTATATTTCTATCGTATAGGATGTCTTCGAGTGGGAAGATTTCGTCGTAGTCAATGAGAAGCTTCCAAGTATCGTAGTCATTGGATTGAATTGCCTGCATCAGGACAGAATCACCATTGGTGGACCTACTCTTTAGCGCAGACTCAGCCTGGCTAGAGAAAGCATCTGCGAGCTTCTTCAGCTGGAGCAATTCCTTGTTGTCAATGTACGAGAAGACAGCCTTATTTGCTTTAGAGTACCTCTTCAGCGAGTCCAAGTTTTCAGTGTCTTTCAAGTAGTAGAGGACACCTTCAAATGTAGACAATGCATAGCCGGTAAGACCAATTTCAATGTTTCGGAATGAGAAGTTTTGAACGTAGAACAAGTGGTTTTCCAAATTTGGAACTCCAGAGTGGACCACTACCAGCAGAAGTAAGCCCACAAGCGTATCAGCATCCACAGTGAATGAGTCTATGTTTGACAAAATGGTGATTGTTTCAACAAAGATGCTGATTTTAGACGAAGAGTCTGTGGTGAGCTCCATCTTCTTGAACTCTGTAACTGCCTTTGAAACCTTCTGCTCCAGCAGAGCTTGAGTTTCAAGACCTATCTTCTCTGAGCCTGGCAGCGAAACCTGATTCAAGCTTAAATTTTCAAGCTCTTCATAGTGGCCAGCAAGGAAGTCCTTGTTCAAGTCACACAGACGTGTCCAGATCTTATCGAACAGGTTGAGCTCCACGTAGTTGTAGACACACTCATTGAGATCCAACTGTGGAGTGCTGTCAATGATGGAGGATACAATCTCATCACTAAGGGTCTGGAAGATATGGGAGGCCGTCTCAATAGACTTCATGAACACCTGGAGCAGCATGTCCTTATCCTGAATGTCCTTCACAGTGAATGACCTGAAGAGGGACTCATACTGCTCCCCGACATTCCGAGAGACCAAGGGGTATGTTCTCATCAGTTGCTCAAACCGCACTGGGACTTGTTCAGGTGGCTCCGAGAATGCCATATTCACGATGTTGAGGCTCTCTTCGCTGGGTTCCGTTTCAGTGTCGTTCAACACGAGCTTTTCAGCGGTGTTATTCGGTGGTCTGCTAAGGCTGACTGTGGGTATTCTTCGTACATCCCCGTACAACGGAAGGTCGACGTACATCAGCATGAATTGGCGGCCCTTTGGAAAATAATCGTTGAAGTTTTGGAAGTACTCACACTTCAAGATCTTCAGTTGCAGGGACTTCTTGAATCCCTTCCCCGTGAACAGCGTATCCCTCTTCACCAGCAGCTCCTTGCCACTGAGGGACGTGAAGATCTTAGCGTTCTTGACCTCCTGGGTGATGATTATGTGGTCTTTCAGGAAGTCATCAGAGTAGCACAGGTCCGCAAAGGACGTATTAGAGATCGTATCGTAGCAGTTCAGCAGCGTATCCAACGGTGGTACCACGATGACGGTCCCGTCTTCCCAGCTTTTACTGAGCCGCAGGTAAACATCCTTCAGCTGCGACTTCTCTGCCTCCGGGTTGTTGAAGAGAGAATTGAGCAGTGGGTTCAGCAGCAGCGGTAGATGCGAAGGCATCTTGTGGACTCGAGTGACGGTATGTGTGATGGGGCAGCCCTCCTTTGCAGAAAGTCCTTCTAAGGGGGCCAGACAAGAAAAACTCAGAAATCAGAAAGAGAGAGGGAAAACGACCCTTTTTATATAATCTAACAAGCAAACAAGCAAGAACAGCCTTGGTTTTATCTATGTGATGGGTATGTTACAAATCGCATTGTTCCTTTGGAGTCGCCTGCCACATCCCGCTTTGTTGTAACGGCTTTTGCGAAAATCTCCAGATTAGGCCATCCCATCCTTTGTGTCTAACTATAACCGAATATGACAATGCGCTGAATGGGACAGAATGGCAGTGAAGTTGGAGTCATTCACGGAATCCCAGTCTTTCCACGGTGGTAATTCATTTGCACTGGCGTCTGTTTACGTTGACCCTACGTTGGATGAGAGTACTGCGCCGGTAAATCACAACCTCGGGGGTCCACTGCCTTTCAAGACGTTATGCGAGCTTGTGTTTCAGAAGATCGAGACAATTTACAAGATGAAGCACACATACAACTCGTCGACGGTGATCCCAAGGGAGAAGGTAATGGAGAGCTTTTACTTGATGTGGCGTCAGAATATTGGACCCAACATCTTCCCTGTGTTTGCGCTGCTTCTACCGCAGAAGGATAGGTCTCGGACTTACAACATGAAGGAGATTGTCTTGTCGAGGTATATTCTGCAGATCATGAAGATTCCCAAGGACTCGGACACCTGGAAGGATGTGATACACTGGAAGAGGAAAGGCCACCCGAGAGGTACTCGCCTCTCTCAGATCCTTATCAGTTTAATCTCTGCACGTCGCCAAGATAACGATGGTGGTATTTATTCAGTGGAAGAAGTCAATGACATCTTAGAAAACCTCTCTAAGTTTGAAAACATGCAGAAAGACTACCAAGTCAGCGTCTTGACCGATGCTATGAAAAAGATGTCATTCATGGAGCTTGGTTACTTCTTTGATATACTGCTGAAAAATAGAATCTTGCCCGGTATGGACGATATGATACTCAGGATATGGCACCCGGATGCACCAAGATATTACGATGTTGTATCATCCCTTAAGACTGTTGCCTATAGGTTATCGAATGAAACCATCGTTCTTGATCAGAAAGATCTTACAGTAACAGTGGGTAAGGCATTTGCACCGCAATTGGCGAAGAAGGCAGTCTCTTATAAAAGGGCAATTGAAGAGTTACATGGTGATTTTTTCATTGAAGAAAAGATGGATGGCGAACGTATCCAGCTTCATTGGATGAATTACGGAGAGGAGATCCATTATTGGAGTAGGAGAAATACAGATTATACTTATCTATATGGCTCAAACAAGAACTCCGTCACAATATCAAACCATCTTAAGCTGGATCCTTCTGTCAAAAATTGTGTTTTAGATGGAGAGATGGTGGGATACGACCCTTTATACAATACAATAATGCAATTTGGTACTTTGAAAGGTGCTGCTATCGAAGCTATTGCCAACCCTGATCCTGACGAATGCCATCCACTATTCATCGTCTTTGACTTGCTTTATCTTAATGATAGCTCTTTAACAGATTTACCACTTTGGAGAAGAAAGAAGTACTTGGAAACAATCTTAAGACCGGAGTCGCATTACGTGGAGATCATTCCAGCAGTCAGATCTACTACCGAAGAGTCAATTACAAAAGCTTTATCCTACTGTATTGCACGTGGTGCCGAAGGTGTTGTTCTTAAGGATGTCAATTCAAGATATCTATTGGATAGTAGGTCTAGTACATGGACAAAGATTAAGCCA
Organism: Petasospora americana; assembly: GCA_003708795.3. Taxonomy (NCBI): domain Eukaryota; kingdom Fungi; phylum Ascomycota; class Saccharomycetes; order Phaffomycetales; family Wickerhamomycetaceae; genus Petasospora; species Petasospora americana. Next base: position 335,148 of record PPOA03000011.1, read on the forward strand.
GAGTATCTTGAAGAGTTCGGAGAGAACCTTGATTTAGTGGTCATTGGCAGAGAGAAGAGCAAGAAAAACATCTATTACTGTGGTTTAAGAGTTACTCAATTTGACTCTGAAGACACCACGCATCCATTGTTCTGGTCATTCTGTTCCATAGCCAACGGGTTCTCCTTACAGACACATGCCGATATTACAAATGCTACTGCTGGTAAATGGAGAAACATGGATGTGGAAAAACCACCACAAGAGCTGCTAGTTTTTGGTGCCAAAACACCACCTGAATGGATCGACCCACGAGATTCAGTGGTCTTACAAGTCAAGGCTCGAACCGTTGATAGAAGTAGTTCGAAGAATTACAAAGTTGGCACTACTTTGTATAATGCATACTGTCAGGATTTAAGATTGGATAAGGACTGGAAGTCAGCTGCAACCATGGATGAGTACAAAGAATTGAAAGAGAATAGACAGACTGTTACCAAGAAGAATAATGCGTTTGCTAAAAAGGCGAGAAGGTTAATAAATATAAGGAAAAGGGAACTGGAGGACGAAGTTGTTTGGAATGATCCTGCTGATATTGGTACACAGTCTACGATATTTAATGGCTTAACATTTAAAGTCTTGGATGATTGTTATTATCAAAACAAGAAGATCAGAAAAGAAGATATAGAGGATATCATTAAGAAGAATGGTGGTAAAGTGGTATTCAACCAAGAGGGACTTCAAAATATCAAGACATTGAGGGTTATTGGTGACAAAGGAACAAATGAATGCAACGCTTTAATCGGCAAGGGATATGACATCTTGAAACCTACGTGGGTGTTTGATTGTGTTGAATCTGGATTTGTAATTAAAGTAAGCTCAATTCATCTTCATGCTGCATCCAAAGCGTTAAGAGCAGTTGCTGATCATAGATCAGATACCCTCTGCGGGTATGGTTTCGAAACGCCATTTACTGTGGATATGCTGACCAAGATCTTCCAGCAGAATATGAATGTTAAGAGTCTTAAGAATGTTGTTATTGATCCTGCTCTTAGATACATGGAGATCTTTGGTGGACTGAAAGTGTACTTGGTATCTGAGGGGGACGGGTATGATTATCTATTTGTAAAGGTACGTTTGGAAGGGTTTGGTGCTCAGATAGCGGACTCCTTAGAAGATTGCAATCTCGTTGTTGTGGTCAAGATTACTCATGACACCCTTCAAGAGGTCAAGAAAGTGAGAAGAACTTTGGCTTCGTTATGTAGAAGACCACAGTATAATGGAAGGTCAGTAAGAGTAGTTAATGCAGAATGGGTGACAGAATCAGTAAGAGAGGGAGTTCAAGTGGACTTCCAGATGTATAATGTTGTTACTCCTAAGGAGTAGATTAATGATTTATGACGACTACAATGTATTATTCTTAGATATCGTGAATTTTCGAAGCGAAGCTTGTGTAGGGGCCTGTCAGCTGGAGATTTTAATGTTACCCAAAGCATCAAGCTCTGGTTCATCTTCATCTTCATATTCTTCTTCATCCACTTCTTCTTCATCTTCTTCTTCATCTTCTTCATCCTCAGATTCAGAATCGCTATTAGGTGGAAGTTGACGACGATTCGTGTTACCTTGCATCCATATATCCTCATCATCGCCATGTTCCTTTCTCTGTCTAACCTCTTCTTGAAGTTTGACCATCCACTCATCCTGAGCTTTCACTACTGACTCAGAGTCTGTACATTGCTGATAGACTTCTATAAGCTCCTTGTTAATGTCCAAGAAAGCTTGACCCCAAGAGAAATTACTCAAAAGATCTTCGGCCCAATCTACATGTCCAACAATAGCAAAACATGCGGCCAGTGCTTCAACACAGTTGAGTTTCCAAGGTCTTCCATAGTTCACTTGGTTAGCAGCGACCAAGTAGGGCAGAAGTCTCTCGTTCTTACCACCGATTTTGTTGAAAGGGATCTCGTCCAATCTGGCCCAAGAACATTCAACAACTGCTGCACCTTGGGTCTCCACGATCTCTCTATCATTAGGACACACAACACCTTTACCATTTGGGGAGACAACAACACCCTGGAACTTTTGTCCAACTCTCAAACTTTTGATTAAACCGAGTCTCTCAAGCTTCTTACCAGAGCAACGCTTTGGATCACAGTGATCAAAATCCCACATCGCTAATTTAGTGTGAAACTTTCCTTTACTCTTCTCATGGTGCTTGGACTCGACCCTTCTTTTACCAGCACCAGAGGTCTTTTGTGGCCTACGGGGCTCATCACTTCCTTTGTTTTTCCCCTTTGCCATCTTCCTATACTCTCAATCAACGAAAGAAGAAAATATAGAATACTATAATAAGAGACAGAGACAGAGATGAGTGTGAAAATTATGAGTCGGAATTTGAGGTCGGAATTCCGGCGCACACCACCAAAAATTATCAAACCCGGACACCACAACGTTTAGGCGTAGTTGTTCCGATAAATGGCAGAGCTATTGGAGTTGTCACTTATATGTGGGGCCAAGGGGAATTGGATAACTTTCCACCAGCGCAGACTAATTTCAACCCTAAAAGGTTCTCCAAGAGATAACCGTCTGCTGAGTTTAACAATTGTAATAATTACTACTGGGTTTTGCATCCGAGCATTCATCAAAATCATCAATTGATATATCCAATTGTTTAAACACTATCAACACCGAATAAGACAACACAGACATCTACATTTACATATTACTGGAACATGTCGTTATTCTTCAAGTCTCCATTGGACCTAGAGATACGACTTGATGGCGAGGACAACCGCAAGACTGTGGATATCAAGTCATCACAGGGGAAGAAGGACAAGCTACCACTGTACGAAGATGGTGAGAGTATATCAGGAACAGTGACGGTCCGTGTTAAGGATGGTAAAAGAGTTGAACATACGGGCATTAAGGCTCAATTGTTTGGTTCAATTGAGATGACGACAGGCCAAAGGGATGATTTCTTGTGCTTGAGTCATGATTTAGCTCCACCGGCCGAGCTTGACCATTCAGAGACGTATCCATTCAACTTCAAAGATGTGGAAAAGAGATACGAGAGTTATAGGGGTAAGAACCTGAACGTATCATACTACGTCAAGATAACGGTCGTTAGAAAAAACGCCGACATTACCAAGACTAAAAAATTATGGGTCTATATTTACTCAAGTCCTGCGGATTTAAAGAAATCTATCAAGTTAGATATTGGTATCGAAAACTGCTTACACATTGAGTTTGAGTACTCCAAATCGACTTATTCATTGAAAGATGTCATTGTGGGAAGGATCTACTACTTATTGACGCGTCTGAAGATCAAGCATATGGAAATATCGCTTATAACTAGGGAGACAGTTGGTGTTCAACCGAACCAGTTGAGTGATTCGAGTACCATCAGGTACGAGATCATGGATGGATCACCGGTAAAGGGGGAAACCATACCTATCCGTGTTTTCCTAGGTGGGTACGATTTAACCCCGACTACAAAGACTAACATCTTCACTGTCAAGAACTACTTGAGTTTGGTAATTATTGATGAAGATGGTAGACGTTATTTCAAACAGTCCGAGATTGTGCTCTTCCGTGCCAAGTAATTACTATAAATGATAAGATATCGGACCACTGTATGGTAGATTCAGCTACGATTAGATATGACTGTACCCTAGAACAAACACTCTGTGTCTTCGGCGAAGAACCTCAAGACATTGCATGGGAGGGTCGGTCTTAGTCTTTAGACCCGTAGCTAACCTAGAAATTAGTCCACACCAGACCTTTACCTGATCGCTATAAGCAGATTTCCCAGGGTGTACTGCTAGATATAAAACTTTACGAGATATAACAGAACTAATACAGATAGTTCTAAATATGCTTCTTTTAAAAAGGATGCATTATCAGTAACCAGGAAAAAGAAGCGATGGTGCCTTGTAAGTCTTTTAATCTATACAAGAGGTGGTGCGGCATGTGTTGCTGCTGCTGCGCGCACGACCTATGACACAGTTCCGAGTCTTTTAGTCTCCAGACCGAGACTAGCTATGCAATACATGAATTAATAGTGGAATTGGCCTCAAAAAATTTGCAGACCTAGGCTCTTTTAGTACCGATGTCGAAAAGGCTGAACAATATATGTATATAACAAATAAAGCCTACTTTTCTACAACAGCCTCTCAAACTCTGACACTTATCTTCAACATGTGTCACTCATGGCATCTATAATTAGAATCCTTGGCTATCACAAGACAACTCGTTCAACATTAAAGCCGTCGGAGTACTAGCCTAAGAAACCGACACTGTAGAGAGCTTGAAGGACGGTTCAACTGGCAGCGGAGTCGAAAAAAAAGAAAGAAAATAAGCCTCGTATAATTTTTTTCACCGCTTGCCAAGTCTCCGACGGCGCTAGGGGTCTGATCGTCGGTCTTAAGATTTTGTTCACGAGTTGACGTCTTGTGAGGTAAATCGTCAATTTAAATGATCTTATAGATATTAGATAACAGCAAGCTGATTGTCTGAAAAGATACGGTTGCTTATCGTTCCACGGCGAGCTTGAAAACTACTGTATAACCCCAATATTGTCGGACGCATCAACTCACTTACTATTGTGCGAGACGGGACTCTACAGTGCATACGACCGTGGCGTTCACTGGGTTACTGTCCGTGCGCTTATCATCTTCTCTCGCAGTTTCTCCGGTTTGGGCTGGTGCACCGATAAATTTATGATAGGACTGTGCTTTCTTATCGAGCACGTTTGTCGTCTAGACGCATGTTTTTTTTTCCCTCAGCCTTGAACTGTAGCCTTGTAGAGGTATTTAATCATCTCACCCCCCGCCATCTCATCTCGTTAAGTTTTCTACTGTTGAACCTTCTCTCTTCTCCATCAGATGCCAGAATCTTACATGGAAAAAGAGCAGATCACCTTCGACACCGAAGAGATCCCTTCGATCTCAGGTCAAGGGAGTTCTGAAAACCTTTCCACTCTCCAACGCTTGGATAAATTTTTAACTGTCGACGGTTACCACCCATCGCAGAGATGGACCAACCCAGATATGGACCCAACCCCATTAGACCAACAGACTTGGAGACCAAGAGATTTCATGGCTTATTGGATCTCTGACTCTTATAATGCTGCTTCCTGGAGATCTGCTGGTTCCTTCCTTAAAAAGGGTTTATCACCAGGTCTTGTCTTCGCTACAAACATTATTGGTCACGTTATCAGTGCCACTATTATTTCCTTCAACGGTCTTGTGGGATCCAAATATCACGTTCCTTTCTCTATCCAAGCGAGAGCAGTGTTTGGTTTCTACTTCTCTTATGTCGTTGTCTTTATGAGATTTGTCGTTGGTGCTTACTACTATGGTATTAATGCTTACACTGGTGCTGAGTGTATCCAAACTTTGATCTTGGCAATGTCTCCAAGATTCGCCAATATGGCTGATCACATTTCTTCAGATGCTACAACTTCACAAATGATGCTTTGTTACTTCATTTATACCGTGATTTGTATGCCTTTCCACTACGTCAAGGCTCATCATATTCGTTACTTCCTTATGGTGAAGATGATCACAGGTCCAATTGTCGGTATTGCAATGATGATTTACTTGACTAAGAAAGCAGGTATTAAAGCCATCTGGACTCAAGGTAACACTGTCAGCGGTACAACTCTTTCTTGGTTGATTGTCCAAGCGATTGCTACATCATTATCCTCTTACTCAACATTGGCAGTTAACGTCAATGATTTCACAAGATACTCCAAGACTAAGTATGCCTCAATGACACAGATGTACGCTATTCCATTCATTCACGGTATCTTGACACCAATGGGTATCGTTGGTGGTACTGCCTCAAAGATCATTTATGGTACCGTGTTGTGGGATCCATTGCTCATTGCCCAAGAGTGGATTGATACACCAGGTGGTCGTTGTGCTGCTTTCTTTGTTGCTTTGTCCTTCTTGATTTCCCAGATTGGTATTAACATCTCTGCTAACTCCATTTCTGCTGCTAACGATTTGACTGCTATGTTCCCTAAGTACATTAACATTAGACGTGGTCAATTTATTGTTATGATCCTCGGTGGTTGGGCTTTGTGTCCATGGGAAGTTATTGAGAACGCTACCACATTGACTGCGTTCATGGGTGGTTACTCCATCTTCCTTGGTCCAATTGCCGCAGTTCTCGCCTGTGATTACTTCATTGTCCACAAAACTAAGTATGACTTCACCCAGTTCTACGATCCAAGGGGTATTTACAGATATGGTAAATACGGTATCAACTGGAGAGTTATTATGCCTATGGTTGTCGGTTTCGTTCCTTTGATTCCAGGTCTTGCCACTTATATCAACACCGACATCACCATGCCAAAATCAGTGCTTCACCTCTACATTACCGGATACTTCTACTCATTCTCCTCTGCCTTCCTTGTGTATTATGTCACTTGTAAATTCTACCCTCCAACAGAAACATTGGTTCCAAACTCTGTTACTCCACCATGTCACGAAGAGGCACTCGACCCAGCTAAGAAGTACCACGGTAAAGAGAAGGCATGGAGAGTCTTTAAGTATGCACTCAAAACTTCAATTGTTTAGATCACTGGCTGGTCTACTGTTTGTAAATTTTTACTTCTGCTGTTTTATCTTAAAATAAATCAATTACTATATGGAAAATTTCTAAAATTTTTTAAAACTTTCGTAGAATATACAGTGTCCAACATCATTTGTTCAACAACTCTTGAACTTTATCCTCCAGAGCCTTCAATCTGATGTCTTTCTCTAAGTTTGCTGCTTCTAGCTTGGAAACGACAGATTCAAAGTGCTCAACAACAGATGCTAGCTTTTCAATGGAGCCCTTCAAGGTTAATGGCTTGGCGGTGGCAGCATCGGAAGAGGTTGGTTTCTCTTCCTTTGCAGCCTCAACTGGAGCTGGAGCATCCTTCTTTTCTTCTTTCACAGTCTTTGCGATTTCCTTTGGTTCAGCAGCCTTCTCCTCTTTTAATTCCGGCTTTGGCTCCGGCTTCGGCTCCTCCTTCTTCGGCTCAGGAGTTGCTTCCTTCACAGGAGTTGCTTCCTTCACAGGAGTTGCTTCCTTCACAGGAGTTGCTTCCTTCACAGGAGTTGCTTCCTTCACAGGAGTTGCAGCCTTCACAGGGCTTGGAATATCATTCCATTCATCATCGGCAACTTCCTCAGAGGTTGGCTTGTCCTCGTCCAGGGTGTCTACCTTCTTGAGTAACGAGTTGACTTCATCCTTTTGCAAGAGCTCGTCAACCTTCGATTTTGGAGCGACAAATCCAGATGCAGCAGGGGTCACCTCCTTAGGAGATGGTTCTGGCTTCTTTGGTGAACTTGGTTCAACCTTCTGTGGTGAAGCGAGTGTAGCTGATGGTTTTGGTGACTGTGTTGGAGCACTCTTTGGAGTGGAAACCTTTGAAGTGGATGGTCTCAAGCTTGGCTCGGAACCGTTATAGAGGTCTTCCATGGAGACCAAGAGAGGTCCATCGGTATCTTTTCCTTCAAACCACTCCTCAGCTGAAAGAGCAGGCTTGGATGAAGGTGCGTCCGGGTAGATATCATCTTGGAACACCTCAGCCTTTCTTGGAACAATGAATGAGATTGGCTCAATCATGGAGTCCTTGACAGTCTTATAAGCCTTGACGACCTCATTCTCAGCGATGTTAACGGTTCTCTTTGGAGCAACGGCCAAACCTCTCTGGGCGTCAGCAGACTGGAACTCGGACAATGGGAATAGTTCATCGTCCTGGTACTCATAGTAACGAATGTTACCATCACCCTTACCACCAACGTACAAGATCTTAGTAGAATCGTCATAGAATGGAATCAGGATACCGGCTGAGGAGTCAATGGTATAGAAACCACCAATTGGACCAGCTTCAATGTTACCAGCATCCCAAACACCCATCTGACGGTCAGACAATCTAGAGAAACCGGTAGTACCAATGCGATCAGAGTTACCCATCCATGTGACTCTAGATGCCTTGGCACCAGTGTGACCTGGACCTTCAGAGACGATTTTGTTTGATCTGATATCCCAAACACGCAACTTACGGTCACGAGAAGTAGTTGCAAGTAAGTTACCATTGTAGTTGAAAGCAAACGAGGTGACGAGGTCCTTGTGCTCCAATGTGATCTTATCCTTACCGTTCTCAACATCCCACAACTTCACTGTGTAGTCCAATGATGACGAGGCAGCGACGTTTTCTGCAGTTGGGTGGAATTGGACGTGTCCGACTTTTCTCTTATGACCAGAGTAAAGCGCAACAGGTGCGATATCTTTGATATCACCATCTGGCGTGGTATAGTTATGGAAGGAGTAATCATCTGGGACCCTCCAGAGACCAATCTTAGAATCGTCAGAACCGGAGATGATGATGTTGTCGTTGAATGGGTTGAAGTCAGTGTCAAGAACAGTGGCAGTGTGACCTCTGAAAAGAGGCACCTTATCTGGGGCCTTACCGACCTCATCAACTGGAATCACCGCAAACGCACCACCACCAGAGGCATTCCAGTTGACGGAGATGTACTTACCGTTGGCCTGGTTTATAGTTAGTTTTATTCTGTCTCGTGCAGGCTGCGAGGAGGGGGTGGGGAGAAACATACCTTGATAAGATTTGAATCCCAGGCATTGGTGGATATTCTGATGTTATCGTAACAGAGCTCCTTCTTAGAAGGCTGTCCAAAGACGTGACGGTACTTGGAAGCACGAACAAATCTTCCACTGTATAGAAATAAACGTTAGTAACCTGTGCTTATGCATCTCAAGTGTCCAGGCACCATGATCGTTGGGTGATTGAATGAAAAAGCACTCACCTCATCTTCTTATAAAGCTGAAAACACGGACACACACAATTACAAAAAGGAGTGCCAATTAGGTCCTATAAATTTACAGACTAAAGAACCCTTTCCTGACAGTTTCCTGTCTGAGAACCGGTAGCTTCGTTGTGTGTTTATCACTGTCTCTCGCGCTCGACTTCCCACGGTCGTGGCCTTGCAATTTTCCAAGGCTCTGAGTTCTCGAAAGTCCGTGGGGTCGTGCGCGCGCCTCATCTCTTGCAAAAAACGCGTTCCTATGCTAAAGGGACGGTGCTAAAAGCTGCTTAAACAGGGCGCTTGACTCAGGAGAGACCGCTACACACTCGCCGACTACTTAGAGAGGTTCGTGGCCCCATAAATAACAGGGCTGTTGACTTTAAGCTGGAAACCCGCACAACTTTTCAGCATACTGCCGTGCTTGATCGAGATCCGCACAGTCGCTTAGAGCCCGTTTAGTACTGATCCCTCTCACACGTCCGAGACCGTACCCCTGAGACTAACAGAGGAAGAGAGAGAAAGAGAAAGAGGCTGCGTACACATAATTTGATGGTAGATAACACAGCGGGTGCGCCGTCACCGGACGATCCATCCGTCAAGGAGCTCATCGATCTCGTGAAGAGATCGCACAGTAACCCTACGGACGATGTGCTTCAGCAGGAAGCCATCCAGTCCTCGGTCAACTTCATCCACAACTACGACGGTGTGCACTTGTTTTGCAACAAGGCCATCAACCCGGCGGCAACCCACGCGCTGATCTTGTTCTCGTTCGAGGGCCAGAGCCCAGCGCTCGACTGGTTCAAGGAGAGAACAGCTGCTTCGCTCGACAGCTGTCCTGCCTGTATATCGCTGTTCCAGAGGTCACGAGTGAAGCTCAAGGAGACGTTCATGAGGGAGAGAGGTGTGCCGCAGAAGAGCGTACAAGACTTTTCAGACTTGGTGATGGCCTGGGAGTCTGAAAGACTTCTAGCCAAGCTCAACACAGCGTTGAGCCAGTTCGAGAAAGCAACCGCCATTGAGCCTAAATCGCCTGTGTCTGATGAGATTATCATGTCGTTTATTGAGTGCATTGCCGGCCCACACATGCTGCGATTGAACCCAGAGCTACGATCGGCGTTTGACAGGACCCTTAAGACCTTATTGAAGCGTGACCACGAAGTCGTAACGAAGTGCACAGCACTTTCCCCAGGCTACTTGTTCTTGACCTATGAAGGCGATGATATCTCGAGAAAATGGGCACACAGAATGTTCCAGAAGCTTTCGGGCTTGCCCGACCTGCTGACTAGCTCTCAGATTCATAATGACATTGTTGAAGAGTTTGAGTTTCAGATTGCCGATGTGCAACAGAACAAGCTCACAGGGTCTCAAGCTGACGACGATAAACGTGAAAGGTTCTATAGAAGCATCTACCCACTATTTAGGCTGGCAGACAGCAATGCGATCATCGAGTGGCTTGCGCAGTTTACGAGGCCAAGAACAATTGACCTCAATGCCGACGAAGAAGAATACCAGCAAAAACCAAAACCACAGCTGAATATCTTCCTCTTACTCAGGGACGACATTTTGTCATACCCTGATAGATCATTTCCTTACATCTTGAGATTCTTGGAGTTGATGCTAAAGCGCATTGGGTCTAGGTTTTGGGGTGAAATTGGCGAGTTTACGTTCCAGAACATCATGGGCTCCGTTATTAGAAACCCGTCATTCATCAAAAATCTCTGTATTCTAAAGGATATAAAGCCAATTGCAGGAGAATTGGATCCTATGGCAAGACTGTCAGATTTGACTAATTGGATTGTACCGTTTTTGGAGTCATTGAACCAATCACAGAACATCAAGTCTGTTGAAACACTCAGTCTGCAGTTCATCGGTCTCCTTGAGAACGAAATGAGCGTACCACTGGATGTCAAATCCGTTCTCTTTACGAGATCTTGTGAGATGCTATGCAATGTCTTGACTATCCCGAGCCAGCTATACACAAGCTCTTTGAACACCGATTTGCTTGCCAGAAGTGATGCAAGAGTGGCTGTGAACACGAAACTTGTACGCTTCTTTGACTATGCCACCTACTCTGCGATATTCTTTCCAGAAGAGGAGAGATCCCGTAACGGTGCAGTTGGGAAAAATGCTACAAACGTTATAGCATTGGCTCTTCGGTTTGATATACTGACGTTTGCCCAAAACAGTTACGAGATCCACAAGGGAAAGAGACCATCCACTCTAAAGTTCTCACCACAGTTGTTCCAGTACACCTTGAAACAGTCATTTGGAAGCCAGCTTGAGTTGTGCTACCAGGTATTGTGTGCATTGGATAACGTCTCAACAATCATTCCCCTAGGCAGTCCGTCTCACATTAGCGAAGTGACTCAGTTCTTGAAGTTTTTATCGGAATTCCTCTCCAAGCTTAATGACATTGACAGCAAGCATATACAGAAGATGTTATCCAACTCTAAGAGTTTAAGAGGTTATTGGGCTTGTGTTTTCTCCCCAGACGAGAGAGTATACCAGTCTGCGACTGATATTATCTACGAAGCGTTTGATGCAAACGGAAGACTGGAAGCTGTCCAGTCGTTGTTGTCGAACAACTTAGAAGCAGGAATTGATGCTATAAATGACAACTTAACCAACTTGATATTTATCGAGTTCTACGAACCCTGCCCAAGAGCCGTCAAGGTTTTGACCGATGTGATCCAGGCCTTGAACAGTCCTGTAGATGGCCTTTTCTCTGAACACGACCGCTTCAATATTGAAACAAGAAAAGTTTTAGTTACATTCTGGAACAGGTGCTGGAAGTTCTTGGATCTTATATATATCAATACACTGAAGTGGGCCGACAAATATCCAGATTTGGTTGAGTTCACAAGAGATACATTGGATCTATCCCATGCTGTTCTTGGCTGCTTCAGAACCATTAAGGATGTCTTCCAGGATGGGGACTCTGCTACTGTGTTTAACGAGATTACAAATACGTTTGAACACATGCTAGTTTGGCTCAGATTGAGTGACCCAGGTTTGCTTGCGTCTTGTGTGAAGTTGATTTCATCGACCGTTGATCTTGCGACCGAATTAAGCTACAGATTCTCCCCTAAAGTTGTCGAGCTATTGGCTTGTTACGGTTCTAAATCTAAAGGCTTCAACAACAAGCTTACAGAGTCTCAGTCCGAGGAGATTTTGGACAGGGCCCGTGTCTTTGACTTAGAAGCTGTTGATAAGATTGTCAGTGAAGCTGAAAAACACAGAAGAGCCAAGCTTGGTTTAGCTGAAGCAAAATCTTCATCTTCCTCCAGAGGCACCACGCCGCCTTCTTCAGGACTCAACCTCACATCGTCAAAGCTTTCATCGTTGTCTGCTCCACGTCTAAAGGGACAAATGAAGGTTGATAACTTTACCAGTCTTGCTAGGGGACCACCAGTTGCTCCTGGTAAGAAAGTTCTCCCTCTCTCTGCCATGGAGATTGCAAGACAGAAATTGAAAGCTAAGAAGCTTCAGATGAGCAGTAGTGCCCAAAGACGAGAAGAGACACCGGAAGAGGACGACAGCGATGATAATGATTCCGATGATGCCCATTCGTTGTTCAATGTTCCAAAGCCGAAGAGACCAAAGCCAACTACAGAAAAGTCAGGAATTACGCTCTTGGGAGACTGGTCAAAACCAAAGAGATCATCAGTAGACGAAAAGAAGAGAGAAGAGGAGTACAGTAGGTTGAGACTTAATGTTGACATGAAACCATTATATAGAAAGGTCTTGAAATGGTCTTTTTCCAGAAACGATGATTATCCAAGCACAGAGCTTGAAAAGCTCACCCCGGTTTCAGATAAGTTTGCTAATGCCGAGGAATACCAGAAAGTCTATGAACCATTGCTATTGGTTGAGTGCTGGCAGGCTATATGTGCAGCTCGAACCAGGGAAGACTTTAAACCGCTTAACATCAATGTTGGTGCCAAGAGTAGTGTTGATGACTTCTTTGAAGTGTTCTGCTCCTTAACCAAGTCTGAGTTGTCTGAAAGAGGTGTTACCGATTCTGACTTGGTTGTATTGGCATTGGCCGAGGAACACAAAGAAACACCTACGGTGAGGGATGTCAAAGCCTCCAAAATGACTTGTCTTGCGAAAGTTCACGACATTAAGTTCCTCAAGGGTGACAGGGTCGATCTTACCTTCAGAGTTACTCGTTCTGCAACACTAAACCAGTGGCTAAGTCCACAGATGCCGATTATGATGATGAGAATCATGCAGATGACCACAATAGAGAGAGAGTATTCTTCTCTCATGGGCCTGAAGTACTATAACTTAGCAGACCAAATTCTTAAAGCCCAGCCCAAACCACCTGCAGCAGTGTCTGCTTCCGACATAGACGCCATCTCTAAGAAATATGAGGTCAATGAGTCTCAGGCCAGGGCCATTGGTGCTTCTGTTGCAACCGAGGGATTCTCCTTAATTCAAGGTCCACCCGGAACTGGTAAGACCAAGACTATTCTGGGAATCATTGGACACATGTTGTCGAGTTTCCGTGCTTCGAATGCCATTTCCATCCCAGGACAACCCGCTTCCATCTCTGCTGCCAAGACAAGAAAAGTCTTGGTTTGTGCTCCCAGTAATGCTGCTGTTGATGAGCTTGTGATTCGTTTAAAGTCTGGTATTATGAACTCCAAGGGAGAAAAATACACACCCAAACTCGTTCGTTTAGGTCGTTCTGATGCTGTCAATACCGCAGTGAAGGATTTAACATTGGAAGAGTTGGTGGACCGTCAGCTAGGAAAAACGGCACCGATTGGAAACAACACAGATGCCCTCTTCAAGGAGTTGAATGGGTTCAAGAAACAGCTTGACGAGTGCAAGAAGCAAATTGCAGACACCACAAAGCCCGCCACGGATGAAGTCTACAACAAGAAGAGACGTCTTCTCGTTGAGATTAACCAGGTGAAGAAGAAATTGGACGAGGAAAGAGAGAGACAGAACTCCGCATACAGAAGCAGAGAGATTACAAGAAGAAACTGTCAAGCAAAGCTTCTCGGCGATGCCGAGATCATTTGCTCCACTCTCTCAGGTTCTGCGCACGATATGGTTGCTAGCTTGGGTATCAAGTTTGACTCAGTTATTATTGACGAAGCCTGTCAGTGTACTGAGCTGTCCGTGGTGATACCACTCAGGTATGGATGCAAGCGTTGCGTTATGGTTGGTGACCCAAATCAGTTGCCACCAACTGTCCTGTCTAGTGCTGCTGCAAACTCTAAGTATGACCAGAGTTTGTTTGTCAGAATGGCCAAGATGGCAAAACCTTTGCTGTTGAACGTCCAGTACCGTATGAACTCAGAGATCTCCAAGTTCCCATCCAAGAAGTTCTACAATGATGAGTTGAAAGACGGTCCTCAGAATGACGCTTTAACCAAGAGACCTTGGCACGAGAACAAGTTGTTCCCACCGTATGCTTTCTACGACATTGCAGAGGGTCAGCAGTCTCAGAATAAGAAGACATTCTCCTACACAAATAAGGTTGAGGTTGAGATTGCCATGGAGATGATTAATGCGCTCTTTGAGTCATATAGGAGCTTTGACTTCAGGAACAAGATTGGTATTATTACTCCCTACAAAGAGCAAAACCAGCTCTTACGCTCCACATTCGTGAGAATGTTTGGTAACTCGATCTTATCAGAGATCAGTTTCAACACCATTGACGGTTTCCAGGGTCAGGAGAAGGAAATCATCATAATGTCATGTGTTCGTGCGGACCCGAGTGGCCATGGTGTCGGTTTCTTGAAGGACTTCCGTCGTATGAACGTGGCATTGACAAGACCAAAGTGTTCGCTTTGGATTCTAGGCCACCATGATTCTTTGGTCAAAAACAGTCTATGGGGTGAGTTAATAAGAGACGCAAGGGAAAGGGACCGTCTATCTGTTGCTACACTTGGCTTCACCAGAGGGGGTGCTGCTGCAGGGTACAGCAATAAGAGGTATCCATCCAACGAGAGGAAAAGCGTCCAGGCCAAACCACAGCCATCTGTTCCATCTTCTCAGGACTGTTACAGTGTTAAGGAACGGCCAGCGAAGGCCCAATTGGCTTCCTCCGCTATGCCCCAAAGTACTCCCCAGAGCACTGGCTCTGCTAAGGGGACATCTAATGTACCTACAGCACCAGTGCAACCAGGCAACCCGCACACATCTACCCCGGTATTACCCCCAAACAGAGAGGGGGTAGATCCCCGTGCCACGAGGGACACTACTCCAAACAGTGTCTCAGCTGCAGCTGGACTGGCATCATCGAGATCTGGTACTCTGCCACCAAAAGCCAAGGAAATAAAGCCATCTAGCTCTGGAACCCTTGTCCCAAGACCAAATAGCTCCGGTGTGGTAGCCCCTCGTCGGGAAAACAAGAGACCAAAAGGTCCAGCATCGTTGTTCATTCAAAAGAGGCGTAGGCGTTGAGCCCAGTAGCGCCTCTAGAAGTCTTCATATATTGCCCTGTTATTAGTTGTTCGAAAACTACAAGTTCTGGGCAATTTAAATATTGTCATTAATATATCGAATTTGCATTAGATAGATCGTAGGGCGATCTCGAGTACAGCGATTTGTCTTTAATCATTCTTTCCCCCTTTAGTTCCCGAGCTTGCTGCCCGATTCATGCTGTTCAAGTTATCCTTCAATCTATCGCCGACAGTGGATCCAGTCCTTTTTGACTTCTTCTGGTTCATTAATAGCATATCCGGTGGCGAAGAAGACAGGACTGGCTCAGCAGCTGATGAAGTTATGAACGTTGGTTTAGCGGGAGCAGCACGGGCTGGGACAGGCGATGGCTTAAACTGCGGTGCCTTCTGTTTGGGATCCAAGAGCTCAATACCCTTTTGCAAAGTGGAGATTTCAGTCATGAGCAATGTTTTCATCACATCATTCATTTCCTTGAAACTACTCATTCTGTCCTCCAGGGCTTCCAATGCTTTCCTGAGCAAGGATTCGATTTTGGTCTTTGTTGACGTAGTCGTATTAGAAGTCTGTGACTTTAAGGTAACAGCCAAGTCCTTCTCTAAGTTAGCCAGAACGTCCGCCGTGTCTTCCCAGATTAAAAGGCATTCGTCAAAGACGTGGCCCTTGTTCAGATAGTCATCAACACGGTCCTGGAATGTATCCAGCTGTTTTCTAATCACTTCCATCACCTGTTCTGGGGTCAGCATTGAAACAGGCTGGACATAGCTCTTTGCACCAAATCTCATTAAAAAGGAACCAAGCATCGATGTCGGCTCATTCAGGTTCATCTGTGACACCTGTGAAACAATGGACTTCTCCTCGGACAGCTTCACAATGGCAAGCTTCTCCGAGTGCTCGATCTCTCTTAGCTGTTCCATGTGAGGACTTGATCTGCTCTCAATGATACTCTCCACCTGGTCAATCTCGCTTCTTAAAACCCCCTTCTTGTCTTTCAGCTGTCTCAGCCTTTCTTCTACTTTCTTTATTTCTTCGTCAACCGAGAGCTCGTCTTCCTTCAGCTGAACCAGTCTCCTGCCTTCATCGTTGTCAAGACTTCGGATGACCTGAACCTCGTCCATCAGCATCTTCTTCTCAGACTCCCAGGTCTCAAAAGCACCGAGCATGTCCATCCTTCTCTTATACTGAACCTCATACAGCTCTCTCATAGCCTCGTAGATCTGGGCTAGGCTCTTGAAGTTCTGGCCAATGAGCTTCCGCACCCTCTGGGTGCTTAGCCCTTTCATCGAGATATCCGCATGCATGATGAGCAGTTCCTGCAACTTGCGATTGAGGCTCTTCTCTTCAATCAGCAGGAATTGCATGGGGTCGCTCTTGGACTCCTGGTCCCTGAATGCCATCTGCGGTGATGGCCTTGTGAAGTATTGCGACTGTGGCTGTATAAGGGCCGTATTGTATAGCTGAGATTCTGGCCAAACTGCCCGAGACGGGACTTCGTCTTCAATCTCTGGACCCAGATGAGAGCCCATCGGTGGCGAGTGTGCTAGATGCACGTCCTGGAAGAGAATTCGTGACGGGTCGAGCTGCCCTTCTGCAATGGCATCGCTCGTGGCAGGGGGAGTCTTTGGCTCTCTGCTCCCGGTGTTGGACCGGTAGCTCTGCGTGCTGGGACTTCCTCCTAGGGGCTCGGACCCGGGGCTTCCGTGTGATACTTCGTGTGCTTCGAGGGGCTGTGGCGTTGTGCCTGATGCTTCCATGGAATGGCCAGGAGGCGTGTTGTTAGAGTTGCTGCTGGCCATCGAGCCGCTCTTCTTTCGCCTCTGGAACGAGGACTTGATCTCTCCCATAGCTGTCATCTCCAGCTGGCCAGGGAGTCCTACCTCTGTGTATAAATAGGCAGAAAGGCTTGACTATAGGAAAAAACCACAGATTTGCGTGTGTGTGCTATCGAATGTGTCAAACACCAGCGCGCGCTCCCACAACATCGAACGGGTTCGCGGAAGAGCTGCCCTCGGAATATTGCCGGAAAACCGGGGGGGGGGGAATGGAGGGACCCCACAGCGCCCAATCGAAAGCTGCGCGAACAAAAAAGCCCAAGCTCCAGAGCTCATATGACACAGGCACACAGGGAGTAATCAAGCTGAAAACAGAGAAATGCTAAGATCTTCGGGACTCAGACTGGCCACCCAGAGCCGTCTCTTCCACACCACCAACGTGAAGTTTGCGTTCAGAGCTCGTATCGAAGAGGACATGCGCTACCTCTTGGAGTCGTTACCCCCACCAAACAAGCTCTATCAGAACACAGACGGCTCTGCCCGTCAGCCAACCGAGCTAGAGCTCCACAAGCTTGCCCAGCTGTCTCTGTTGGCCAAGAAACGCTCGATGAAGCTCTGGCAGCAGCTCCTCCTGAGCGAGAAGGAGGCCAAGCTTTACTACGAGAACTCTGAGACGGTCAAGCAGTTGTTACCAAATGCCCACAATGGTGCTTCTGGTGACATCGTTGATAAGATTCCCTACGAGGACAAAGACGGTAGCATCCAGTGGAAAGTCGTCAGGGAGCACGACAAGGAGGGCTGGGAAGACCTCACTTACTATGGTTTCATCCCTGCCCTAATCCTGCTCGTCGGTGTTCATGTCTTCAAGGAAGAAACAGGAGTTGACCAGTGGTCTCTCGACGAGCTGAAGCTCAGAGTATTGGAGCAGGATGGCCCAGTTGAAGACATCGAGAAGGCCCTGGCTTCCAAAGACAAGGATAACCTGATTGTGGAGAGAATCCTCTCTGGTGAATACGACAAGCTGGCTGGCTTGAAGAAGTCTGTCGCCTCCGAAAACTCAGCTTGAAGTAACCATCCTATTTATTCTTATTTATTCTTATTTATTTATTTATATTTCATACTAACAAATACACATATCTTTGCTCAGAACCTGCTCACCGTTTACGGATCACCTTTGAAAGCTAGCTCTGGGAGGCTCCTGACTCTCTCCCTCCGTTAGTACCTGTGAAGCCAGCATACCCAAAGTGTCCAGCATGCCGTTACTCGTTGGGCTGGTTGAAGATTTCCGTCTTTTCTTTGGGCCACTTGTATGAGCATAGTCATTGATTTTAGTCTTTAATCTTATGACTTCTTTATTCTTATGCAAAATTTCATTCTTATACTTTTTGATCAGCTGTTTCTGCGAGGTGACTTTATTCATCAGATACTCAACCTGCTCGTTCTGAGTCTTCAGTCTTTGCACCTCACGCTTCACCAGCTCGTTCTCTACTTCATATCTCATGTCTGCGTCCTTAGCTGACAGGGATACTAACTGTGCTTGTATTTTGTATTGGTTGGACTCAACGTTCGACTTGTTGAGTGCCTTTATGAGATCCTTGATCAGCAGCACAGCCTCTTCTTCTTTGCTGCCTTCTATGAACTTGGATGCCCTCTCCAGTACCTCAGAGTGGGCGACTATCGTAGCTGTAGCTGAGTCTCTACGAACTGATGGGGTCATTGTTGTTGTGACATTTGAGCCCAAAGAAACGACTGAGGTGGCAGATGACTGCGAGGAATTGATGGCAGTGGCGACCGTCTGCGTGGTCTTAGGGCTCTCCTCATTCTTGCTTAGGACTTTGTCCTCACGTTCTGGCGGAATTGGAGACTCAATCTCTTTACTCAGCTGGGACATTACTAGCATTATTACAGGTGCACATACAATGGGAGGCTTCTGTTTCGGTACTTTTCAGATTTTGTTCGACGATTTATCTCACCACCAGTGACGAGCCCAAAAGATGACTCGATGTAAGCCAATTGTAAACGTCTTGCAAAGGCGATAAACGCGTGAGTATAAACCTTTAATTGGCGTATAAACAACGCGTCGCTCAGCCGGAAAGACGCGAAGCTGCTAACAGCCTGTTTACATACATTTCTTGCGGCGAGGCACGGGGCTCATAACACATAACAAACGGATGTTTTAATGAGATGGGAATAGAGGAGACTTTCCGCTTTAGTGGTGGCTGAATTCAGCCAAGGAAGCCAGTCATTAAGTATATAAACCATTGAATAGTCACTGATAGTGCTTTCCTGGAGGCTTTATGTCTAGAACTCTCGTTATTTCACTCGAAGGTCTACTCGTTGCTAGGACTACTCAAATGGTAAATTAACCTTTTCGTTTAAATTAGTTAATGAAAACAGTGTACAGATAATAGATGAAGGACATGAAAAGCGAGAATGAAGAAGTTTTGATGATCCTTAACGGTAAGACTTCTGGAATCTGGCTCTGGCACCACGACCACCGAACTTCTTTGGCTCTGGCTGTCTGGAGTCAGCAATCAACAAGGTTCTGTCGTAAGCGACGAAGGCCTTCTTCAACTCGTTCTTGGACTGCTCGTCAACGAACTTCTGGAAGTAAGCAACCAAACCCTTGGCAATAGCCTGTCTGATAGCGTAAACCTGAGAAACGTGACCACCACCGGTGACACGGACTCTGATGTCAACGTTGGCGAACTTGTCCAAACCGGCAACGACCAATGGCTCGTAAACCTTGAATCTAAGGATCTCTGGCTGAACAAGGGTGATTGGGGCACCGTTGACCTTGATCAAACCCTTACCCTCCTTAACGTGGGCAACAGCGGTGGCAGACTTCTTCTTACCGAAGGTCTAGATTTATAGTTAGTACTTTGTTCTGCAAATGAATAAAAAGGATATGACACTTTGGAAGGAAAAAACTTGTGGATTTGTAACAAGAGCTTGAGTATAATAAAGATTGGACTCATTTCCATTTATGAGTTGGGTAGTGGTGTTAGGCTGCTGTGTGAGTGGGCATATATTGCGTTGTGTGAGACATAGTGAATCGATGACTTTTTGGCCATTCAAAAAAAATGCTAAGAGTCAGATAAACTGAATGTTCGTTGAATATAATAGTGTCGAGTAGAGATCGTTTGTTGTTTGAATACATTAGTGGACGTGTGATGATGCCCCTGGTGGGTCTTAAAAGTAGAATTGTGTTTGAAGTGTTTGATGGGGTCCTTCCTTAGCTCGGTACTCAGTGTATCAAAATCCACAGTTCTTTCCTATTAATTATAAAGAGTTCATATTCCATCAATAATGACATACTTGGACACTCTTGACTTTGTTCTCGGTAGACATGATTGCTCGTTGTGTGTACTTGAACAGTATATAGTTGCTTGTGCGTAGAGGTCTCTGCTGAACAAATTTGATTTTTGCGTTGAAAAAAAAGCGGCGTGGTAGCGTACGCTGAATCCGGATATTTTCGCGCCATACTTAAGACAGCCATCAAACACATTCGCGACAAAACACCCGCTTAACTTAGCGAATCTAGCGCTATATTTTGTGACTGCTTTTTTTGAAAAACAGACAAAGCTTTGCGGGTTCGATTGTGCGGGCAAATCCCAAACACCCGCACACCATAAGGACGCACCGCTGGTGCGTTACGGAGCACTGGTACGATTTTTCACGCCCGCGACACTCCCCAAACAAAATTTCGTCAAAAGTTGGAACACTCTCAACACACAGCCAAAGCTAAGAAGAGCTCAGCAAACATCAGACAAAATGGGTATGTCATATCGCCACAATCATGAAAGAGAAGCACACAGAGTCAACTACTATCTTTAAATCAAACGTAAACACATTTTATTGGCCTATTCACGACGTGTCCAACGTCCCATCGTCCGCCCTATATTTTATTGAAGTTTGAAGACAGACAATTTATAACCTTTGTCATTCTGAATCATAGTAATATTTCATATTCAAATATCAGGACTATAATCAGATTCGTTAGAGATGGGAGGACATCATGAAAAGCGTCTTTGAATTGGTCTACGTAAAGGCAGAGGAAGACTCTATGTGTGACTCTAGGAAAACATAATTCATCATATACTAACATATATTTTAGCTATCTCTAAGAACTTGCCGCTCTTGAAGAACCACTTCAGAAAGCACTGGCAGGAACGTGTCAAGGTTCACTTCGACCAGGCCGGTAAGAAGGCTTCCAGAAGACAGGCCAGATCCACCAAGGCCGCTGCCATTGCTCCAAGACCATTGGACTTGTTGAGACCAGTTGTCAGAGCTCCAACTATCAAGTACAACAGAAAGGTTCGTGCTGGTAGAGGTTTCACCCTCCGTGAGATCAAGGCTGCTGGTTTGACCCCAGCTTACGCCAGAACCATTGGTATTGCCGTTGACCACAGAAGACAGAACAGATCCACCGAGATCTTCGAGCTTAACGTTCAGAGACTCCAGGAGTTCCAGTCTAAGTTGATCGTCTTCCCAAGAAAGGGTAAGGCTCCAGAGGCTGAGCAGGTCTTGTCTACCTCCGCTTCCTTCCCAGTTGTCCAGCCAGCTGCTGAGTCTGAGCCAAGAGCCGTTGAGGTTCCAGAGCAGACCGCCTACAGAACCTTGAGATTGGCTAGATCCGAGAAGAAGTACAAGGGTATCAGAGAAAAGAGAGCTAGAGAGCTCGCTGAGGCTGAGGCTGAGAAGAAGAAGTAAACGGTGTTTCGTTCGTTGACTAATTTATGTACAAAAGAATGAATAAAATGGGTTTGAAATAAAATATTAACGTAGTTTTACAATACAACTATCTCTCTATACAAATAGAAAATGTTATCTAAAGCTGGAGAATGTTCTTAGATTGTCCATTTTTCATCTATAGGCATCCTATTGATTCCATAATGTGTGGTCGATTCCAGCCGTTTTATTGTTCTGATAATATAAAATACATGGCTTAAATCCTGGCAAAAGACAAGACAACTATAAGCAGATCATATCTAAGGTACTATTAAGAGCTTATAATAATAACTACAGTGTTATTTTTGTTCGTAATAATCCATGAGCCTTACGGCAGCATAACATTTAATATACTCAAATACAGCCAAACGAAGACAACATTAATAGTTTAGCGTAATCCCCAAATAACCAACTGACATCAAAACTTTTTTTGTGATAATTAAAATGGAAGTTGAAGAATACATTTAGTCGAACAAACCGAATCCCATGTCGTCATCGGACTCCTCCTTGGCCTCCTCAACCTGCTCCTCAGCAGCCTCACCGGCGGCCTCAGAAGAACCAGCAGCGGCAGCACCAGCAGATGGAGCGGCAGCAGCACCAGCAGAGAAGTTGGTGAGCAAAGCCTTAATGTCCTGACCCTCAAGAGCCTTGGAGAACAAGTCAGCGTAGATACCTTCAACCTCAACGTTGGCAGCCTTAGTCAAAGACAAAAGGTTGTCAGCAGAGATCTCGACCTCAGCATCAGCGAGGATCAAAGCAGCGTAAGAAAGAGCAGACTCGAAAGACATTTTTGATATACAAGAATAATCAATTTAAGCTGGGTAGAGCAGACTATTTCTTTGAAGAGCTTCTTTAAAACCCATTGTGCGAAGTGTGGAAATTTCCACCGAAATGAAAAAAAAGTTTGAGTGCGGAACACAAATGGTGGTGTTTGGGTGTTCGCGCCGAGCAACCAAGAAAACTGTCACGTGAGGAGCCATAGGGCAACCTCTCCTTTTGCTCCTGGGGCCCCTGAGGCCCCTGGCCCCATACAACAAGTGCAGTCTGGGGGTCTTTATTGTTTTTAGCTGCATGTAGTGAGATAAGCGCAGATGATTAGACTTGATTATTTCAATTTTATGATTTAAACAGACAACCGAAAGGTGTATTTATGCTTAGGTATATATCATGTAGTATAAAAGAGCCTCTTATCTTCTTGAGCTTGACTCTCTTCTTTGTCTTGTTTGTTCATCAAGGATACTTAATCTCATAGCTTCTTCAATCATTTTTGCTTCTAATTCGTCTTCGTTCGAGCGATCTTGAATGAGCATGTTACTAGCATGGATGGCACTAGCAGCAGCAGCTCTCTTTGCGAGTTTGAGCCTGGCAGCTTCAAGCTTTGTCTCCCAATCGGGTCTTATGTAATCCGTTGTTACCACTGTTGGATGGGAAGCAGGCAGCGATCCACGTCTTGTAGAAACACTGCTTTTACGGAAGTACTCCTCTTGTAGCTCAAACGTTGTTAGCTCTTCGTCTTCAACAATGGCATTATCGCTCATTGAGCTCATATTTCTAAAAGACTTTGGAGCTATACCCCCAAGTCCTGTTCTGAATCTTGGAGGTGTATAGGTAACACCGAAATTTGGTGTTGCACAGTAAGGACAGCATGCTGGTTCAGAGATCAATTCGTCAGGGTTTTGCTTATCCTCAATCTTTGTTTCATTAGTGTCATGAGGGAATTGTGGGTCGTGTCTCTTTATTTGAACAAAGCACTCTGAACAAATTGCCTGGTTACAGCATCTTGAATGATTCATCCACTTAGGGTAATACAGGAAACAAATTGGACACTCCATAGAGTTTCTGTAGAGTTGTAATTTCAGATCTTTTGAAGCTGCCTGTTTTGATTCCAGTCTTTCACGTTTGAAACGATCTTCCTCATACTGTTGCCATTTTAGGCTTTTCAACTTTAGCTGCCGGTGAAACTTCTGAGATAAGTGCTTTCTATATTCTTTTTTAGATAACTGTGAAGCATCAACAGAATCAACGTAATCATCATCTTCGTCATCATCATCATCCTGGGACGTTAGTGCTCTTAAGCTCAACGAGTCAATCAGCTTGAGCAATGTATCATCATCCCAGTCCTTGTCGTATTCTTGCAGTGGAGTATAAAATGGTGCAATCTTACGTTCGATTATTGCCTCCTTAACAACACTGATCTTGTAATCTAAGTTCAAGTTATAAGTTCCATATGGTGCTAAGTATCCACCATCAACATTCTCATCATACTTAACAATCAGCCCCTTGGCATTCAGCTCTTTGAATTTCTCTCTTTCAGCACGTGTCTGCTTCTTAGAGGACGAGCTCCCACCGTTCTTAAGCTTTGTACTTACTAAGCTGTGAGTGCTTTGTGCTAGGGAGCTAGCCCTTCTTCTATAACTTGCACGTTCCTCCTTCGCGGGGACGTTTCCCATGGTACTTTCGAAATATGAATATAAAAACAGAAATGTAATTCAAGTATTAGCAGAACAAATCAAATCTCACAGTCCTTTATACTCTGTTTGTCTCCTTTTTATCAAAGACTTTTCATTCCAGGGTTGATTAAAAGGTGCGGAGGAGTGGAGAGGTGCGGGTGGGGGCAATTCCGGGTACGGGGTTGAATGTTTTGCCGTGTGATCCCGCGTTTTGTCGTATCTCCCAGCTTTTAGCCGAGTGGAAAGCATAGGAAACAAACAAGAAAACCACTGCTTTTTTTCTTATTAGCCCCCTAATTCCTTGAAAATTGCACTACAATTTCATCGCAACTTACTGCTCATTGAGGGGTGTCTTATATAAGCGTCTTATAAATTAATTTCTCATAAATAAAAGGTTAGAGGCTTACCGAGGCCCGAGGCTTCATGTATTACCATGAAGCCATTGATCTAAATTATATTAAGCTTGTGTAATTCCAACACCAAATCCAACACCTATCATTGCGAATGTTATCAGCATCACAACTGTGCCTGTCAAGAGACTTATTCTCTTGATCCCAATATCAACATTTCCCAAATGCTGATCTAACAGACCTAGACCAAGGAAGAAGAATAGTGGTGGTATGACAAAAGATATGAAATAAATAATCCATGCTAAGGTGTGGGTGTTCTGTTGATACTTGATTGGTCTATTGTCTCTATCATTCTTTAGTTTCTCCAATAAAGTATCCGTTGGGTTATTGCCCTCGTCATATTTCTTATAATATGGAATAACATTTGAGTCATTTGATTTTGAGGATGCTGGCCTCAATTTAAACTCCTTTAAGCCAGCATCCTTCTTTAAAACTGCCTGCCCACTATACATCTTTGCCCTTCTTGTATTCTTTATGGAAGCATCATCAACAACTGCAAAATCTTCACTTGAAGGGGAGTGAATCGACGGTGTTACACCAACAGCACTTAGTCTGTCTTTGGATAACACTTGTTTATCGGAGTCATTAAATCTGACAGTATTGCTGATTTGTGCATTTTGCAATATCAGATGTGGTGTACCTTTTTGTCTGCGTCTCGTTTCTTCAAAGTTTAGTATAGAAGCCCGAGTTAGCGATCTTGATGATTTTTCAGAACTGTTCGATGATGGAAGTAGTTCTGGAGTTTTGATCTTTGGTAAGCCTGACGAAGGGTCCAGAGTTAGATGTGCACTATAGACCGATTGGTAATCAGAAACAGACGATGTCGAAGAAACGGTAACCGGAGGTGGTGGAGCAGAATAAGCTGGAGTTGGAATACGCTCTAATCCGGGGAACTGTTCGTTTCTGTTAATTTCAATCTCGGAAAGTCTCGGCGTAGGTGGTGGTAAGTTGAGATTTCCATAAACCGAGGACGATCTTGTGTTTAGCATTGGCGATTGCAGATTAGCTGAGTGATAAGATGATCCACCGCTTGAGCTTTGACGTTGGTCGCTCCCGTTAGAGCTCCCAATGAAACTCCCATTGGAACTTCCATTGGAGCTTCCAATATGAGGCGTTGGTAAATTAGCATAAGCAGAGATTCTGAATGATGAGCCTGACATTCTCTTTTGCAGTTTCTTTGGGTCTTTTAAAGAATCCGATCTTGACACCGAAAGAGATTTCTTATGAGATCTGCTCTTGTTCCCGTCGATCTCACTAAGAATGTTATTTAGCTGAGAGTTTTGTGGCTCTCTGCCCATGATCATGTTCTCCATATTGAGTGATGACAGGAATGACAGTGAAATATCTCTCGACTCGTCTGTTGTTTCATTAATTACGTCTTGATAGACACTGAACGACTTCAGTGCACCGTCGTCGTCGATAAAACTCTCTCGAAAGAATGATCGACGCTGTGTATTCCGGTTGTTATTTGAAGTTGAATTTGTCCCACCAGACGATGATGAAGTATTATTGAATAACTGGGACTTGTTTAGCTGTTTCATCAAAAAGGACTCTTCAGAGTCCGTTGACATGGACTGGTTCGGCTGCTGTGTTCCAGTCATGCTCATATCCGTGGAATCGTTCATAACATCCGTCATCTTCGCTTGTGCTTGTGTTTATATATATATGGCCCGTCTTGGGAATGCGAATGTATGAAGGTGGAATGAGGAATGTAGCCAAAAACCGCAAAAACCGACTTGAGCTAGCTATAAGAACTGTCTTGAATAGTCTTACCTGGAGAGGCTCACAGCAGTTCTCTCAGAAGGAAATATTGAAGTTTTGGAGATTTTAGACTATTAGAAAAATTTATTTCACTTGTTTACATTTTTGAAATAAGGCGATCGCCCGAGCTACCACTAATCGGTAGCTTACATAATCGTTTGTTGACATTTGCGTGGGCAAACCGATCTGTCTTTTTTTTTCTTTTTTCTTTGTTTCAACTATGCAGAGATGAAACAACAAAGGGAAAAGTCTAAGACTTCACAGACTAAAACACAAGTACGCGCTCTAAACCCAAGTTCACTGACTAAAATGTGAAACATGTAAAACCATTTGTCTACAAGACAAATACTAACCCTGGGCCAGCGATTGCACAGACTTAGTACGTTACAAACGACCATATTGACCCTATGGATGTAATATCGACATGCATATGTTCGTTGCATGGGTCCTAATCATGGACAAATATGAAATTATACGTTTTTTAGTAGCTTAAAAAGGAACATTGAGCAATAAGATGCTTCTGTATAGAGCCTTCAGCCAATATGGACGAGATCCCTTGGTATTTTTTTCTTCACACAGATTTGCTCTGATGCACGGTGAAGTACGGTGGGAATTGTCAGTGTACGAGGGGGTGAATTTATTCCAGAACACACCCCGGCTTCGATTCAGAGAGGCTCCGATCCAGACTTGTAGCTCTGTAAATACACCACTTTTGCAAGAAGCAGTAATACCTAGTCATACTACTGCTATTCCTCATTTATAAAGAGTCCTTACACTCAAAAGGGGGCTAAAAGAGCCCAGCTGAGTAGATCAATTTTGTCTATAAAATAATCCCCGATATCCCTGGCCACTCCCCTCAAAGAATTCACCCTTTGTCCTGATTTGTCCCGCGAGGAATCTTCAAAAATAGCACGGTCCTTTCAAAATTGCTTATTATGTGTCCCGTACCACTGATTAAACTGCGATTAATGTGCGCGCTCTGTCATGTCCACGTGCCAGCAGCGTGTCCGGTCCTGTCACAGACGCGACTCATCGGTAGTGGCAGCACGTTTTTGTCCAGTTTGTCCCGTCATCAGCCTGGTTCCCACATTTTTGTCGTCCACACCGCCCACACAGCACCCCTTTTTTTCGCCACTGCCCACTTGTCTTGCCATTGTATAAATACGCACACGGATCCCACCCCCGCCCAAATTTCAACCGACGACAACTCCACACACACGACCAGTGGTAACCTCATTTGACTCTTTGAAGCGATCTTACCGTCATGACCGAAGCTGATATCCCTGCAAACTTCAAGACTTCCTTGCCTCCTCGTAAGAGGGCCAAGACCAAAGAGGAGAAGGAACAACGTAGGATCGAGAGAATTCTCCGAAACAGAAAAGCAGCCCATGCTTCCCGTGAGAAGAAGAGAAAGCACGTCGAGTTCCTCGAGTCATACGTTCTCGATTTGGAGAAGCAGATGTACTTGGTCAAGTCACTAAACGAGAAACTCCTCTCAAACTACAATGGCGGTAACGCTGAGATCGATGCCATGGCTTCGAAGATTGCGTCGCTACCAGACTTGAACGCTAAGAAGCTCCAGCACGTCACAGAGCTGGACAGCGTTGGCTGCGAGTACGACGACGACGACGAACACGACAACACGGGCATTCCAAAGACCCCAGAGTCGTATGCTCCTTCCCCAAAGGAGTCCTCTACCCAGCTAACCACAACCAACGATGATGTCCCGGAGTTGGAGGAGTCCAGACACATGTCCCACTCGAGTTCCGAGTCCGAGACTTACTCTCCACCGTACCAGTCACAGTGCTCTTCCCCAGTCACCGTGGACAAGTTCTCCCTGGACATCATCACCGCAGAGCCACAGTTCTCTATGAACAACGCCTCCTCCAATGTCTTCATCAAGACAGAGGCTGTTGACGACTTTATCCCACAACTAATTTCCACAGATATGCTGTCCACTCTTGACTCCAAGATGATCATGGACGAGTTCCAAGTGAAATTGAACGACGAGCAATTTGCTATCGATGAGTTGCGCAATCCAGCAGCGATTGCGGCTGATGAGTTGAGAGATGACGCCAAGTTTGAATTCGACGCTCATAACTCTCCCTTTACACCTTAGTGATCCCCGAGGTCCGTGTCCAAACTGTGTGAGCCAGACGGCTCTTGCTCTTTGGACACGATTTCAGAGCGTGGTCTAAGGCCGTACATAGGGATTGTTATTTGAAGCTCTTCTTTGATATTTGGCACGACTCTCGAAGACTTGTCCAACTATAGGCCCGATGCGCCATCGACAGCTTTTGACTTGAATGACTTCATGATGCTTGACGATGGTTTCCAGTGTTAGAATGAAAGATTGATTCTTATTTCACTTCATACCCCTACCTCACTGCGAGGTAACTCCCTTTCGCTATTTCATTGGTTTCTACCTTTTCTGTGTCTGAGCATTTGGTGTCGTATTTATTCACCGATGAGGGCATAGGCTTAGACTTCTGATAGTTTTTCAAGTTCACAGCAAACTTTGTGACATTCCATGTATGGAATTGCAAATCGATTCGGTTTCTTTTAGCATGAAGAAAGCTTAGTGATAATCATGTGGCGCTGGATATACTCCGAGCGACTGGGTTTGGCCTTGGCTTTTTAGTGTTTATGGAAATCGTCTCTTTTATGGTTTCTACTTGCGGATTGATCTTTTTTTGTAATTCAGGTGTTTGACCGTGTTTGATGAAGTTGTACCTTGCTCTCATTTTGAATTGATGCTACTACTAACATGTTTCCCATTTGAAGATGGATATCAAGTATGGTGGTATTCGGCTTGAGACAATTGGCTCGTTGAATATTTGGGATGTCTCTAACTTTTATTTTGACGGCTGGAATTCCATCTAAACAGGAAGTCTTCTATGGTGATCTGACGTTGAAGAGAAGTGGTATTTATATATTTTTGTGTGTTTATTTTTGATTGGCTATTGATCTGATCTGGTTTTGTGGGTTTAAAAAAAGAAGAAGAACACTAGGGTTCTATTCTGTGTAAATTAATTTATTATTTTATTGGTTTATTAACTTCTGTAGTATCAAGCAAGCTGTTGAAGAATGAGAAGATCACCGGTTATCATTTGATTGACCATTTGATTGACATAACACATGAAATTAGCACGTGAAACTACGACACTTGACAATAGGCTTCTGGAAAACAATGGGTTCTGGTTCTAGTTTAGAGTACGCTGATCAGCGCTCTGGCCTCGATACTGCTGCTTTCTTCAGGGTAAATCCCGTGTTGATGCTGATCCACAGCAATGTGCATCAAATTCAGAACGGTTTTCTTTCAAATTTATATAAAAGTGGCGAGTTTCGTTTATCATTGTTAGATAACAGTTTTAAGTTATTATCTCCTAAAACAGCAATTATCAACAATCATAGATGAGGTGGTCAAGGCTTTTCTCGGGTAAAACTGGAAAACCTTCAGACGAAGAGAAGTGTCTCAAAACATCTGAAAGTCGAAAAAGTGACGAAGGGTCTAAGCCAGAGATGAACAAAAACAGAAAGCTCTCATATTGGTTTACATCGGGGTCAAGAGAGGCTAGGGCTTCGTCTTCTTTCAAGTTCCAGTGGCGGACTCCAAAGCTGTTTTCAAAGTCTTCAAAGTCTTCGAAGTCTTCTTCGAAGTCGCCTCCAAAGTCGTCTCCAAAACCGTCTTCAAAGTCAAATGGAAATACTTCGTACTCCTCTCCACCAAGCAACTCATATTCAGGGTCTAAGGCATCCGGTCCACGTAGTGGCTCATCTTATAGTCCTGGTGGACAGCGTAATGGGTACAACACCGTACGTCGTACTCACGATGACAGTCACCATGACCATTCCTTTGGCAAAGCATTATTGATCGGTGCTGGTATTGGGTTGCTGTTACTTTAATGGCTCTACACAGCCCTGAACAGTGCAGTGAGTGAATCATTATGTCTAGTGAATCTACAAGAATTCTTCATGGCTCAGAAGCTTGTCAAACCCCGGGCCCCTCTACAGCTTTGGCTTTTTAGCCTTTTGGAAAACAATGCTATAGTATGTATATTGTTCTAATTATGATTCTATAGCTACCTAACTTATATCGGCTTTATTGGGAATTACTAGAAAACCCGCCTGAAGACGGCGTCGCACTGCCCCCTTTACCTACTAGCTTCCTACATGAATCAAACTGGAAACACGTTTCCTCACGTGTGAAGGTGTAGGCTAACAGGGGGAGATATCTGAAGTAATTTTATCAAACTGATTTGGAGATTGCCGTTCCTATGACGCGTTTATACATATTTACACGCATCTAAAAATCTCTCACCGCTTATATCAATGAACACCCACAAACAAAACACACAACAAAGGAAGCAGAAAGCAATACACAAAAGACTCAAAAGTTACAAGAACTTCAAACATCAAAGATCCCAGCGCCCACGTGCCGATACACCCAAAAAATACCAAATTTCGTTACAAACACCTGCTCCTTCGTTGATTCTGTTGTCCAGACGGCGGAGCTTTGTTACTTAATATATGCAGCTTAATGCACTGTTAAAAATAGAGAAATGCGGTTGAAGTCTGAGATGGATGCGACCTGCGCACTTGGCAAGATCCCCAGTTATATGCAAGTCAGGAAAACTCCACAGATCCTTGCGTTTTCCCGAAGTATAAGTTTGTATAAATTTGGATTGTTTTCCCTTTCCTTTGTGGCATTGGTTTGCACAGAGAGAGGGATACACACAGAGAGAAAGAAACTGAAATGCACTTGAACAAACTTCTAACAGCCTCAACGGTATCAGCTGCAGTGATTCCTCGGTACCCGGTGCTGGAGATGGTCAGAACGAAGATAACAGATATGGTTGAAACACAAACCACAGAAGGTGTAATACCACCAACGAACTTGCTGATGATAATATCGGAGTCAAAGGTACTGCGCTTGGAGTACCATGATGATGACGAGTATAAAAGGAGATGGAACAAAGAGATAGAGCCACAGGCCTCAACGCTGCTATAGCAACTGGTATACACATATATACTTTAGAATTAACGATTACGAATTAGAACTAGGTAGTGGAGCATAAAGAAGCTTTCTTTATTTGGCTATAAAAAACAATAAACATACAATTAGTCGACTTTTTGACGGACATCTGAACAACTTCAAGTGTTCATGTAAGTAGATGGGTCAACACCACCCTCTGGGAACTCTGTGATCTTGACATCGAATCTCTCCTGGATCTTGGCCAAGACACCCTCATCAGCCTCGGAGGAAACAAATGAAATGGCAAGACCCTTGGTACCGAATCTACCAGCTCTTCCGACTCTGTGCAAGTACTGGTCAGCCTCGTTTGGTAAATCGTAGTTGATGGCCAAGTTAATTCTCTCAATATCGATACCTCTACCGAAAACGTCAGTAGAGACACAGATTCTCTTGTTGAACTCCTTGAAAGACTTGTATCTGTTGATTCTCTCTTCCTGGGAGATACCAGAGTGAACGGCAATAGATGGGAAGTTGGCAGAACATAAGATCTTGTTCAACTCCTCAGCACGGTTGGTAGACTTAACGAAGATGATAACTTGGTTGAATTCCAAAGAATCAAGCAAATCGGCCAAACGACGGTTCTTCTCCTTCTCTGACAATTTGAGGAAGTATTGCTGCAAACCGTGCAAGGTCAACTTAGCCTCATCGTCAACGTAAATCTCCAATGGGTTTTGCATGAACTTCTTACAAACAGGTCTGATCTCCTGAGATAAAGTAGCAGAGAAGAACATGACTTGCTTCTCCTTTGGTGTGGCTCTGAAGATGTCCTGGACATCTCTTCTCATGTCAATGGCTTCCAAGACCTTGTCACACTCATCAATGACAAAGTGCTTAACACCATTCAAACGGATGGCCTTCTCTCTGATCAAAGCCAAGAGACGACCTGGGGTGGCAACGACAATGTGTGGAGTGGTCTCCTTGTTCTTCAACAACTCGACATCCTTCTTGAAGTCTGTACCACCGTAGAAGACAGCAGTCTTAACGTCTGGCATGTACTTGGAGAATCTCTGGTACTCATTACGAATCTGGTAAGCCAACTCTCTGGTGTGACAGATAACCAAAGTGGAAATCTCACCTGGAACGGCGTCCAACTGCTGGAGGGTGGAGAGGACAAAGACAGCAGTCTTACCCAAACCGGACTTAGCCTGACACAAGACATCGGTACCGTGGATGGACTGTGGGATACACACTTGCTGGACTTAATGCTGGTTGTTAATATAAAAGTTTCATTGGGGAGAGAGGGCAGTGATTTGTATGTGTGAAATCATTGGATAAGATTGATATAACGGGAATATCAGCATAATGCAAACATAGCTGAAATGATGAAATATTAAGAAAAATGGGGCTAAGATAAGCTTAAGCCCTGCAAGAGCTTGCGCAGGGGTACTACCCCTGCAATGGAAAAGGAAACAACGAGGAAGCTGTGGAGATCGGGGAACGATAGGATCTCATCGTTCTGCAACAGTCAAACGACCCACACATGAAGATTTCTTCAATTATAGAAAGTATAAAGAGGGTTCAACATTTCATAATCTCAACACGTTTCGTTGATGAGCTTCTCTCATCCATACATTTCACACACACAAACACGGTGAAGGCCCCTCTTTCAATATATTTGTAATAAAAAGTACTAACCTTCAGAAGGATGCTCAAAACCACAGTCGACAATGGCTCTCATAAGCTCTGGCTTCAAGAGGAAGTCCTTGAAACCTGTGGAGTGGATACCGACATAAGAACCTTTCTTATCATCATCCTTGGCCTCGGTGGTTGGGGCGATGTTGTCTTCTGGTTCGGAGTACTCGAGCAATTCTTCTTCACCTTCGTGGGACATCTTTGAATTTTTGTTTTTTGGTTGTTTACGTGTTTTTAAATGTTTAAATGTCTTTGTTGTGGAGAGGTGGCGACGTGTTTTTCTCTCGACGACCCCCGTTTCCTCTCTGGGAAATTTCAATTTCCCTGGACTGACATTTACGCCTGGGATCATAATAAAACATTGCTGTCGTTCTGACATTTACTGCGGCAGAAACCGTATTAATCAAATTATCTATTGTAATCCTAGTAACTTGATTAAGTAATATTGTCTTCTATTTATGTTAATTAAGGTGGTATAAGCTTTAATTTGAAGTATTTCAGTATGGATTCAGTCCTGAAATAAAGTGGATTGCCGACGCACACTCCATGGTCAATTACTCCAATGTATACTACGGTTTAAGATCTATAAATGTAGTACTACATGGTTCTGACTTAATGATTCCTCATATTCATTGTCAATTGACAACTCCGATCCACTAATAAATTAACCTCCTTCACATCCAGGCCAAGACAGCAATGGCAGCTGCTAGCCCTGGACCTGCCAATACATCAATACTTTTATTACTGCTGATACCGCTTTTTGGATTGGTGTCACTTTCTAAGTCTGAGTCAGTAGAAAGTGAAGTATCGGGTAGTTTTAATTGAGCTCCGCTAGAAAAAATAGCAATATCAGTAGATCTTGGAGATGTAACGACTGTACTGCCATCTGGAGAATTTAGCTCATCTCTATTCAACTTTGTAGTTAAATAATTCTTTCTTTCTATAGCTCTAACCTTATCGTTCTCTTCAAAAATATCATTTGCAATAGAAACAGATGTTACAGGCTTTTTATGGTGTATCACTACTGAATCAATAACTGATACTTTTTCAGTTAGCGAAAATGCTGTTGGACAGAATACTGATGTGCTTATAATTGCTTGTTTCCTCATCTTCTGTTCATTACTATTTCTAGATCTTGAAGCTTTGAGAGACTCTCCTTATTAAAGAGGCTTTCGCTTGCCCGTATATCACAAAGCAAACATAGTCCTTCATATATAAACTGCGCCATATATAACTGCGCCATTATGGCCCATGCCTCATGCCTAAGAATAAGCCCACAAGATTCTATCGGGCATACAGTCCACTGGTAGTGGGTAATGGGCAGTGGAGAGAAATAGAGAGATGGATACGGAAACTACAGCGGGAGAGCGGAGGTTGGGGGCAGTGTTGAAGAGCCATAGGTGCCGTGAACCTTGTCTATTGATACTTATCGAGAGATTGATGCACTCCGACGCACAGATGCTTTCGCAAAGCTAATTATAACTCACCGCATAAACGGTAACATTTTTATAGTGGGAATCTGCGGATTTAAGCATCTAAAACCTTCTGTTACAACATGGCATTAAACCAATTTCGTACTCCAAAATGTACTTCCCTGTAGAATGGGCTTGTTCTTCTTAAAAGACGGGTTACTAGTGAAGGAGATATGGAAGAGACATTGGCAGCTGCAGGGTGCGCAATAAAGTTTCGATCATATCAAAATACTCGTGTAATTGGTACCCTAACTTAAATAATAGAATGTATTCCGTAACGTCTTTTGCTCTTGGCACTTATTGTAGAAAGTTAACGGTCGAAAATGTAGGGCTTTAAGCAAGATACGCTTTTTTGTGGCAGATGCGGTGAACTTGACTACTTCTGCTACGCTGCATTGAGCAGCATGGAGCCGTTCCGATACGTGGAGTAAGGTGATATTTAAGTTTCAATTCAACCAGAACCGATAGATAAATGTGATTTGATTCGTTAACAAGGCTCTGTAACGAAAATGTGGTAAGTGTGCAGTTTGGACTTTAACTTTAAAAATGCCCTCCCCCCTTAGTTCTGCCCTTTTACGTGCTTATTAATATCCGAACGCCTTGTTGGGTTTTCGTATAATCCTTGAACCATATATAGAATTAGTAGGCAGACTTATCTTTTTACAGTGCTTTGTTCTGTTTTCATTATCAGCCTGGCAAGTGTGAGCAAGTTGAGAGAACTGGAAATGATGTCATACCAGCATTTACATCTGTCAAAAACCCCTCAAGCTCACCTCCCGTAGAGCTTCGTATTTGATGCTTTCCGTTTTCTTCCTAGTTGTTGAAAATAGTAGTTTTCCTGGTAGGATACGAGACATTTCCATTCGGGTTATATACATAAATTGGATAGTATTTAATTGAAAGCTTCAAGCTTTGAAGATCTTATAGGTCTGTGAACGTGGGACCAAGCCATCATCAACAACTTCAACTTCTTGGCATGTCTCAGTACAATAAAGACCGAGTTGTTTATCCAAGAATTCAATTGTCTCTAAATGATCAAACCTGGTACCTTTCTTTAGTAGATTGATTAAACTTCTTCTTATAGATTTCAATTCTTTCACTTAAGACACTCAATCTATAATTCGTATAATATTGATAGAAATCATTATAACGAGCTGTATGGATAATCATGGTACCTATTGTTTGTTTGTTGCACTGTATGGAGCTTCATCCGGTAGTAACTTAGTCCTTGGTTCAACTGGCTTTCTAGAATTCTTACCTTCTAAAAATCAATGGCTTGTTACATTAATGGCAGCTTGGTGGTCGATTGGTCAAGTACTTGCTGCTTTAACTACTTGGCTATTTTTCTCTATGGAAAAATATTATTGTGACTCTACGGATGACTGCTGAGAATCTTCAAATATGTGGTGGAGATACGTTTAGTGTGTTATTGGTGCCTTTATGTTGTTGCTGGCAACTCTCAGAGTCACCGTGGATAAACTTCAAGAGACACCAAAATTCCTTGTAACCAACAAGAGGGATGCTGAGGCAGTTGAGGCTTTACAGAGAATCGCTGCCAAATTTGGAGGAACTTGTAGTTTGACATTGTCCCAACTTGAAGAATCTGGTGGAATTACTGGCATTTGGAATATTACTCAGCTCCAACTTTGAAATCAACATCTATTCGGATCAAAAGCCATATTGCAACTCTTTTCTGGGGAAAACATATGGCTTCGTCTACTGGTCTTGTCTACTTCTCTTGGGCTTTCTTAGGTCTTTCATATTCTCTGTATTCTAACTTCCTCCCTGGACTTTTGTCTGCCAGAGGTGCAGTAACTTCAGCCACAACACTCAATGGAGTTTATGAAGATGCTGTCATTTCTAACATTGCTTCTATTGGAGGAGGTATTATTGGAGGTCTCATGATTTACTACTTCCGAAGATTGGGTCGAAGAGGTGTTAGGGTAATAGGGGCTTTATCATCAATGGCTCTGTTCTTTGGGTAAACAACAGTAAAGACTCGCTCAACTGATGTCTAATTCTAGAGTGCTATTTACAGTACGATTTATATCTATTACTCTTGTCTTTACGCTTATACACCGAAAGTTATGCCTTCATCCACAAGAGCAACTGGTAATTCCATTGCAGTCGCTTGTACTAGAACAACTGCTTTGCTTGTTCCATTAATTTCCAACCTTGCTGACACTTCATCTCCTGTTCCAGTGTGGTTATGTGGTTCATTGGTGGGTGTTATCGGATGTCTGGCTCTGTTGATGCCTTTCGAGCCCTCGTCCCAGAGGGTGGGTTAAACTCTTTCACCTTCATATTTAACTTCATATCTTATTATCCATGGCTTGGAGCTTTACTATTTTATTTAACAAGTTTAAACATTGATTTTGATCCTTATTTGAATACATATATACAATTCTTTTAGAACTATTTTTCTCTCGGTCACATACACAAAACTGGACACTTTGAGAACTTACAGCTCCGTTACAGATCGTGTTAGATACAGACGTAATTTTGCATTAATGAATCACAGGTGACAGTGTCCAAGATTCATCAGCGGTATTGGACTCTTATATATGGTTTAGTGTGAGTCTTCGAATAAATGTCCATATATCGTTTTTCAGTATTCCACCACCGAGATCCCAGGATCTCGATTTGACTAGTGCGAGGGAACAAAACCTTCAAATAAACTAACTCTATCCCTATCGATATGGGTATCAAAAGAAAGCTCATGATCTGATCTCTGCAGTGGTAATGTTATGATGACTCCCAGTGACTGGTGTTATCAACCAGATGCTGTTGTATCTAATATTCTCAGGTTTCGAGGCTATCCCCGATCCATCGGTTTTCCTTTCAGTTCCAGACACCTTCACAGAATCTGAGAGAATTATCAATGTCAAAGGAGGCTGGGTATGAGAACAATAACCCTTTATTATAAAAAGGGTAGAACTATTCCCATAGCTCTGTTCTTTTACACCTCACTCTTCCCACGCGTAATAAACCCATAAAGCCTTATAAACTTCGAATATGTCTACTGCCTCTTACGATTTGCTTTCTAAGATCTTTAATTACTTAGAAGATCTTAAGAGACTTGAAAGTATCAATCAGCTTTCTACCACTTACGATAGAACACCCCATCACAATGTCCATCAGCTCAATAATTTCTTAGCTGAGCTTGATAAATATGGTCAATACATGGGATTACCAACAACCTTTTTGGAACTTGATTCCAATGGCTATCGCCATGACCCTAAGCACTTGATCACTGCTTCTAATGTTTGCTTTCAATCAATTGATTTCATGGCTTCCAAGAACAAGCTGATGAAAGCTCAGAAGGTGAACACTTGGATCTTATGTCCTATCTGTGATCCTTTCTCTTCTGCCAAGAACCCTGACTTTAGAGATAGACAAAAGAAAATCACAATAGGTGGTATTGTCTATGAGGAGCACATAAAATCTCCAGTCCATGGATTCTACGCAACTTTAAATTCCTCCTACGTTCATCATATGGCTGAATGCCATGGTGTTCATGGTACTCAAAGCTTCAAAGAACCAATAGTAGGATTCACCGGTTCTCAAATGGCATTGAACATCATATGTCCTTATATCCATAAGAATGGAGAGCCCTGCCTAGCAATAACACCTTATAACTGTCAGAGTGGTAATGGATTCAAAGCCTACTACAGACATGTTGAGAAATGTCATTTAGGATGTGCTTCTGTTAAGAAGACAAAGTTCTATTCAAAGAAAGATGTCTTTGTTCCTCTAGACTTTGATGAGTGTCAAAGAGTCACTCGAGGTTTAGCATCCAAATGGTTAAATCTTCATACCAATAACGAGATCCAAAGGTGTATTACCAAAGCGATTAATGACATCTTCTCCAACAATAAAAATCAAGCTACTAAATCAACAGCCCTTATCACACCACCCCAGTCATTTGTTGATTCTTTATTGATGTGTGACTTCGAGTATCAGGCTCTTCAAGAGCCAATAAACCTTATGTCAATTGATTCATCTAGAAGTTATGTCTCGCCTCCTTCTAGCATTAATGAATTGACTTCTCACAACATTGAGGAATTCCTCTCTCAGCTGGGGTCTAGTGACCCTGAGCTAGCCAAAATAGAAAATGAGCTACTACTTGAGACTGTCTTGGAGCAATATGAGTCAATGGGGTCCATTGAGACTATTGAATCCCAAGAAGTCGAAGCAGATTTTGGTTTCATTCTCGACGATCTGCTTAACATCAGAGATGACGAGTGCGATCTTACAACCACTTTTGAATTTTGATTACCTATTTTTACATGTATATAAGATTAAAGATACAAAATAAAACTAAAACTTCTAGTGTCCACAATTATCAATGATGCTTGTAGGCTGTAGCTTTACGTTACCAGACTATGTGGTACTTCTACGCTAAGGTCCTGACCTCGTGAGAATGCTGGTTAGTTAGTACATGCGCGAACACCAAAGCATCCACACATTCACCTCGGGGTCAATATAAGCAGAAAGCCTGCCTTTTATACGTTTTGTATATGGGAGGTTATCACCCAAATACTTCACTTCCTCAATCGAATTGACAAAGCTTGAAATTTGGAAGGGATTATTCAGCAATCTGACACAGTCCAAGTGGTCCCTTCCTGGAAAATACAGTGCTCTGTAACCTTTCCGCTTTCGGAAGAGCTCATCGCGCACCATACAAAAAAATTTTAAGAATGCCTCTCCACCACAAAGAACTCTCCTTGACACATCCTTTTCAATAGACAATAAATACAATTCAAAAAAACCTAAAATGGCTAAGGGAATGCTCAAACAGAGATTGGAGTTTGCTCTTGCTAAAGAGGAGCTCAACAAGGCCCAGCTGAAGAAGTCTGCTGCTCAAGAGAAGTCCATCAAGAAGGATGGCCCAAAGGTTGTCACCAAGGAAGAGGTTGCTGCCAGAGAGGCCGAGAAGGCCGAGAAGAAAGCTGCCAAGAAGGCTAAGGAGGATGCCAAGAGAGCTGAGGAGGCCAAGGCTGCTGAGCAACCGGAAGAATACGAGAGCGCAGCTTTGTCTAAGAAGGAACAAAGAAAGTTGAAGAAGGCTCTCCTCTCTAAAGTGCAAAAAGAGGAGAACGACTCCGATGTTGAGATTGCTGAAGACACAGACTCTGAGATGGAGGAATACTTGCTTGATCTTGAGAAGCTTGCCAGAAGTGACAGCGAAGACGATGAGGAAGATGATGAGGAAGAAGAAGAAGAAGAAGCTGCTGATGAGGAGGCTAACGAGGAAGAGGAGGAAGAGGAGGAGGAAGAGGAGGAAGATATCCCACTTTCTGACGTTGAGCTCGACTCTGATGCCGACGTTGTTCCACACACTAAGCTTACTATCAACAATGTTGCTGCGTTGAAGAATGCCCTTGCACGTATTGAATTGCCATGGAAGAAGCACTCTTTCCAGGAACACCAATCTATCACAGCCGAGGATAAGGTTGAGTCACAGATCAAGGACATTTACGACGACACTGAGCGTGAATTGGCCTTCTACAAACAAGCTCTTCAGGCCACAACTGAAGGTCGTTCCAAATTATTGAAGCTTAAGGTGAGATTCACAAGACCAGCTGATTACTTTGCCGAGATGATCAAATCTGACGAACACATGGACAAGTTGAAACAGAAGCTTGTGAAGGAAGCTACAGAGAAGAAGGCTTCTCAAGATGCTAGAAGACAGAGAGAATTGAAGAAGTTCGGTAAGCAAGTCCAGAACCAAACTCTTCAGGACCGTCAAAAGGATAAGAGAGAGACTTTGGAGAAGATTAAAACAATTAAGAAGAAGAGACAGAACGACGAGATGTCTAACGACCAATTTGAGATTGCCTTGGAGGAAGCCACAGCTGACAAAGCTGAGAGAGCTGAGAGAGACACTAGAGGTAGAGGATTCCAGCAAAATAAGAGAGCCAAGCCAAACACTGCTAGAATGGCCAAGGACGCCAAGTATGGTCAAGGTGGTATGAAGAGATTTAAGAGAAAGAACGATGCTGCTTCAAGTAATGACATGACTGACTTCTCTCAGAGAAAGATGAAGGGTAAATCAGCGCGTCCAGGTAAGAGCAAACGTCACAGAAACTAATTGAAATAAACTTAACTTTTGCATGTTAGTTCTATTTCTTTTAGAAAGAAAAGAAAAGAATTGTTTATATATGGGCATAGGAATTTACTTGTTGTTGTTTTTTTATTATTCGTATATTACCTTTTTCATTGTAGTAGGCCAATCTCCTTCAACTGCTGGACCAGGTCCTTATCAATATACTTAGCCAAGCTTGGCTTACCGGTCAAGCCTTTTCTCTTCCTGGTTTTCATAACAAAGTCTCTAGAAAGTGCAAAGATAGGAGCAGGCTTTAACTTTGGAATAACAAGGTCCTCATCTAATGGATCACCAGGTACAACAGTCCACTTCTCAAAGCAAAGAGATACCAAGGCTTGTCCTTCGGTGGTGACCCTGATGTCGGTTTCGAGACCAATAGAATCAATCACAGGGACAAATCCGTGGATCATGTACAGTTGCGTGGCTGGGATTGGAGAATCTTTCAACACGGCACCTCTTCTCTTGTCTAGCAATTTTTCAATGTGCTGAACAGTCTGCGATGTAGAAATAATCTGGAACTTGTAGACGGGTTCCATCAGCTTAGGTGATGATGTCAACATAGCAGTATAGCAAGCTCTTCTCATCATTGGAATGATTTGACCGTTACCACGGTGTAATAAGTCCTCGGAGAATTGAGCGTCGACAATTCTGAATTTTACATTCCTTATAGGTTCATCTGCCAATGGACCTTCACGGACAGCCCACTGGAAACCTTGGATAATTGCATCTTTCAAAGAGTTCAACATGTCTTTATCAACCTCATCCGGGAGTGTGTCGTCAACAAGCGCATTCGGTGACAAGTCTGGTCCAAAACTCCAAAGTGATCTGGCTGCAAGGGAATCCCATCCGTACTTCTCACGAAGGATTTTATTCAAACGTTTTTGGTTTCTCAGTTTTCCCTTCTCTAGATCATTTGATAAGTTTTCCTCTAATGGTTCGGCAATAACAGTGATGGAATTCTTCTCGTTCTGGGACTTGATAGTGATCTTGGTAAAGGACTTGTCCTGTATAGTCTCCGAGAACTTGGTGATTGGTTCAGATATCTTGATGTTGATGTCGGTGATGTTTCTCAAATCAAACATTAGGGAATCCATGTATAACTCACCCGAACCAAAGACAACATGTTCACCACTCTCTTCAACTTTCACCTCGACACCACAGTACGATTTATTAATTTTTCTAAGGCCATCCAGCATCTTTGGAAGTTCTGAAGGCACATGCGGCTCAATAACCACTTTGAAAACACTCTTAATCAAATAGTCTATCGGCAAAAAGGTGGATAGTGGTTCTGTGACGTCTGATCCAAAGATGGTACCAGATTTGGATATTATAGAGACACCCCCAATAAGACAAATGGCACCAGCAGGGATCTCATTAACTGGGATTTTGTATCTTCCACCAGGGATATAAAGTTTTTCCACTTTTATGGTCTCCATGTCTTCGTCGTCGTCGTTATAATTCTCTCCCAGAATTTTGATCTCGCTACCAACTTTGATAGTACCAGATAGTACCCTCGTAAGTGCAAGGTCATCTTCTACCATCTTGGTAATATTGGCAATCACAGGACCGTCCGATGATGATTTCGTAATGGCA
This sequence comes from Petasospora americana, assembly GCA_003708795.3. Classification (NCBI taxonomy): domain Eukaryota; kingdom Fungi; phylum Ascomycota; class Saccharomycetes; order Phaffomycetales; family Wickerhamomycetaceae; genus Petasospora; species Petasospora americana. The sequence goes on from PPOA03000011.1 coordinate 377,328, forward strand.
TTTCTAAGATCTTCAGAGCTTCCTGTGAAAAGGTTGGTCTTTGTATGTTTCTCTGGAGATGAGGATAGTTCTAGAACGTCAACCAATCCAGCTGAATCACCAAAAATAAGTCTGAAAACCTCTTTCAGGAGAGGCTGAGGATCAGATTTCAAAAGTGCTTTGGGTAATGTAATTCCAAATGAATCATAAATACTTTTTTTCAATGCTTGTGGCGAAACTGAAAGAACTTGTGTGACGATTTTATATATTGGCTCCAAAATGAAATGGATGAAACTTCTCTTGGAGCCCTTAGTGGTAAACTTGTTCTTAGACTCATCGTAGTATACGTTACCCCATAGTCTTTTAGAGAATGCATCGATATCGATATTGGCACCCAATCTCTCAGAGTAAAGCTTAGCAAATGATCTCAAATTGAAGCAGAAGTTGAAGTCTGCAGAAGCAAAGAGGACGTTATTAAGATCGGGTGATATTATACGTTTATGTTGGTACTCTTCGTAGAGTGGGTTTTCCGTTAGATATGTGTTGATTTGGTCAACTGTGTATCTGATTTTATGGTATGCATCCTGTGGTGGTAGCTTCAGCTCTAGAATAAGACGATCAATCTTGTTGATAACGAACGCAAGCTCAATGTTGTTCATCAATGCGTTATCGATGGTTCTTTTTGTTCCTAACGTCAACCCCTCAACAACGTCCAATACAACTAACGAGATATCAGTGGTTCTCTGAGCAATGGCCAACTCATCTGCAAAGTCAACATGGCCGGGAGTATCAATGAAGTTAAATACCATGGAATTACCTTTGAGGTTCTGAAGTAATAACGTCATCGGAGAGCTTTTAATTGTGATTCCTCTTTGGACTTCCAGTGTTGTGTTGTCTGTGTATCGTAGCTTTCTGTAATTTCTAGCATTTTTCGATACCTTAAGCTGGTGAGTCTGCAGTATAAGCATGTCCAACAGTGAAGTTTTACCTGAGTTTAAACCACCAACAATGGCAACGTTGCGAGTTCTTGACGAAACTGCTAGTAACTGCAGAAGATAATTCTTGGAATATGTGGTCTTTGGCAAGGTTTTCTCTTCGATTTTAAAGGATTTCTCGATATTTGGCTTTACCAGTGGTTCTGCGATGGACTGCGTATCGTGGAATTGAACAACCGTCTCGACGTCATCGCCAAATGTCTCGGCCATCGTTGGGTACAGACGACGCTCCTCTGTGTGTACAACCAGCTGCTGGCCTTGCTCGTCTTCTACTTCGACGTCGCCATCGCTTTCGCCCTGGAAGACATAATCCACTGATTCGGCATCGGAGTCTTGTGGATCTCCAATTAAGTTACCAAACCTGTTTATCTGTTAGTCTCATAAATTCCATGCTATAAATACCAAATATACTCACTCGTCGTAGAGATCTTCGTCCATTTTCAGCTCCCCTTTAACAATTCTACGGCTTTCCTACTGCCAAAGAAAATACGCTTTGTTTTTGAGATGTGAAGTTTTGTGTTGATGGAAAATTCATGTCATATTTTTCACGTGCCAGTAAGGCGCGAACACTCGAAGGACAGGACAACCCCCCGAGGGGGCTCATCATCAAAATACGGGGATTAGTTCAATCTCTTCTAAAAGCAGAGATAGGCTTTGGTCTTGCTGTTCTTTGATTGTTGACCGGGGTTTGTTACTTCGAAGTCAAAAGAAAAGGGGGAAAAGTAAGGGAAAACAGAGAAGAAAGGAAGAAAAACCTTTCACTGTTGAGCTATAGGTGTGAGTGTGGGGAGTCCGTGAAAACACCTGGCAGACAAAGAACTTCAATATTCGCTAATAGAGAGATATATAAATATGGACCAAGAGGTACGAATGAGCTCCATGGATCTTGGAGGCGACTCGTATGCAAACAGACTGCTGAACACGGTACAGGAAGCCATTCATAATGACATGAAAGATGATGAAGTAGCAGTTGAAAAGTTCAAATATGAACAGCAATTGGAGAGAAATTTAACAATAACATCGGTGATAGGTCTTGGGTTTGGTCTTATGAGTCCACCTCTTTCGCTAGGAGCAACCATGGGTGCGGCACTGATAGATGGTGGGCCGGCTACAATTATGGGTGGCTATGTAATTGTTTATATTTTTTCAATTGTCTGTGCTTTATCACTAGCTGAGATTTGCTCTAAATACCCTATTGAGCTTCATGGAGGTGCAGCTATCATTGCACATTCAAGATATTCGTTAATTTGTTCTTGGTTTACAGGTTTTTTCTTGCTCGTTGGTAATTGGCTAGAAAGCTTAAGTATCACATTTGCTGGTGCACAATTAATCTTGAGTGTTTTTGGAATTTATGATGATGATTACGAACTTGATACGGTGCTGACGGTTATAATTTTCTATGTTGTTGTCACTGCTTGTGGTATAGTGAATCTTTATTTCAGTAGATATATGGAATTGATCAACAAGCTATGTGTCTATTGGATCATTTATGCCATTTTATTGATTGATATCCTTTTGTTAATTTTTGCTACAGAATATCGTTCTCTTTCATATATCTTCACACACTTTGATAATTCGATGTCAGGGTGGCCATCATCAATGGCATTTATGATTGGTTTCCAACAGGCAAACTTCATGTTACAAGGTTTTGGTCTATTGCCTGCTGTTAGTGATGAAGTGAAAGAACCTGAGAAATCCGTGCCAATGGGTTTAATGGTCTCAGTCTTACTATCCGGCTGTGCTGGTTTTATCTTCTTGATTCCTATCCTTGCAGTGATTCCAGATGTTTCAAAGTTAGTTGGTCATGAAAATGGAATTATGCCAATTGTACTCATCTTCAAGCTCGCTACGCACTCTAAAATTGTGTCATTCTTCCTTGTTGTGATGATCATTGGTAATTTGATCTTCTCAGGTATTGGATCGATTGCTACTTCTTCAAGAGCCGTCTTTGCAATGTCTCGTGACGGTGCACTTCCAATGGGTCATCTTTGGACTTATGTTGATGAAAAATCCGTTTCTAAAGTTCCAAAATACTCTGTGCTTTTATCAATGGGTGTCTCATATTTCCTTGGACTCCTAGCTCTTGTATCAACATCGGCATTTAATGCCTTTGTAGGTGCTGCAGTTCTCTCACTCTGTGCAGCATCGCTCATCCCAATTGTTTGCTCATTACTTGGTGCCCGTAAAAAAGTACGTGGTGCAGCTTTCAAGTTGAAATACTTTGGATTTATACTTAATATCATTGCAGTTTTATGGTTAGTATTTACAGTGTTTGTGCTGTCTATGCCACCGCAAATCCCAGTCACTGGTCGTACGATGAACTATGCTTCACTGGTGTTTATTGGGTTTGTTTCATTAATCACATTGCTATGGTTTATTTGGGGTCGATACAATTTCCATGGCCCACTAGTTGACCATGATCACAATGAAAGAGTAAGTGCTATTCCATTAGACACATTGATGAGTGACAGTAATGGATACCAGAAGTTAGATGAACAAAAATTCCAAAAATTGGACGCTGAAAGTATAGATGAAACAATTGGAAATACAACTGTTACAAGTTCAACCACATAAAAAGCTTATATACTTATATAAAAAATATATATACAGAAGTGGTATCAACGGACGTTTATAGAAGAAGTACGATAGACATAATCTGCACGATGGGGGATTGTAATTGGACGGGGGTGTATTTTCGACATGCAGAACTTGTACTTCAACTTCTCAAAAGAGATCAGTGTAACTTACCATTCAAAACCATTCAAAACAGCACATTTTATTGAGCTATAGTTAAGTATTTACGCATAGTGTTACGTAATCCTCTGTGCACGTGTTACGTAAGCGTCACACAACTCCGCGAAAAGCGGCAGCAAAAAGAAATTTCACGAAGTTTTAGTTAAACGACGCGTTTTAAACGAAAAGTTCCATCCCCGGGGAGACAATTTTTGGAAATCATCGCGAGCTTAGGCGTTGTCGTTTCTTTTCACTTACTCAAATTGGTTATAACTGGACATATTTATAAAATCCTTTTGTAAATAAATATTAAAAAATGTCAAGCAAAGCTGCCTCTAGAGATAAGTTCCTTTCTGTGTTCCCAGAGCTCGTTGAAGAGTTGAGCCAGTCGCTCAAGGCCTATGGAATGAAACCAGAGGCCATCGAATGGTTCCAAGGCAGTTTGAACTACAATGCCCCAGGTGGTAAGTTGAACAGAGGTATCTCTGTCGTTGACACATATGTTTTGCTCAAGGGTTTCAAGTCTGCTGAGGATCTTTCCATTGAAGAGTATAAGAAGATTGCTATTTTGGGTTGGTGTATTGAGTTGTTGCAAGCTTACTTCCTCGTTGCTGATGATATGATGGATGCTTCCATCACCAGAAGAGGTCAGCCATGTTGGTACAGAGTTGAGAACGTCGGTAACATCGCCATTAACGACGCTTTCATGCTCGAGGCTGCCATTTACATCTTGTTGAAGAAGTACTTCAAGCCAGAGCCATACTACATTGATTTACTTGAGTTGTTCCACGAAGTCACTTTCCAGACCGAATTGGGTCAGTTGCTCGATCTTATCACTGCTCCAGAGGACCACGTTGACTTATCCAAGTTCTCCTTGGAGAAGCACTCTTTCATTGTCATCTTCAAGACCGCTTACTATTCCTTCTACTTACCTGTTGCATTGGCCATGTACGCTGCTGGCTGTGCGGATGAGAGGGACTTGAAACAAGCTCAGGACGTCTTGATCCCATTGGGTGAATACTTCCAAATCCAAGATGATTACTTGGACTGCTTCGGTAAGCCAGAAGACATTGGAAAGATTGGTACTGATATTCAAGATAACAAGTGCAGTTGGATCATTAACACTGCCTTGAAGCTCGCTACCCCAGAGCAGAGAAAGACCTTAGACGAGAACTATGGTCAAAAGGATGCTCAGAAGGAGAAGATCTGTAAGGAGTTGTTCTCCGAGATGGGCATCGACAAGATTTACATTGAGTACGAAGAAAAGGTTGCCCTTGAGTTGAAGGACAAGATCTCACAAGTCGATGAGACTAGAGGTTTCAAGAGTTCTGTCTTGACAGAGTTCTTGAACAAGGTTTACAAGCGTTCAAAATGATTTGGTTCTTTGATAGAACTACGCTGATTTATATAATTGTCTTGTTTGCTAGAATGACAAATCAGGATAAAAGTTAATTGCATCTAGTGTTTTGGGGGGGATTCGTACTGTAGATCTACATCAAATAAGTATATATCTAAATCATTTGTTTGTTTTAGATTCCATAAATAACGATAGCACCTGGCTGTGAAGGATAATATGTATAGGTCACAACTCAGGAGAGAAAGCAAATTGAGTGATGAATGGGTAGGTGTAAAAAAATTTTGTCATGTGTGGTCTAAGAGACTTGCGAATATATGATGCCGTAACTGAAAATAGATGCTCACATCTGTTCCTTTATAAATGCAATTAACCCAGAAAAGGTCATTGTTAAATGTGATTGTATGTGTTGGACTGCTTATGAGTTTGTGTACTTTGAAGACTTCATTTCAGACTTAAGCATTGACAATCTCCAACTCCTCTCTACCAGCCTTGGTGTACAAGAAGTCGTTGTAGTCTCTGGCCCAAGCCCACCACTCCCAGATGATGACACCTGGAACAATGACGAACAAAGCCTGGTTCTTAACTCTTCTGAAAACGTTGAAGACAGCGTTGTGAGCAACACCCTTCAATGGTCTCTGAGCGAATGGAGAGACAGCGTAGGTGGTGATACCCTTCTGTGGCTGGGAACCCAAAGATCCCCACCATCCCATGTAAGTCTTAGCGTGTGGAGCACCGGCCATTGTGAATATATGTGGTTTGTTATTACCAAAAGGTAGTCCCTGGAGTGTTGGACTTGATGTTTTCCTTCTTTTTCATCTGCCATACAAATCTTCGCGCACGCTGACTCGCTCGCCTCGTTGATTTTCCCGCGTTGCCATTGGCTGGGAACCAGCAGGGCGCGCTTGGCACGTGACTGCGCACGTGACCACTAACATCCGCACACCATGGCAGCCGGGCGTGTCTGAGCTCCCCGCATAGATGTTCGGGTGTTTTGTTTTGAAAGCGTAAAGGGAAAGGGCAAGAAGAGGAGGGTCCCCCTTTTCTGGCATCGGTTTATCATAGTAACCGGTTAATTTGTGATCAGCTGACAAGCACACCACCGTCCTGTGATACAGCATTTACCTCGGACGCTGCTGTTAAGTGTGTGAAGACTTTGTACGACTTCTCTTCAAAGCGAAGCTGGTGCATCATCTAATTACATCTGCGCCAAGTCAGTCACCTGTTTTTGATCTAAAGAAATTAAAGTGGGCTACAAGTTGATTTAGACCACAGCTTGGTACGTAAGATCAAATGTCGCCTGGGCTTGACTCCACGAGGCGTGTCTCGTTGCTAACGACGAGCCTTGCCAAGATCAACGAAGAGAACACACGAAGTAACACTGTCACACCCCAGCCTACAGATCCCACTACAACCAGCATAGGTCGCCATTGCGGGAGCTCCACTGACAAGGTGATGAATATCAGTGCTGATGATGGTGAGAGCCGGCAGCCCCTGTTTAACCCGGGCTTCAACTTTGAGTTTGTCCCAGACATTACACCGAGCGATGCCCCCTGGGTAGCTGGTAGCTCTCACGAGATCTCATCAATTGCACCAAATGCAGCCGTTAGAGAACCGTCAAAGACGCGGCGACTTATAACGACTCTTTCTGGAGACCACCTGCCTAACTATGGTGATGAGATCGTGCCAGATTCGAATCCATCAACTCCGATTCAGACGTCATCGCCGCTGATACGCTCCCCTTTGGCAGACACCCCGATCAAGTACGAGTCCCACACAGCGCGTTTGAGAAAGGGACACTCGTCGCTGAGGTTACAGGACTCGTCAAAGGTACTCAAAGCTGATCCTTCAAAGTCCAAGCTCAAGCTCCACAGAGCTCTATCGGAGAGTGAAACTAACAAGTTTGATCCCGTCTACGGAAGACGAGTGGTTGAGCAAGACGAAGTCAAGTACAGACCCACGAAGTTTAATAGATACGATATGGCTAACGTCATTGCAATGAACAGCCAGAACCCCTCTGCGTGGAGTTTTTCCACTTTTGACCAGCATCACCAGGACAAACAAAAGGACGCTGAGAAGAAGTATGCACATCTCGACTTGGGACTGGATGACGAGTACCTTCCGGACTTGGACTTCTCCCAGACTCTAAGGCAGTGGGATAGCTTAAATAAGCAATTTGTCCCTAATGATGCATCTTTCAACTCGCTGTATAGCATGACACCGGTGTCTGCTGATATTTCATTATCATCTACACCAATGGGACCATCACACTCTCAAGTGCAGCCTGTCTCTGTTCCAAAACCAAAAAGGACCCTGGAGGAAGAGGAAGAATGGGTGAGATCACAACTCCCAGAGGGCTTCAATTCTATGAAGATCTCAGAGAGACGTAAAATTTTAAGAGATTTGAGTCTTCATGCTGATGCAGAAATCTTGAAGAAATTTGAAAAGGAAGCATCAAGAAGTAGAAGCCGTCTATCGCTAGCATCGCAGTTCTTAACGCCAAGCTTCTCGTCAAAATCTTTGAGAAGTTATGATGAGGGAAGTGTCATATTGGGCCAGAGCTTAGGGAGAACGATTGGCAGTGGAGCATGGGGTCTTATCAGAGAGTGTCGAGAGGCAGATAACGATGGTGAAGTCAAAGCCATGAAGATCATTAGAACACAACATGAGAGTGTCAGAGTACACTTCAGAAGAGAGGTCAATATATGGCGTCAATTACAGCATCCAAACATCCTCCCATTGATTGCTGTCAAGGATACCCCAGAGGCAATTTTCTGCCTTATGCCAAAAATCAAAGGTGGTAACTTGTATGATCTGGTCAGTAAGTGGGGAGTATACACCAATCCCTCACCGCCAACACCAAGGGATAAAAGACTCAGGATCATAAGAGCATATCTACTTCAGGTTTTAAAGGCTCTTATGTATATGCATGCCAAGGGTATTGTTCATGGTGATGTAAAATTGGAAAACTGCTTGATCCATGTGGCTCCACCAAAGACCACGATCCTCCTCTGTGATTTTGGAATGAGTCATCAATTCAAGGTCATACCAAATAATGAAGAGACGGTCAAATTGAAAAACTCTATAATAAAGAGAAGACCCTCTATCCCAAGATCCCTCTCTGGACAGGATATCCGTGGTATTCGCTCCCTGCTGAGGATCGTCTCCGATAAGAAAAAAGTACATGACGATACCAGTGTTGAGCTGGGTATCTCTCCTTCTGGTGATTCTAGTGAATCTGATATCCTATCATTTGACGCTACACCTATTGAACCCAAGGTCAGGCCAATGATCAATCCTGCGTTACAATTGGATCCGACTATCCCAGACTCCCATATTGGCTCTTTACCTTATGCTGCTCCAGAGTTATTGGATGTGAAGCCACCACCTTTGGGTCCTACTGCTGATATATGGGCATTCGGTGTTCTGTTATACACCATGTGTACTGGTAAGTTACCCTTCCCTCATGATTATGAGCCAAGAATTCGTGCTGGTATCCAAAGTGGTAAGTACGATATCGATGCATTTGTTGAAGCTTGTGATGATAATGAGAACTTCATCATGGTGCTCAATGGATGCATGGAGAGAGACATGACGAAACGTTTTACTTTTGATAAAGTTTATGAACTACTTGAATCTGCCAGTTTAAAATGAATTGAAAGCATCCGTATTAATGATGAAGTAATTATGTAATATGTATTAATGTAATGTGCATTGTGTAACGTTTTATTATAGAAGTAATTACACAAAAAAAACAGTACACTAGAAGGCATACTATAATTGAAAAGTGTCCTTTGCGTTTTCAAAAAAAAAGGTCTTACCCGGATTCGAACCGGGGTTATTCGGATCAGAACCGAAGGTGATGACCACTACACTATAAAACCCGTTTACATTTTCTAAATTCTCGCCGTTCGTGATACTGACACGCGCCGTGCCGTATTTTTTCCCAATTCGGAAAGTCGAACCCGGAGCCGTTAGAGATTGCGAACAATCAAAACAGTAGTAGCGGGGTTCCCCGTTTGGGAGATCTTAAGAAAAGATGTCACCGAGCACAACAAAGAAAAAAAACACCTTTTTGTGTCAAGTCATAGCTGATAAGTCAGAGTTTATTATAATTTCTTTTGCCCGAGTTAATTCCAGCTTATCAGGTTTGATCCCTTCAACCCCATAGATCTCGGAATACGACAAGCATAATAGCCTGACTTTCCCACTCGCTACGAGCAAATCGTCATACGACAAAGGCCAGTTGTATACAACTCAAATTAGTCATGGCTGCAGATCAAAAAGATACTACGAAACTTAAACGTTCTCGTAACGGTTGCCATCGCTGTAAACGTCTCAAAGTTAAGTGTGATGAGCAAAAGCCGAGTTGCTCCCTATGTGTCAGATCCAAGCATGAGTGTGACTACTCCATCAAGCTAACGTGGGGAGGACGCCCATTCAAGAAACAAAAGTCTAACAACTTAGCATTTGGGACGATTGTTTCGTTTGATCAAAAATATAACCAAGATCGTGAGAGGAGTGCTTCCCCAGCCCCAGTTAGTACCGGCAATATCATTCAGTTTAACCCATCAACACCACAACCATCAAATCGGAAAACCCCGAAAGTCAGCAAGAAAGTCGTAAAGCTGGAACCCTCGGTGCTTTCAGCACCTGTGATGAACCAACTCCCAACGCCTAACAGCTCTCTTGGAGTTGAGCTGCTCTCCGCAGTCGACCCGGACCCAAGTCAGATTGACTTGTCTGACCTTCTAAACCCACCCGGAGTGAAGTATGAAGAAGATTTGCCTTTGGTAGATGGCGAGCTCACTTCAAAGCAGGTTGGACTCTTGACGGCAGAGTCGCCTAATCTTGGAAATGGCCTGATGGCCGCATTCAGAGAACTGGAAACCTCAAACCCCATGGCAAAGCAGTTCCTTAACGATGTTTTACTACCGGAATCGACCTCGGTGTATCAAGGAATTACGCTTGGAAGTGATGAGGACTCCTCACCAGAGAACTTGACATTCTCGGAGAACTTTCAGACGTTTGCCTCGACATTCCCACCTGGTGATCCAGGTTCTCCATCCGAGCTGTTTTCCAACCCTCTAAAATTCTTCACTGGGTTTGAAACGATTCCAGAGACCCTAACACCTCTACCAGACCTGTTGCAGCAGAACCCTTTCTACAAACAGCACTACCACAGTTACATTGAAGTCTTCTCCAAGACTCTTGTTCCGGCACCTCCGGGTGGCTATAAAGATAATCCGTTTACCTGCCTCTTACCAAAAATGTCACTCTCTTCAGGGTCTGAGGGTATTCTTTCAGTTCTCATCTGTTTTGGAATTTGTCAATCTGCTGCTTTCAAGCATGAGTCCTACCCACAAGAGGCTGTCAAAGACCTTGTTCGTCGTGCTCTGAATGATCTCTATAACAGACTTATTGATCCAAACGAAGCAAACTCGGATTATACGCTGGCATTGATTCTTGTTCTCAGCAGTTTTGAGATTCTGTGTGGTAAGACCCAAGGATGGAGAGCCCATTTCTTTGGTGCAAAGAATATCATGCTCTCTCGTGGGTTCCTCAAAGCAGCTTCTAAAAGCTTTGATGAGGGAACTATTCAATCCGGTTTACCAGTTTCGTTAGAGATTGGTACTGAAGCTGATCTTTCCTTCTTTTTCACGAGATGGTTTGCCTATTTGGATGTGATTGGTACCCTTTCATCTTCCTCATCGATATATACCGAGACTGCAAGAGCAGGTGAATTCCTATGGGAGACACCGAGCCCGTCTCATAGAGACCGTGAGAGGCTAAAAGATATTGATCCACTAATGGGATTCGACTTGAAACTTTTGGAACACTTCTCGGTGATAATCAATCTCGTTAAAGAGCGTGAGAGGATGTATTCCTCTGCGGCGACCCTCAGTGTTTCAATCATACAGCAAGCATTGGAAGTGAAAGAAGAGCTTTTGAGTTATCTGGAGAAAACTGACCAAGAAAGAGATGAAATCGAAGAGGAATTGAAGAACGACTCGCTGAATATTCTTAATCATAAGCTACCAGACTATAGGGTTCTCAGGTCTACAAACCTAGTGTTTGGACTCTCCGGTGTACTTCAGATCTATAGAAGAGTTCTCATGCTTCCACGTGATTCTCCACTGGTGCAGGATATCGTTACTCGTATCACATATTCAATTGCACAGTACATTAATAAAGAGCAGCCCGCTGCTTATTGTACCATATTCTCCCTCTTTTCTACAGGATGTGAGGTTATGGACGAAAAAACCAGAGGTTTCTTTATGGAAAGGGTCAAATTGCTGGCTGACAATGGCCTCTTCTCTGCTATGGTTGCACAGGAAATCATGGTTGAGTCCTGGGAAACTGGTAAGTTTTGGGCTGATATCATCGCAGAACACAAGATGGATGTGGTGTTCTTATGAATCATTACGCCAAAATTAAAAATATACGACTTTTATGACTATGATATGATGCTATCGTAAAATTAAATCATTAAAAACTTGAAATTAAGCCTCTTGAAGGAAGCCATCATTCAACAACTCAGTGGCATCGGGTCTATCTTGGGGATCCCAAACCAACATACGTTGAAGGAACAACGCAAAATCGGCATTGTCGAGGCGTAACCTCCTCCTCATAGACTGATCTCTTCTTGGTAAATCCACAGATAACCCCTTGTATGAGCCACCTCTGTCGAATTTCGTGAAGATCATTGTCTTCTTATCGATATATGACGGATCATTGTACTTGTTGATTGAACCCATTTGGAACAACTCGTTTCTCATTCTAAGAACACTCTCTGGAGTTGGATGTCCAGTCAACCTGACAATCAGTTTGTACAAGTGTTCTTCGTCTTTCGCTTCAAAGAGTGGCTCGCTGGTGTACATCTCATATATCAACGAAGCAAACGACCAAATATCAATTTTTGTATCATACCGACAACCCAAGAGAACCTCGGGAGCTCTGTAAAACCTTGACTGTATATAAGGGAACGTCGTGTTCCCTTTAGTGGCAGAGGATCCAAAATCGATGATTTTCAAGTCAAACGAGTTTGGCTTGCAGAGCATGATGTTCTCTGGCTTCAAGTCACCATGGATAATCCCCTTATCATGGATAAACTCGAGTCCTGATAGCAACTGCCTTGACCAGAGCTGAATGACAGTTATGTCAAACCCTTTGAACTGTGTCGCTTCCAGTGCTTCGAGCAAAGTCACGGAAAGAAGCTCTGTGGTGATGCAAATATGAGATCTGAAGTTGAAGTAGTCAATGAACTCCAATAGGTTATCTTGGTGTAGCTGCTTCAAGACTTTGATCTCATTGATACTCTGCAGAGACCACTGTGGGTCGTTCCTCATTATCTTCAACGATACTAGCCTCTGGGCCTTGTGGTCTTGACATTTGTAGACCTTTCCAAACATTCCAGTTCCGAGACGGTCTAGAACTTGGTATCGGTAGTTGACGTGATCGCCGTTTTTGATAATGAGGTTGTTCTCTTTATCGTCAAATCCGAAGTTATTGGCAAAGTTTGAAGGGTCGTATTTCACGTCGCCCACGTTGCCTAAGTAAAGAACGTCGTCATTCTTCATAATCTCGGCTCTTTCGAATGGGTTCAGGTCCATGGTCTCCAGCAGATCCAGCGTAGGTAAGCTCTCTCTTGGCTCAAACTCCGCTGAGTTATCCCACGAGTGCACTGCTTTCTTGGTACCACTGTACTCTGCTAGCATTCTGTGTAGCCCTTGCGGTGATTTGCACTTGTGTGACTGCTGAACAACAGGCGTTGTCGAGCGTGACGATACCCTCGGTGTATACAGCGTAGACACCGGTCTTGGCTTGGCTGACACAACACGTCTCTGTGTAGAGAGCTGGTTTGGGTGTGGTACCGTTTTAGATGCCTGTGTGAGGTCTTTAAGACCAACATTGACACTAAAACTCTTGGTCATGGCCCTCTTTTTCGGCACCTCCAGCTTCTGCTCTGTGAGACTTGGCTTCTGAGCTTGGAGCTTGGAGCTTAAGTTCATCATCGACGTGTCGTGCTTTAGCCTGCTGCTCCGTGTAGACCTTCTCAGCGTGTCCATGGGTTTTTCTGAGACGACCCGATTGGATGGTGGAATGTGCTTGGCTTGTGGAATGTTGGACTTCGTACCGGTCAACGCGCTGGACGCTAAAAAGTCCGACACGGTTCTCTCTGGCCGCTTCACCGTTCCAGACTTTAGATCAAATGCCGTTGTGGAACGAGTTAAACGGGAAATCAGTGGTGATTCGTCGCTCGTGGTGGACTGTTTGAGCCCTGACGCAACCCGCTTGACTGGGGTGGGAACAGCCTGGGAAGACGCCTTCCTTGTGACCGCCCTCTTCACGGGGGAGTTGGACAGAGTTCCTGACTTGACCCTTAGCTTCATTAGCGAGGATGTCCTTCCTTCTAGCGTTGCTTCCTGTACACTGGCGAGCTTTGCTGTGAGGCTCCTCGAAGATCTCGCCTTTTTCTTGTCCATCATCAGCTGGACACTTGAGATCTCCCGGCTTGTTGAAGACCGCGTGATTCTCTGCGATGCAGCGTGTGGAGCTGTCGCTTCTTTGGAAGGTGATGAGAGGGAGAGCCCTGCCAACTGTGAAGTGAGCTTTGTCAGTGTTGAAGGAGGAGTTGCTTTTCTGGAGCCCGACAGGATTCTTCCCTGTGGCGTAGAGCACTGTGGGCTCTGCTGCTTAGGCGGTGTCACTGTGTTCGTGACGTTGACCAGCGGTGACAGGCTTGGCCTTCTCGTGGGGCGCTTTGTGGCATTAGCCGTTGAGCGTGCTGGCGTTGATGCTGATGATGACGCAGGGGAGGCGACCATTGGCGACGACGCAATTCTTGGAATGGCCGAACGTTTGACGTTCCCACCCAGCGAGGACTCGTCCAACGGTAGGATCGGGGTAGACACCTGGCGAGAGTCCTTCACTGGGATCCGTGATGAGCCCGTCGATGCCAATCTCGCATATTTGAGTCTTTCGCCTCGCTGTTCGAGGCTTGCCATCTCTCGCTAAGTTCAGCTGCGGTGGCTCTTTGACGTTGACAGAAAACAGCACTGCTCTTACAGCTTCTAAGATGGTAACACTTTTTCTCTTTGCTGCAATTTCCTTAGCTGCCCCTTTGCTTTGTTGTGATTTGACGTGTTTTGATGTGTTTGGTCTCGGATCGCGCTCCTGCCTAATTCGGGGTTTTTTCAGTGTTTAATTGCCAATTGCTACAATACCTCAATACTTCATCAAAACGTGTAATTTATAAAAAGTGCTATATTTCTAGTGGTATATCTTCTTTTTATGTTCTAATAGCCCTCTGTCCCAGTTGAGCCATTCCGATTTGCGACTGCGTTCTTCTAAATTGGTTGGATTCTTGTGCAATCTTTAGCTCCTTCAACTTGGCCTCCAGGATAGGAGCATCTCTCAAGGTCTTGTTCAAAGACATCAATTCCCCTTCCCATGTTAATCTCTTGGTGGCATCCAAGCTCTGGAACGAGTACGTTCCATCCCCTCTAAACTTTAGGATGTAGTTATGGAAGTGCCATAAAGACGATCTATGGGCCACTGATAGCAATGAAATACCAAGTGACTGGGCATGCGAATACATCAGCTGCTCCATTTGTGGCGATACTGCTGATGTACACTCATCTAAAACAGCGAATTTCGGTTTATGGTAGTACATTCTTGCCATAGCCAAACGCTGTTGAACTCCAATTGACAATTCCTCGGTCCAGTTTCTAACTGTTTCAAATGGATCAATTTGCGAAACTTCTAGGCTTGAATCCCTTGATAACTCCAACGTTATATTCTCGGTTAACAAGAACTTCAAGTCCAAAACCTCGAGAATGTCAATCAATTCCTTATTGGTCTGGTACTTATAGCTGGTTGATGGGTAAATAATCACGTCTTTTAAAGAGCTCTTTGATAGGTATGCTCTCTGTGGTAAATAGAAAACGTTTTCAAAGTGTGGAATGGTCAACTCACCACTCATAACCGGCCATAAACCACCAAGAATTCTAAACAAGGAAGATTTACCACAGCCATTTGGCCCTGCAATTAGCAAATGATCACCGTGTTTGATCTTAAATGACAGCGATTGAGCTAAAACGATATTTGCGGGTGTGATCAATGGGATTTGATCAAACTCAATTACATCGTCATCGTACTTGATGACACCACGAGAAATCGAATCCTGGGTCGTTGATGTATCAACCTCTAGCAACGCAGTTTTGAACTCGGAGATTCTCTTCATATAGCCAACAACCTGTTGAACTTCTTTTCTAGAGGTGATTAACATACCCAACGATGACGACGCAGAGAGAAGTAAGCGACGATTGGTAATAAAAGTAGCAGAAGTGCTATGGTCAACGACGTTGTTCAGCTTATTTATAAATATTGGAATGGAACAAAGCACCAAGCCAGCAGCACCCCAGGTATACTTCACAATGAAATCTGTAGCGGTGTCGTAAACAGCTCTAGCACGAAGCTCATAAGAAGTGAATTTCTCCAGCTCGTAATATGATCTATCAACGATATCCAACTCTCTTGGGTGGCCTCTAAGAAATCCAATCTCTTCGCTCCAAAGCACAATTCTAGCATGAAGTGTTCTAACGAGACCTTCCAGTCTGGATCTCTCAATGGCGATCTTTGTGAAATTTGGAGACATAAATCTTAGGAAAAGCGATGTTGTGTGTGCAAGGATACCCAGCAAAAGTGTACCTTCTGCTGACCCCGTTTTGGCCAACTCAAAGGAGCATAGGATTAGATCCAAAGAAGGCTTCAAGATGTGATTTGGCAGTGTTGCCAGTGCACTTGATAAATTTGTAACGTCTGTCGTGATTCTCTGGTTTGGATCCAGTACTTTATTCTCAATAGGCATGTGAACCAATGAGTAATAATTTGGGTTCTTCTTATTAATGCCGTCCTCGTCACGCGACGGTAAGTAGAGCTCCATAAGGTCCTTTGTGAGGTTTTTGTTGATGTTCAAGGAAAGCTGATTCGTCACAAAATCAAGCAGTGCGTTGGTCATTGTCGCAGGTATACCAATCAGCATCCACTGCAGCAACAATTTCATGAATAAGCCCGTTTTCTTTCTAATCATAGCACTAACAAGCCAACCATCCAACGCTGCAACTCGGAGTGTAAGCAATGCCCTGGAGATGAGTAGCACAAGCTGCAATACAAAATAGAGAGGTACCTTGGACTTCCATGTTGGAACAACGGACTTTATCAGACGAATAAAAGAGCTCTTGTCGATCTTAATACGCTTCTTCGAGTCCTCCTTAACGTCCTTAGAAGACTCTGCCACGGACGTTTCCTCCGCTTCCCTTTTCCGGGACTTGTTCGGCTGCGATGTATTGAAAGAGACAAAGAGCAAGATGAGGTAGGACGTCTTCAGGAGAACGCCCTTATGGTGGCTGTACCATTTCAGTAACGGCTCCCACTGCTGAAGGGCTGTGCTGGCCATTTGTTTTGTTCTGTTTGCTTTGTTCGTTCGTTGACGGGCTGGGAAAGGCGGCCATTCTATACGTTTTATACGTTCTGTGGGGTTTGCTGTTAGCCCCAGGCCGTGTGGCACGCCGCTGAGAGCCGAGGCATCCCCCTCCCCCACACCCCTCCCTGTGCCCCGCCAAAAAACAAAAATAAAACGGGTTCGCGGATCGCGACATTTTGGTAGGGGCCGCACTGCTTATTTCTTAGCGGTCTTGAGCTGAGCATTGAATTTCCTGGAGTTATCGTTGATTGCAGTCTCCAGCTCTGCTATTCTCTTTGAGTAGTACAGTTCGCAGAGCTGTACAATTGTCATATCGGGGTTCAGCGCTATCATCTCATCAATTATGTGCTGTAGCTGCTTTGGAGTGATGTTCAGCTCGTCATTGTTCATCTCATTATGCGACAGCAAAAAGGCAGGATGAGTAGTAAACTCGTCATGAATCTCGTCTAATGCATCTTTACCGTGCTGCTCTAAAAGCTGTGACAGCAGCAGCAAGTCTCGTGTGTTCAATCTTTCTATTGGTGACTCCTTTTTGACCATTTTTCTTTCTCTGTTTCCTTTGCCCTCTCTCGAGCCCTAACAAAAACACAAGTGCCAGATATTACACCGATTTTGCCTAGCTGGAAAGGTCGGAATTGGGATCGGGGGGGAAACCCACTTCCGGGGGTAAGCCCCCTAAGAAAACATTTTTTCACCGACGAGAGGTCTCTCTCTCTTTCTTTCTTTGCAAGTTTCAGTATCAAGACACCGGTTTGGGTAAGTTCTCTGTCTGAACACATAGCAGAAGGGGGAAAAGTATAATGTCTAAGTGATGATACAAATAATTATGCATAGTTCAACTGATTCAACATGAAAGAAAAACATTACCATCAGTCTTTCGCTCCTATCTGATTCTTACATTATGATACCTTTTCTGCAGTGTGTTAAATTGATCTAGTGGCTTTTATACTAACAATTTATTTATCAGGTTATATAGTGTTTATTCTGGCTTCAATGCATACATTCTCACTTTGAACAACTCCTTTGGTAGTCCTCTTTGTAGTTCTGTAGCTATCAGTTTTAGCCCAGCTTCTTTGAATAGTCTCTTGAATGATTCATCTGATCTCGTAACGGAACTGTCTTGCTCATCAAAAACATCGTCCATTGGTGCGTTGTTCTCCTTAACAACAATAGTACCATTTGGCTGTAAACCTTCTTTGCATCTCTCTAAAAATTTGACAAATTCGGCATCGGGCAAATGTCCCACACACCATTGGCACCAAATCAACCAGTATTTACCCTTGTCAGCTGTCCATTCTTGTGCACCAAGCTCATAGATCTCTCCAATCTTTCCCTGTTCTATCAAAGGCTTCAGTTCTACTCTCATCTGTTCCACAAATGGCTTAACTGGCTCCACTAAGTCAACCTTGTCACTAAACTTGTGTAGCATATCTCTTGTGACTCGGCCGATACCAGCACCAATATCAACACTGTACTTGATCTGGCCTTCAGCAGGTGTCATGCGAGCCTTCAATTTACGTAAAAGTGTAGAAGATCCAACAACATCTGCCTTTGGGACAGATGTACCTTCACCGTATCCACCGAGAACTCCATCCACCGTGGCAGGTGTCGAGGTCCAGTATTCTATAGCATCATCGTAGTTGATAGCTGCATCTGCTCTTTCCTCCGTCATCTCTCTTTGCTGACTGATCAAAAAAGCTTGAACAAAGAGAAGCTCACTCTAATGCAAAATTGATGAGGTTCGAGCTCGTTTAGCACGCTGTGTGGTCCCTACCACTATCGATGCTTATGTAATCATGTTTTGCTATCTGACAGTGTCGCTGGTCCGCTTAAAAAGCACTCAAATCTCACCAAAGTCGGGTTGCTGGTCAATTGCAGCCTACAGAGCTTATCTACCGAGAATGAGCCAATATTTCAAGCATAGCACCATGTAATCGCTGAAAAGCCCCAAATCTGAGCCCATCCTCTCACTCTTCAGCTCTTTGCAACGTCTAAAGCGCGGCGTCGAAAAAGCGGACGTCGACAAACTGAAAACCCGCCACAAATCTCTACCTCCAAAGCTCAAGTTTGCACTCTTTCTTCTCCCTTTTTTGTTTGTTAACTGGGTAATAAAATCAAAAACAATGAGTGGATGTAAGTACCAAGCACTCTATCGTGGAGCCGAGAGAGAGCTATCTACAATAGACCATCTAAGGTGTGAGACATGCTGAAAAAAAACAGCTCATCCACTATCTGGAGAAGCACATGTCTCTGTGCCCATTCTTAACTGCAGACTACTAACACTGATCAGTCCGTCTCGTTGACCTTGCTAAGCCATTCTTACCACTTCTCC
Organism: Petasospora americana; assembly: GCA_003708795.3. NCBI lineage: Eukaryota > Fungi > Ascomycota > Saccharomycetes > Phaffomycetales > Wickerhamomycetaceae > Petasospora > Petasospora americana. Next base: position 396,209 of record PPOA03000011.1, read on the forward strand.
CAGAAGTGGAACTCCCGTTGGGTAACTTGTCCTTTGATGAGAAGGTCATGTACACCATCGGTACCTCTTTCATCTACTTGCTCTCCCAGTTACCAGTTTACGGTGGCTCGAAGTCCACAGGTGACCCAATCTCTTTCCTCCGTCCAGTGTTTGCTGCTGAGAGAGGAACTTTGCTTGAGTTTGGTGTTTTCCCAATCATCTCCTCCGGTTTGATTCTCCAGCTCCTCGCCGGTCTCAAGTTGATCAAGGTTAACTTGTCAAACAGATCAGACAGAGAGTTGTTCCAGTCCTTGCAGAAGCTGTTTGCCATTTTCCAATACGTTGTGTTGACAAACATCTTTGTCGCAACTGGTTACTTTGGCTACAACTTGGGCTTCTGGCAAGTCGTCTTGATCAACTTCCAGTTGATCGCAACAGGTTTCTTCGTGACTTTGATCTCTGAGGTCATGGACAAGGGCTACGGATTTGGCTCTGGTGCCTTGACTTTTGTTACCGTTAACGCTTCCACTAACTTTGTTGGTGACATTTTCGGTATCACCTCCTTCAAGACCACAAGAGGTTACGAGACCCAGGGTGCTGCCTTGAACTTGCTTTCTTTGATCCGTAACGGCTCTTTCAAGAACGGTATCATCGACGCCTTCACAAGATCTTACTTGCCAAACTTGACCCAGGCCTACATTACCGTTGCTACATTCCTTGGATGTATCTACTTGCAGAACTTCAGAATTGAGTTGCCAGTCAGATCCAACAGAGTTAGATCAGTCAACAACGTCTACCCAATTAGATTGCTCTACACTGGTGCTCTCCCATTGGTCTTCTCCTTTGTTGTTCTCTTCTACTTGAACATCATTGGTTACACTATTGTCAACTTGGGCTTCAAGAACGATGCATCCAGCCCAGTCGTCAAGATTCTTGGTGCTTACAGCTCTACAGCTTTCGACTCAACATTTGTTGTTGAGAAGCCATCCATCTTGTACTTCTTCTCTCCATCTACTTCACTTTGTAAGTCTGTGATCTCCCCACTCAAGACCATTGTCTACGGTTCCACCATTATCATTTCCTCTGCTTGGTTTGCAAATGTTTGGTCCTTGATCTCTGGTTCTGCTCCAAAGGATTTGGCCCAACAGTTCAAAGAGCAAGGTATCTCTCTCGCTGGTCGTAGAGATAACTCTATCTCTAAGGAACTCTCCCGTGTCATTCCAGTTGCTGCCGTTTCCGGTGCTACCGTCCTCGCCCTCTTCTCCATTGTTGGTGACTTCTTTGGTGCCAAGGGTAAGTCAGCCGCTATTATCGTCGCCGTTGCTACAGCTTTCTCCTTCTTGGAGATTCTTGCCTTGGAGTACCAGCAAGGTGGTTCCCAGAACTTCTCTCAAATATTTGGTGGTCTCGCTCAACAGTGATTTCCATTGAGTAATCTCCATGACAAAAACAAAAATTCCCATCACATTCAAACACACCGCACATCCGCCTAAAATAGCTAGACAGGTTAGCCTTTATCGCCCATCACACATATTCACCACCCCATAACTTCTAAAAAAGAAAAGCCAAAGACTCTCTAATCTACCCGTCAATATGAGTCCTTCGTAAAGGTTTTACCACGGAAAAAAAACTATAAATTCACCGTTATGTACGTCTAATCATAGTTTCCTGTACATTATCCTGCTATAAATTTTACAAAGTCATTTTGTATAGTTTAATCATTTCGTAATCAATTTCTTGTCTTGTAGCTTATAAGTCTGAATGCCCAATTTCAATATTGATGATTCTCCGGTTTCCAAATTCCAAATGTTTACTCATTTGCCTGCAGTCAACACAGTGACTTTCCACTACTTTCAAGCCGTAACTTCTGCGATGATCTGGGTTTTCACCTGGATAGGACATTGTGAAGATCTGCGCACATACGACCAGTATGGCTTTGCGCTCTTATCAACATATGGCTGCTTCCCTATTTTTGTTCATTTCAAGAGAAACTCATATGTCTGTGTGAAGATCATGTTGATCATTATTGAGAGAATTTTAGATAGTATGTAGCTTGGGTTTAAGCATATAATAAATGGATATGCCACATGGAAATCGTTTTTGTCTTTCCAACAAATTAGAAAACCAACTCTAACACCACCAATAATGAAATTCATTCAGCTTCTTGTAGCAGGCCTTGCAATTTGTGTTTCAGTTGAAGCATCAAAATGGCCAAAACCAAAGAAGCCAAAGCATCCAAAGAAGCCAATGACTACTTCTAATACTTTGACTACTGAGCCTACTGTTCTTACAACTACTACTTCTACAGAGTCCACTACCACTGAAGAGGTAACTACTACTATTACTACGGAAGAGTTAACTACTACAACGTATGTCACTTCTATATTGACCTCCAGCGTTCCATATTCGAACTCTAGCACAACGGTTTCTAGTACCAAAACTAAGACTAAAACTCATCCAACTACTTCTTCTGAGGAAGAGACCACAACTACCGAGACTGAAACTGAAACTGAAACTGAGACAGTCCCTGAGACTTCAACTGAGACTACCCTTACCTCAACAACTGAGCAGGATACTACTACTACTGTCACTGAGACTTTGACTTGTACCACTGGGACCATCTCTTCGGAGGAGACCACTACAACGGCTACTGAGGATACTACGTCATATAAGGAGTCGACTACCACTGTAACTGAGAGCTGTACTGGGTCTGTTACAAGTGAGAAATCCACGGTTACTGTACCATCTGAGGAAACTAGCGAGACAACTACCATCACTGAACTCACCACTACTGCAACAATTACTTCTTGTACCAATGATGAGTGTATGGAGACCATCACCACCTCTTCTGAAGAGGAAACTACCACTATTACTGAGACTGAGAATATCACCGAGACTATTCCAGCTTCTTCTACGGTTACATTCGGCAACTCCACCACTTCTTCTTCAGGCACTTCTATGCCAACTACATTGGTCACTACACCATCTTCTGTCTGTGTTGGTGATGAATGTGTCACATCCACCCTCACAACCACCGAGGATATCACCGTCTGCGTTGGTGAAGGTTGTACCTCCACTGGGCCTTCGTCTGTCGCTATGGTTTCTACCTTTACAGGGCAAGCAGCTGCCGTTCAAGCTGGTGCTGCCTTTGGTGCTGCCTTAATTGGCGTTTTGATTTTGTAAGAGCTGAATCTTTAGATAATTCTCTAAGCTAAAATACCATCTGATCCATTTTTATGGACAAACTAATAACAATTAATTTTTCACTTCTCTCTTATTCTCCTGTCTCGTAGATGCCCGCATGCCCGCATGCCCGCGCACCCGCGCATATGTGGGGCAACTGCATTTAGCTCATCACTTCAACTACACTTATTCTTAGCTTGCTTGTTTGTTGTAGCAAGCTTGAAAGAGAGGCCCAGCATAAGGAGTGATGAGCTCTAATATTGATCTGCAACTGCATCCCTGGAGGGTATTTCACGGTGGGGACGAAATCCGGGGAACTGTTAAGATAGACTTTCTCAGTAGTATTGAAGTGAAAAATATACAAGTCAAGCTCGTTGGAATATCCAAAACCCAATTCACAGAATACGCAGGCCAGGCGTCTATCCATTATGAAGAGGCACATGACATTGTCTATGATGTCATTACAATATTTCCACCTCCAGATATGGAAGGCGTGATGCAAAGCTCAACATACAAACTGCTAGAAGGTAAGACGCTTGAATCCCAGTTCAAGTTCACATTACCATTCACATCACACTGTGGTGACCCTCAGTCGAGAATGGCCTCACACTTCAATAGCTCTAAGAGGGAGCAAGGGTTTGCGTCCTCGAATCATAATAAGGACCAAACGAAACTGAAATATCACGTTCAAGGCTCTCTCTTAGCACCTTCGTTCAAGGTGAGAGACCTCGGAGGTAGTACAGAAGCTGAGGTTAAGTATTTCATTAAGGTAACCATAAGGAAGCCACACGTTTTAGCTATGAACATCAGAAAGGAGTTCCCTATAAATGTAAGTATTCCTCCCCCAGACCCATTCCCGTTTGATGACCAAGTGATGGTTGTGTCTGATACAATGTCACTGTCTAAAAACAGAAATGGGTCTCATAGAAGTGTTGTATCTTCAATATTTAAGTCATCAGGCTCGAAATTTATGCTTAATTTCAAATTTGCACTGTTGAGACCCCGGTTCATTGTCAAAGGTCAGATGGTACGATTGAAAGTGATTTTATTGAGTGATACTTCACCTTATGAGTTCATGGATGACTCAAAGAAGAGAGAAGACGGCTCTGGATCAAACGGAATGGGCACCATATACTTGAAAAAGTACGAACTGAGGTTGAAGAGCTCGGCTCGCTGTAACTGTGAAGGAGCTGTCTTTAATATTGACAAGGTAAAAGATTTAGACTCCAACACTAACGTAAGGGAACTCGACTTGGCAAAGATGGTCCTGACTGAAGAACTTCCAGATTATTGGATGTATGAGTCTTACGCTTCAAAGTACGCTCTTGATATATCTGAGCATTTTGATGAGGTGTGTTTTGCAAACATAACACCGACATTCCAGAGTTGCAATATCAACTATACACATGTGCTCGAGCTTAAGCTTAAGTTGGGTACTTCGCCGGAAGGTTGGACTTCAACTAAATCTTTACTTCAGCATAAATGTGTTGTCGTTGGATCTTTCCCAAGAGAGCAACAGCAAGATGTGCTCCCTGAGTACAGTGCTTGAAATGTCAGCTACGATCTCACAGGGTGATAAAGGGTCATTCATATATTAATATTGTCTTACTCACGAATCAACGTGAGCTGTGAAATGTTTTGAACAAAACAGTTACTTGGAGATTTGGATTTTAATCCTTCAAGGACAGTCTTCTCGGTAAGCTTCTTTGGCCCGTAGACCAACTTAGCAGTGATGGACTGTGGAGCCCTATCTGATAAGATAGAAGACTCATCAAACACCATCTCCACTACTGCTTTATACTTGGAGGCTCTATCGAATTGCACAAATTCAACAGTTACACCATCTGAGGTGTCAACTGTGCTTGGACAGAGAAGGCCGATGCAGAAGATATCTTTCTCAAACAGTGTCAATGAGCTCCAAAGTCTTGCAAGGCCATCTAGGAATAGCCTTGTATCCGTTGAAGTATTACTGGAAATGTACCTGTCGAGGAACTTCTTTTTCATACTTGAAATCTTTTCTGGTAACTCAACAGAGACAACGCTCTGTTTCAGTAAGTCAAAGTCGATTATTATACCTGAATCAGTCTGACAAACGGATATGTGAGAGCCTTTCAGTGACTGGAGTCTCATTCCCGACAACTGCTCAAGAACCTCAAAGGACCTGATCTCGTTATTTAATCTCACTATTGGATCTTGGCTCTGTCTCTTGATGAATAATTCCATTTCCTGAATTTCGTTCTCCAACTGTGTAGTGTCTACACTCTCTTCAGCGAGCTTCTCAACTTCCTGTCTTAATTGAGCATTTGTCTCTTCTTCGTTCTTTAACTCAAGAATCTCAGATAGAAGACTACCCCGGAGCTCAATTAGTGCATCAACATCTGGTGATTCCAATCTCTCCTTTTCCTTGAGTATCTCGTTGAGCTCGGCTTCAAGGGCCTCATCCTCTAGATCCAATTGCTCTTCCAGGCTTATAATCTTCTCCTTTCCATATAGTAAGTTCTTGTGGTCCTCTAAGAGCGTACTAAGGTTCTTCTCGAGTCTAATCTGAAGCTCATCAAAGAGCTTTTCTCTCCATGTTGACCAAGCCTTTTCAGACTCGTAATCTGCATACTGCTTCATCCTTATCAGAGCATCACTCATTTTCTTTTGTTGGTTTAGGCTATTACTTTCATAATAATCACGCACCAATCTTGGGTTTTCATCTGCAAACTCTGCATCCAAGTCATCGAAGAAGCCCTTTAGTTCTTTCATGTTTTTCTGTAGTTCATCACAGCTAAAGCTGTAGAGCTCGATCCAGGGCACCTTGGTGTTTCTTGCAATTGCGTAGTCCAACGGTGTGGCGTCCTTGGTTTGAGCCAAGGTCTTGAATTCCACCGTGAAATCATCGTTGATATTCATGTCATCGAAGAACTCAATGGAAAGATCTTTCAAGAACTGTGTCAACGAAACCGGCTGATATTCTTGTTGCTCGGCTTCAAGCTCTTCTTGCTCGTTTGATGAAGCCAAAGGAATCTTTCTAGTGATCGAAAATTCAATATTCCCACCGTTGAGCACAGATTTTCGAATACCATCATTAGATGATCTTAGCGGTGTAAAGGACGACTTCAATTCGCTGGAAACACTCTGCTGCGACGAGGCAACCAGGTCGATGGGTTGAGATTTTTCAATGGAGATAGCTGGGGGTGGGATACTCGTGCTCTCAAGTGACATAGTTCTGCGTTTCTTCTTTGGAGTGAGCATATTAATTCTAGCTCGAAGGTCGTTTGTTGCAGCCTCTGACCCTTGGTGTTTCTTTCTCTTCGAAGACATTGGGGAGCCTGTCTCTGACGTGTGAGACATATTCGCTCTCAGAGGTGTATTGGTCCTTAGAACCGTCTGCGCTGGAGTAGGCGAGGAGATTCTTACTTCTGTTGGAAGTCTGGTTTCATCCATTGTGACCTCCATGGTGATCTCACCTGCTGTATAATCATTCTCGTTACTCTTCACAAGCGAACCATAGCTCTGAGTTTGGACCATCGTGAGGTCGGCATCGCGATGTTGAAGGATCTTCCCGTGTGCCTTTGTGTGCTCCATAGTGATATCCATGGTATTATCCGGCTCTAGTGAATCGTGAATGTCTCTGTTGATCATTGTATTCTGTAAAGTCACTCTCTCCATGGATGCATCCGCAAATCCTGTAAGGTCCATCGTCTCATTTGTAGCTTCTTCCTCGTCGTTCTCCACGCTGATAGCTATCTGTGGGCTTTGGAGATTAGAAACAATCGATTTCATCAGAGAATCTGTCAGCCCTTGTGATATTGGCTGAGTAAGCTCCATATCTATCTCTTCCTCTTGGTCGGCCTCTTCTTCCTCGCCAAACAGGCTCTTGATCGAGCCAAATGGTCGCTGGGACTGCGAGTTTATAGAGTCCTGTGAAGAGTTCTCTGTCTGAAGTGACATCTGCATAGACTCCTGTGTGTTCTCTGGCTGCGGTTGCGCCGACAATGATGGGTGAAGCAGCTGAATGTTACCCAGTGGCTTGGTGAGGTCCATGGTGTCATCGTCATCCTGGACGGCAGTTCCGTCGCCTGCGTGTCGCGTGATGCTCATGTCAATAGTTCCAGTGTATTCCTCGTCATTGTCATCGTGGATCTTAAAAGAAGGGCCTGCCTTCCTTGGGGAAGAGAAGACGTCCGTGGCATCTTCCATCTCAACGTCACTGCTATCGTACATAATCTCCTCGCCCTCGTACTCTTGGCTGTTTGCGTCAGACGGCAACGGAGAGAGCTCTCTTGGCGTGTGTGGGGCAAATGCGATGGTCTCTCTTCTCCTTGGCTGGCGAGACTCTGGTGAAACGGCTGCTGGTATTAAATCAATCTTGTGTAGTGTCACCTCTGGGGCAAAGGACACTCTCCTTCTGTAGGACTTCGCATCAAGCGAGAGACGGCCCGTATGGTACACATCTCTGAGGGGGATCGAGACTGTCATGTTATCGTCTTTCTGTGAGGTATTCTTTAGGATTCCTCTTCCGAATGACTCTCTTCTGTTCGAGATGGTGAGATCCTTTGCTCCCATCTCATCGATGTTCTCCTTCTCCAGCTCCGACTTCCCAGCACGATCATTCTGCTGCCTTTCCATGTTTGAATTTTCCCTGTTCTCAGTGAGGTGCTAGCTGAACTTCAGGCAGTTCTATCAAATTACCCTCTTTGTTTGTTGTTTTAGTGCGATCTTTGTTTACATTTGGCTCTGCGGTTTCGCGCCAGAAACATCCAAACACCACTTTTGTTGGCGTCGCCATGACAACGATTGGGTCAGTGCAGATCTGTGCATAACTTTCTAACAGTGGAACTTAACGGGACAGGAGCTAGCCCTACTTAAAGTCAATTGAAGTGGAGCGATGTTTTACTTATACTTACTAGAAGCTCTTTAAACACTCTCATTTTGAACAGTTTCATCACAAGATAATTCTAAAAGGCAATAAATAATGGTTCATATCGCAGCGTTGTCATGGCTCCCACGTAACTATATGGTACGAGCAACACCTCCTGAATTTTTTCAATTTTTGGCGGAGGCTCACAACTCTCAACCATGAAGATGGCCGATGAGGTGAGAGAACTATCTTTTGAACCAACTACCGGGGTAAAGCAAGAATGGCACAGGACTCCATTGTTCCAGTTGACCATCACGGTCCATCTTGTGTAGTCAAATTCTATGAAGATGACCTTCTTTTCGTTGGTCAGGGTCCTCTCTTAAGAGTCTTCAATTACAAAACTGGAGAAGTCATCGTATCAAAGAAGATCTTCAAGAGAAACAAAATCCACGGAATTTCTTTCCAAAGGGACACATTCGCCTTCCATGGTGGAAGATCCTTCAGCATGCTCTCTCTAGGTCAGATTATGGAGGATGAGGATCTTTTTAATGAAGAGAAAATGGTTCATGATTGGATCGTCGCTGGTGAGTTCAGTCACAATGGTCTTGAGCTCTTCCTCCTCACAGCACACAATGTTGTCCTTAGTATTGACTCTTTCTCCCAGACTCTACAGTGGGAGAAATCCATATATGGTGAGAAGTCTATTTTGTATTCTGGGTCCATTAAGGTTACCTCGAGACATGATGTCTACATCAACGCTGGTACAGTCCAAGGTCGTATCATCGTGTGGGATTTGTTTAAGGAGGAGATTAGACACTCCTTAACAGGCCATGAGGGTCCAATATTCAATGTTCATGTTAGTAGGAAGGACAAGTACATTGTCAGTTGTTCCGATGATCGTTCTATTAAGCTTTGGGACTTCAAGACAGGTGAGCTCCTGTCTACAGCCTGGGGTCATACTGCTAGAATCTGGAGATTAAGATTCTATGGTGAGGATGATGAATGTGTTGTCAGTGTCTCTGAAGACTTGACATCAAGAACTTGGGATATAACTGAAGAGAAGCAACTTGTACCAGTGCACACATACGATCTCCACACAGGAAGACATGTCTGGGGTCTCGATGTTAACCCAGAGGGAACTATCGCCGCTACAGGTGGTAATGACGGTAGAGTCAGACTGATAGATATTAACCCAAAGAAAGTTGAGATAGAGACAGAGAAATTCACGCTTGAAGATGTTGTTTCATCGGCTGGTGTGGACTATCAGGTTCAAAAGGGTGAATTGGTTAAAGGTGTCTGGCAGCTGGATGCAGGTCTCGTTATGATTACATCTCTTGGTGCTATCTTCTTTTACAAAAACTCAAAATGGACCTACCTTAGAACTGATGATGACTTTAGAAGCTTAACACTAACCAATGGCTTTACAAAGGAAAATGTAATAACCTTCACTAACAGTAAAGGACAAACTCTTTTCTTGAAGTTTGACAATGCTGGCCATATCTCAAAGGAGCACAAGATCCTCACAGAAATGTCTAAGTGTGTTAACGCAATTTCAGCTCAATCTGGTGAGAATCTATATCTCCTGGTTGAGTCTCCAAATAAGAAGGAGAAGCTTACACTCTATCAATTCAACGGGGATTTAGAAATCACAAAGACCACACATATTGAAAACCCATCGACTTTTGTTACAACATGCCTTGAAGTCTCTAATGATCTTGTTTACATTGGATTTAGACTCAGTTCTTTAGGAATTTATGATTTACACACTGGTGAACAAAAGGCTTTCATCAAGAAACTTTCATTAACTGATACCGTCACCGGTATTCGTTGCGTTGAGAACACTGCTGAGAGCTCTCTTTTAGTTATCACCAACCGTGATGGATACTATATCTACTTAAGATATGACAAGAATTCATACTCACATAGACTACTCCATGCTAACAATGCCAGAAAGGGATTCCTTGAGGGATCCATGGATATCAACAACGAACTTATTATCTTTGGTTTCAAGTCTAATTACTTCTATATCTATAATGAATCTAGAGAGTACGAGATTGCATATGATAACTGTGGAGGTGCTCATAGACTATGGAAGTTATTCTATGAAGAAGGCTCATGGAAGCTCATATATGTCCGTGACAGTGTTTTACACATCAGAGTTATTCCAAAGCCATCTGTGCCATTGCTCTTAAGTGAGGGAACACATGGTAGGGAGACTAGAGATATCTCAATATGCCCTAAAAAGTACGATGACAAGAGAGCCTTATATATTACAGGTGGTGAAGAGACATTGCTCAAGCTCGGCACCGTTGAACTTGAGACTGGTTCCATTAAGCATGACTGGGTTATTAGAAAGCACACTTCTGGTTTGCAAAAAGTTAAGTTCCTTAGTGACAATTTGATTGCCTCTTCCTCTGCAAGGGAAGAATTCTTCGTTTGGAATGTTGATCAAAGTTATAAGTATCCATTAATGGGCTTAATTGGTACTTTGGCACCTTCTACGAATAACCCAGATCTGAGAATCATGGACTTTGATCATCTTTTTGTCTATGAAGAAGATGTTGTGAAGGGTATTTTATTCTGTAACGTTTACTCAGACTCCACAATCAAGGTATTCTACTTTGATTTGACTTCAAACGAGTTTAGTCCCGTTATCTCTGGTCGTTATAAGACTTGCTGTCTTTTGGACGTCAAATTATTATTACGCAATGATCAAGTTCTTATTGTCACTGGTGCTACCGATGGGCATTTGTCACTCTGGGATATTACATCAAAGATCCCATACGGTATTAATGGAGATAAGCTACATTATCAAAGCTCCATTGAGGAGAAGGAACTCCCAGAGCCAAAGGTTACTATTGCTGTTCACCAGAATGGTATCAAGAGCTTCGAGATCATCAACCGTCAAGGAGATATTCTTGTTATCACCGGTGGTGACGACAATGCTCTTGGGTTATCTAAGTTCACAATTGGTTCTGGTGAGCCAAAAGCAGAGGTCGTATCTTTTATCCCAGATGCTGCCTCTTCATTAATCACCTCCTTGTCTAGTATCTCCAATGAGAGAGTTCTTGCCATTTCAGTGGATCAAGTTGTCAAGCTGTGGAGTTATGCCAATGAAGAGCTGATCTGTTTGGATAAGTGCTACACTTCTGTCGCTGATACAGGATCGTCTGATGCTGTGCAGTTCGATGGTAGAGAGTTTGCATTGGTTGGTGGTGCTGGTCTTTCATTCTTTGAAATTAAGTAAAGCCACATAATGAAAAGTCATAAATAGAAGTATAATTAGATGATCGCATATTTGTATAAACTCTACTAATGTAAGGATACAGTTGGAATATATGTATTACATGAGAGTTCAGCTCTGTTGATGATGTCAACCGGGTCACATCATCTCTATTTCTTTCTCCTTAAAAACGGTTCTCATTTCGATGCTTGGTAAAGTGCAATATGTACAAGTGAAAATGAATCCCCGTCTAGTTATACGACAGTTGAGATCGTCTGTACGCTATACGTGAATGAACTGAAAAAAAATTTGGACAAAATAAAAATAAAAGTGGTCATAAATATGTCGTTGAATGTGAGATATGCTCAGCCTTGACGCTGTTTGTGTTTCTTATTGGTCTTGCAGTAAACGTAGACACGGCCTTTTCTTCTAACAACATAGCAGTCACCACAGAGCTTCTTAACGGATGTTCTGACTTTGAAACCTCTAGCGAGCATTGGCTGGACGAAGCCAAAACCACCGCTCACGGCTTGTCTCGTAAGAAGTGATGTGGCCTGTGGGCGTGTCACAAAGGATGTCAGTGTTCTGAAAAAGCTCATCTTATTGTGTGGAAAGGTATAAAACACTCAACACTTCTAACAAAATGCGTTGATCGACTCCCGATGTTCTCAAACTTTTCAGCTTTGTCCGTACAATGAAGATGTGGTAAGAGCCACATATCAAACACATTCGCGCTAAATTTAATTTTCAGAACATCCGAACACCACATGTTTACAATTGAGCACAACAAAAGAGAAGGGAGAGCAGTGCTAAAGGGCCCATTGCTTTTATGTTTTCTCAAAGGATTAAACAATTACGAAAATGGAGAATTGGAGGGAGTTATCTCTGAACCCCTTATTACGTCCTCCAAGGGACCCCAATTCGCCAGTGCAGTCTGTGACGTGCACGATGTTTGACGAACAGAGCGATCTTATCTGGGCCGGAGACTCTTCAGGCTACATCGCTTCTTATGCTGATACAAACATGGTGCCATATACAAGGTTTCCAGCCCACGCTGGGCCTGTCCAGCAGATGATCTCTCACCACAAAGGTGTTCTTTCCACTGACGGTGAGACATTGAGACTTACCAACAGACGTGGTTTAATGGTGTTCAACTACTCCAGCAGTGATTTCCCAGAGTTTGCAGATATTATCAGAATCGCTCTCACTGGCCCAAATGAGGTTCTCTTGGCAACTTCAGCTGGACTGGTGAAGTTTGATACATCGAAGAGCATAATCCTCTCGGTGCTGCGATATACCCCGGCTGTGTCATTAATGGCATCCAACAAACGTCATGTTGCAATTGGTACGGAAGACGGTACCGTTGATATATATGAGGTTAAGACTGACACTATTATTACCACTTTCACTACCAACTCAACAACTTTATCCGATATGGATCTGAAAGAGCAGACCTTGGTCACATGTGGTGTAACGAAACGTCATAACGTATACAGCTGTGATACCATTGTCAACGTTTTTGATCTTCGAACATTAAGATCAGTGGCTCCAATCCCATTCCCCGGGGGTGCCTCTTTTGTTAGGCTTCATCCAAAGCTTCCGAGTGTGTGTTTGATTGCCTCTAAAGCTGGACACATGCAGTGCGTTGATATGTATGACACAGCGAGAGCATCGATGTTCCAAATAGACGTTGGCCCAAGAATCCTTTCGTTTGAGATCTCGTCGACCGGTGATTTTTTGAGTGTCGTGGATGCATTTTCACTGCACCACCTTTGGGCACATAACCCAGAGCACTCTACAATGTCCAATAGAGCACCTTTAGAGTCAGGCACATTACCGGAAATCAATCCTCATCCGGTCAGTGTTGATGAAGATATGCCATTGAATAAGATAGGTATGCCTTACTATAAGGAGACACTTCTCTCCGCATGGCCTGCACAGACGGTTTTCAAGAGTGCTGGTACAGTGTCGAAGCCAATTGATCAGTCCATAATTGCCTCTGCAATTCCAATTGCCCCTGGTATCCTAAGAGCACCATACGATAAGGACAAGTACGGGAGACGTAACCAGGCAAAGAAATACGTGGCTGTGGGCTCCCACGGCTCCGCTGGTAAATTCTTGAGTTCAAAGACAGTTCCTAAGAGACGTAAGAGCCAAAGTGGAGAAGAGAACGTATTCGAGTTTAAGTCAGATGAAGTAAACAGAGTACCGAATGCTTTCAAGAAATTGGAAATTCTTTACTCAAGATTTGGTATTGACGATTTTGACTTTGATTTCTACAATTGTACAAATTTCTCGGGTTTGGAATGTCATGTCGATAACTCCTATACCAATGCTTTCCTCCAACTTTATAGGTTTGTCCCTGAGATGTTCAACTTTGCCGTTGGTAACTTGGCTAATGAGGACTTAGAACCCGACTCCCTCTTAACAGAACTGGGCTACCTGTATGATATGCTTTATAAAGCGTCGGGCAAACATTACCGTGCTACAAACTTCCAGCATACCCTATCGTCTATCAAGGAAGCTATGGACATGGGACTTCTGGAGAGAGACGTGAATGCCGAAGGTATCAAAACTATTCCAAACTTGGTTGACAGAAGTCACTGGTTTAACCTTTTCCTCTTGGAGAGACTAAAATCTGATGAGAAGAGAAGTAAAGCGAAGCTTGGCTTACAACCAGCATTTGAAAGATTCTTTGGAATTGAATTCCAACGCCAGAGAACTCGTATTTACTCGAACGAAAGTCACACGGAAATGGCCATCCATTCATTGCTTGATATCAAAGCACCACGTGATATGAGAATGCCACAATCGTCGCGTCCATCTATCATTGAGTACATTGAAGCAGCTATGAATAGAGTTGAACAAGCTCAAGTGCGTGATCCGTCTTCGCCTTTTGTTATTCAAGAGTCTCGTCGTCAAACCGTTGTTTCGTTACCACCTGTCATCTCTTGTAACTTAATCTTATCACCCGACGATAAACGTTCTATTCGCTCTACGCCTGGTTGGTTAAAGACGAAGTTCTATGCCGCATGGTCAGATAAAGGCTATTATCTCTCGAGTAATGTAAAGCACTTGTCGTCTATGAGAGACTATGTTCAGGAGTATGAACTTGTTGGTTTTGTTGCTGAGATCTCTGGTGAAACCGACAAGGATACCCATTTGGTTACATTTGTCAAAGTATACGACGAACAAAATGATGCTACCAATTGGTTCTTATTTAATGATTTCCTTGTGATTCCAATTCCAGAAGAAGATGCCCTTAATGTTTCATATTGGTGGAAGACCCCGGTTACACTTGTGTACCGTAACACTTCAAATCTACCAAATTTCCAGTTTGATGCTTGGAGAAATGGACTCAATGATGAGATTTTATACCGTGATCACTTTGCAGCTGGTACTCGTGAATCTAAGAGGATTGAATATGAATTATTAACAAGACAGGAAGCACCACAACCTGGCTCACTTGTTGCAATTGATACTGAGTTTGTTACTATTGAAGAAGAACACTTCGAATTGAAGAGTACTGGTATGAGATTACTGTTGAAGCCAAGTAACCAAGCATTAGCTCGTGTCTCTGTGCTTAGAGGTGACGACGGAGAGAAGTTTGGAGTTCCATTCATTGATGATTGGGTTTTCATTAAGGAGAACATTCATGACTATCTAACGTCATATTCAGGTATTGAACATGGAGACTTAGATCCAAAGACAAGTGATAAATCTCTTGTTACACTCCAAGTTGTTTATCGTAAATTATGGTTATTATTGAATCTGGGATGTGTGTTTGTTGGTCATGGTTTAACCAAGGATTTCCGTACAATTAACATTAGTGTTCCACCAACACAGGTCAGAGATACTGCAGTTTTCTTTTACAAAGGACAGCGTATTTTATCACTAAGATTTTTGGCATATATTGTTTTGGAGAAGAAAGTTCAAGAGGGTAATCATGATTCTATCGAAGATGCTCACACGGCATTGCTTCTTTATAAAAAGTATCAAGAATTCAAGGAGGCTGGTAACTTTGAAGAAGTTCTTGATTATATTTATCAGGAGGGACAAATGATGAAATTCAAACCACCTGGTGAAGACTAAATTGTATAAATAAAAAGATATAAAAAAATGAAAAAACATTATAATTAAAAGACTGTAGCAATACACTGTTTTTAAGAGACCTGATCCTCCGTATGTCTTATTGCTGCGAGGTCAATTCTTCTATTCTCTGGTGAGTTATTAGCTCTATCAACTGCCCTTGTTGTAGGGGCCACTGGCGATCTCAGGACGTTGTTCCCAGTGTTCATTATCCCAGAATATGCTGAATGCTGAATTGATGATCTTTGCTGTTGTTGTAATGTGAAATTTTGACTTTGTGGTCTTTGTGACTGTGGCCGAGAAATCACCGGTGTGTGGTGATCTGCCTGGATCCAAAGTTTCATTAATTTTGATTGGATCTCGTCGTTTTTAAACTTTTGTACTCTCTCTGAATTAACACTCGTTAACTCATTTGACTTCTTTCTCGTCTTGCTGATATTTGACCTTTTTATAGCTTCATTTATTGGGTTTAGAAATCTTCGAACATTCATAAACTCTCTTGACACCCTTTCAAACTCTCGTCTGACTTGTGGGGTCACAACGTTTGTGTTCTTTATCATTGATAGATCAAACATGCTGTTTTCACGTTGTAGCCAAAGTTTCTGCTGTGTTCGAGTCTCGATGTTCGATGGCCCACTTCTTATAAACTGACTGAAGTTCGGGGTCTCTAAAGGCGTGGAGGCGGTGGATGAGTCACGTGGCTTCTGCTTGGTTTCTCCTCTTCTGTTTGCTTCAGCTTTAAACGAAAGCATCGATGAGGATTCCTGTGACTGTGCCATTGAGTGAATTGTAAATTGCTTCAAGGAATTATTCAGCTCAGACATTGGCTTACCGTTAGCAATAGTACCACTGATGTGGTCAGTTGAATGGATGTACTGCAGCTGATCCTGCTTGATTCCCTCGGGAAGCAGTGAGTTATGGAATGGTGCAATGTCACTGAACTGTCTTACAAGTCCAGTTGATTGGGAGAGGATCATGTTCTGGTAATACTCCTGTTGAGATGGCTCTTTGTTACTCAAGTCTTCTTCTAGTGGGTTTTTGATTTCGTTCTGCGCCAATTGCTTCGAGTCAATGAACGATTTCTTTGGTGAGTCTTCCTGTGAAATGGAGTTCTTATGAGAGAACTGCGGTGGTGCTCTGTAGCTGAAAGATTGCACTGGTGGTGATGGAGCTTTTTCAGGTAAAGTTTCAACTTCTAGCCCATCGTCGCTGAAATTATCGACTTCTTCCTCTTCCTCTTCCTCCTCCTCCTCTTCTTCTTCTCTTCTCTCTCCTTCCTTATCCTCGTCAGAGGACTCATGGAAATCAATCACAACTTTTGATCTTGGAACATGCTGGTGTGAACGTGTCCTTGTTAATGGGTGTAGGGACGACAGTTTAGTCAAGCTTCTGTTCCTCTTGAAAGTGTCACTGCTCCTTGAACGGTTCAGTAAAGGCCTCTGTTGTAGTTGCCCACCGATCTTAACATCTTCTGAACTTGTAATACGTCCTAGCTTGTTAAGATTACGACCATACGAAGCTGAACGGGAATGCGTAGGTCTAACAGCGAACTGCTTGGTCTTCTGCTGTTTGGAATTTTTCATCTTTCTATTGTCTCCTTAGAAACTTTCCTCTTGGACCTCAAGTTTGTTATAAGGGGCTCTTTAAAGCTGTCTTCTCTATCTTCGCCACCCCCTTGGTCATCATTAAGTACCGTAGAGAGCACTTTCCCTAATTGAGCACATGACCTCGGGAGTCACGTGCATATCACGTGACTTGACGTGGAAGTAGTGGATGTCTTTTCTTTCCTCGCTTTTGTTCAAAGTATCCCTTACTTAGTTCAACTACAATAGAAGAAATGTGCTTTGACAATATCGAGCTTGACTCGTTTTCTACTCCAAATTGCGCTATTCATCGAGTATAAAAGGAATGAGATATGGAAACACCCAGACACCACCGCAACGCCCCTCCCCCTCGCCTCCACGCCCCCTAACATAAAAAATATGACACCAAAACGAACTAATCCCCGGTTTATCTACAACGAAAACTAACAAATTTTATATAAAGGAGCATGAATTTGCACGAAGTTGGAGATTTTTATCTAAACAGGCTTGTCAGCCCAACACAAAAGTCCAATGGAATTCAGAGCAACGGGTTTGCCCGAGCTGAGTCCACCGGTATGCCCGGTTCTCGGGTGAGAGTTTTACTACTTGATAAATACACAACGAGTGTTGTGTCCTTGACTGCGACCCAATCGGAGCTTCTGGAGCATGACATTTACCTGATCAATAGAATTGATAACACCTCGAGGGATGCAATGCGTCATTTGAAGTGTATTTGCTACATTAAGCCATGTGATGAATCCATAAACCATCTTCTTGATGAACTGAGAAATCCAAAGTACTCCAATTATGAAATTTATTTCAACAACACAATTACCAAATCACAGCTGGAAAGATTGGCTGAGAGCGACGACCTTGAAGTTGTCACGAAAGTTGAAGAGCTGTTTCAGGATTATCTGACCATTAACAAAGATCTTTTCACTCTTGGTATTAATCCACCAAAGCAAAAGATCTATGGTGACTCTAAAGAAACATGGCAAGGGCTTGCATTCAACAAGTCTGTACAGGGGCTGTTATCTCTGCTATTATCACTGAAGTGCAAGCCTGTGATTCGCTACGAAGCCAATAGTAAAATGGGATCCAAACTAGCAAAGGAAATGCTGTATAACATTGAGAAGACACATTCGTCACTATTTGACTTCAAGCTGAAAGATACGCCACCTTTGTTGTTGATTTTGGATCGAAAGAATGACCCAATAACACCGCTTTTAGTACCGTGGACGTTCCAAAGCATGGTTCATGAACTAATTGGAATCGATAATAATACTGTTGACCTATCAGCAGTTCCTGGTATATCTGAAGACCTGAAGAAAGTTGTCTTGAGCTCAAAGCAAGACAAGTTTTTTGAAGAGGCGATGTTCTTAAACTTTGGAGACCTTAGTGATAAAATCAAAGACTACGTTTTCCAATATAAGTCCAAGACTAAAACTTCAAAAGATATCTCCACAATTGAAGATATGAAGAAGTTTATTGAAGAATTCCCAGAGTTCAAGAAATTGTCTGGAAACCTATCAAAACATATGGCATTGGCTTCAGAGCTTAATAGACTTATAAATAAGCTGAGACTGTGGGAAATCAGTGAACTGGAACAGAATATGTCATGTCACGACCAACATAACGCTGCTGTTCAGGATTTAGAGAACTTGTTACTGAATAAACCAGATCCTCAAAACCCAGTACAAAGATCACCAATCTCTGAGGACTCGAAGATCCGTCTTGTTTCTCTATATGCTCTTCGCTACGAGAAGCACTCAAACAATCAAATCGCTAAATTTAAATCAATCTTGAAAGAACAAGGAGTTGCTTTATATAAGATTGATATCATTGACTATCTATTGCAGTTTGCTGGTTCGTCACAAAGATTAGAAGATGAGCAAACAATTTTTGATAAAGCTGCATCAAATTTCATTGCAGGTTTCAAAACGGTTCATACTCAAGACAACATCTACATGCAACATGTTCCAAGACTGGAGAGTATCTTGGGGAAAGCTGCTCGTGGTAAATTATCAGATCGTCATTTCCCGGTATTATCACCATTTGAGTCAGAATATCCAAATTTAGCAATGGAAAAAGCTCAGGATATCTTTGTCTTTATCATTGGTGGTGTGACTTATGAAGAAGCTCGTATTGTACATGATTTGAATGCGGTTAATAAAGGAGTAAGAATAATCCTTGGTGGTACAAATATTCACAATACTCATAGCTTTATGGAAGACATCGAAGACGCAGGCTCAAGATGGCCAAGAGCTACAGCTGGAGAAAGACTACAACAAAGAATGAACTGAATAAATAGTAAATATAAATTTCATCTCGTCATATTATTACTAGTACTCTCATAAAAATTAGACCGAAAAAGTACCAAAAACCCAAACACCATCCGCACACCAGGTTTGTCAGGTTGAAACTTATAAATATAATATCAGTTACAATAGGGAAGATTATAACTGTAATTTGTTATCATTATATTGTTTATTGCTCAATTAGTATCCTAATAGTAGCGATTCAGTCTTAATTCTAATTTTTAAGAGAACATAAGAAAATGGGAGTCTTTGTAACGTTTTTAATTTAAAAATGGTAATCATCACTACGTTTTAGTCGAAATATTATGCCCCTATATACATCTATAATATATGAGCTAGACGTATATTATAAGTACTAGCTAGTATAAGTATAAGTAGTACTAGTAATCGACATAACTATAAGTTGCTAATTTTGAATACAGAATGGTATTATTGGATATCGATAATGAAACTTGAGGTTCATTTTGATTATAGATATCTTTATCTGTTACTTGACCTAGGAATAGCGAGCCAGTGAAAGAGTTTCATTAATTGACTGCTAGGGAAAAACCCTGTATAACGTGGTCTGTAGATAATAAGGAGCCACTGGGAACCTACGTCGACTTAATTGCAGTTCAAATTCTATGAGTTCAATACAAAAGTTCATAGTACAAAAAATTATATATAGAGTGCGGGATTCCAGTCCCATCTGACAATCAATAAACTTATTTATCACCATATTTACCAAACTTTTGTTCCCATAAGAGTAACTTCCTCGTTAGCGTATCCATCTCTTGTAAGCTTCCCGTATAATTTTCAAATAATCCTTCGATTCTCTTCTTACTCAGGTCATCGTCGACATACTTGGTCAACTCATCCTTTTCACTCTGTTCTGAGGCTATATCCACCTGTGTACGTCCAATGAACTCCAATATAGCCGCAACACGGCGACGCATCTCATTAAGTGTAGTACGTTGCTGTGGTAACCTAGGTTTAGTTGGCTTATTGAAGTCAATTTTGGAGTCCTTCTCCTTTTGTGCTGGTCTGTTCATGGTTTTGGTTCTCTTCTGTTTCTTTGCCTTGGACGTCGTGGATTGTGATTCTGATGCTGATTGATCAATCTCTGGGCTATCTTTTTTCAGTTTCGCTGATCTGTAAGAAGCGGTGGTCTTTGATGTATTAGCGTCAATCATTGATTCATCAGCATCGATGGATTCTTTTGTATCGTCAACGCCTGTATCGTCAGCATCGTCGTGTTTACGTCTTTTATTCCTCGAGGATCTTCCGCTGCTCTTTTCCTTTTCATCTTCAGATTTGACATCGGTCTGGTTAGCATCTTTTTTACTCTCTTCCATCACCCGTTGGATCATTGCCTCGTAACGAGCATCCTGCGTGGCACGCTCCCTTCTGTTTCTCTTTGAGAGTGATGATGATTCCAGTTCATCTTCAGTTGGTGTATTGGAGCTTTTCCCAGTGTTTGAGTTGTTGGAGGCTGCCGAAGCTGTACGCCTGTTGGCCTTTCTTGTGGACTCCTTGGGCTGAACAGGAAGATATTTCGACTTCTTCTCACCGTTTTTAATACTGATGGAGTGCAATTCCGGACGACACTGCTCACACCAGTACTTCTCTGGAACAGTGACGCTAATGGATACACAGAAGCCGTGCTGCCATACTGAGCATTTTTCACACTGAATAAACAGCCCATCGGCATCCGGTGGGTCGGCCTGACCACAGATACAGCGAGTCTCTGCCTCTTCCTCGTCCACTTCTTCATCTTCCTCTTCGTCAAGCTCATCTTCAGGCCCAGCTTCCTGAGTCGGCAGTAGGTCAGACTCTTCAGCACTCTCCACGGCACTTCTTGTGGAGCGTGCACCAGTCTTTCTCGGGGTCCTCTTGTCCGTCCTTGTACTTCTCAATGCAGGCATATTCTTGGGGTTTTATCTATGAACCAAATGCTTGATATGCCCTTATGACACTTGCAAGCGTAGGAGGAGGGGATCTGCTAGCGAGAGAGCCTTCCCCTTCAAAAGCTTACAATCAGGGAGGCCGCGAAAAGATCATGTTCGCGATCAGAGCTGAAAAAAATTAAATAAAATAAACACCAGAAAACTCCCCGATTAGGAAACTGTAGCTTTTTACAGTGTTTTTAGGGGTTTCACCTGTCATTTTTATCGTATCTCGCTGGGTAGCTGATCAGTTCAAATGGATTAAAAGAGAGAACACAGTAATTAATTAATGCTAAAGGCTAAAATAGTCCTATCCGGAAGGCTTATTTGTGAGATAGGAAAAACTGAAAAAATTGAAACGTGGATTTTTCCGGTTCCGGAGAAGGCTGTCGGAGAAGGGTCGTCGGAGCAGACGCCGTCGGCCAAAAACAGAGGGGGCGCTTACGACGCCTGCAATATGCATCATTTTTTTTTTTCCAGCAGCCTCACTGTTTAGATGTGCTATAAGTCCGCTTTGCCGTGCCATGGTATGGCAATCCATTTATTTCCTATAATAATTATCTTTTAATACTTATTCTCTATCTAATATATCTGGAGTCTGGGGAAGTGCTTTATCTTCTTTATCGTCCGTTATTGTCAAATGTTATTAAAAGTTTTTCCCGTGACAGCTTCACTTTGCGTATCGGACTTTTGCACTTTTCTTTTTTTTTTCCCTAAAGTTCTTTCAAAGCCCTTTCTTTAGAAGGAAGCCACATATTTTCTGAAGTATCTTGAAATATCCTGCTACTAAATTTTTTCCCCGTTACTGTTCACCAGCTCTCTGTCTCAATAACCCAAACCCAAACCAAAATGTCTTTTACTGAGAAGGGCTCAAAAGAGTCCCTTCATGAATCTACACATTCTGATGGCAACAGTTCATTCATCTCCAAATTAAAGTATTCTTTTGCTCGTAATGAGCCTAAATTCGATGAGGATATGCTGGCTACGATGGATGAGCAACAGCGTCGTAACTATATCCTTGCCAACCAACCTTTCAGACATGCAGCTTTGAAAGCTAGACATTTACAAATGATTGCAATTGGTGGTACACTTGGTACTGGTCTCTTTATCGGTCTTGGTTATTCCATCGCAGATGGTCCTGGTGCTTGTTTAATCGGTTTCAGTATTGTTGGTGTAGGTATTTATTGTGTTATTCAAGCAGGTGCCGAGATGTTAGTTGCTTATCCAGTGAATGGTTCCTTTGCAGCTCACGTCACAAGATTTGTTGACCCTGCTTTAGGTTTCACAATTGCTTCAAACTATGCTTTATCTTGGTTAATTTCTTTACCTTCAGAACTGATTGGTGCAAGTATGACTGTGTCTTATTGGAACTCAGATATTAGTCCTGTTGCTTGGGTTGGTATCTTCTGGGTATTTGTTGTCTCTGTTAATTTGTTTGGTACCCGTGCTTTTGGTGAATCCGAATTTTGGTTATCCATTATTAAAGTTATTGCCATTTTCATCTTCATTATCATTGGAATTGTGTTAATCTGTGGTGGTGGTCCAAACAACACTACTGGTTATATTGGTGCTAAATACTGGCATGACCCTGGTGCTTTTGTTAAGCCTGTTTTAAAATCCATTTGTTCAACATTGATTTCTGCCGGTTTTGCATTTGGTGGTTCAGAGTTATCTATTTTATCTGCTGAATCAGAAGCCAGATCAATTGCAAGAGCTACCAAACAGGTCTTCTGGAGAATTTCATTATTCTATATCACTACAATTGTCGTCATTTCATGTCTTGTGCCATACACTGATGACCGTCTCTTGGGAGGTGAAACCTCTGAAGATATCACTGCCTCACCATTCGTTATTGCTTTATCTAACACTGGTTCATTCGGTGTTAATGTTTCCCACTTCATGAATGCAATTATCTTGGTTGCTGTGTTGTCAGTTGCCAATTCTTGTATCTTTGCATCATCAAGAGTTATCCAAGCTTTAGGTGCATCTGGTCAATTACCAAAAATCTTTGCCTACATTGACAACGAGGGACGTCCATTGGTCGGTATTGCAGTTGCAGCTATTGTTGGTCTCTTATGTTTCGTTGTGGCCAGTGCTAATGAAGACACCGTTTTCACTTGGTTGTTCTCTTTATGTTCCATTTCTTCATTCTTCACATGGGGATCTATTTGTGTTGCACACATTAGATTCAGATTTGCTTTGAAAGCACAGGGAAGAAACACAGATGAATTAGGATACAAAGCTACATTAGGTATCTGGGGTTCATTCCTTGGTGTTGTCATTCTCGCTGTGATCATCATTGGTGAGGTATGGATCTCTATTTGGCCATTAGGCGAATCAGCCGATGTCACCACTTTCTTCCAGAACTGTTTATCTATTCCATTAATGATTGTCGTTTGGTTAGGTTACAGAGTTCTCTCTGGTAAGACACTTGGAAGACTCTGGACACCACTGGACCAAATCGATTTGGATACAGGTAAAAGATACCCGGACGTCGACCTCTTATTACAAGAAAAGGCCGAACAAAAGGCAAAGTTACAGGCCAAGCCTTTATACTACAGAGCCTACGCTTTCTTCTGCTGAATAATACCAATTGTTTTTTCCTCTTACTATTTCCAAATTCGTAGATAAAGTTCTCCCATATGCACCGTTGTTTAAGAAACCTCGGTTAAAGAAGCGTCCAGCCTGTTTGTTGGGACTTCCTGTGCAGATATGTACGCCCCAACGTCTCACGTTATCTAACAGCAAGGAACAGTAAGAATAAAACTTAGCACTCATTTTTATCCAATTGAGAAGAACAAATAAGAATAAACAGCCCCAATTGTAAGTGAAGATATTCTGCCCCCAAAACAGGGTTCTTTATTACGAAGTAACTCCGTGCTTCGTGTGTGTGTGGCTTTCAAGCACAAGAGGCAGCAGTAAGACAATCTTACATTATAGTATGTATGTTATTTAAAGGGAATGTAGAGCATTAATGGCTATAGTCAAATGATAACAATCAAATGACAAGCAATTAAACCTAATCTCGTCTAGCCCTGGACGTACAAAGACTAAATTTTCTTTATTGTTAGCAGTAGGCCGGCTTATCTTTGATCGTAATCGGCCGAATTTTGCATTGTCGATTAAAACAGTTCTACCGCGTCCCATATAAAAACCCCAAAGATCCCCCACTCCCCCATAGACGATCTTTAAAGCACTTTACACGGCTTCATACTTGCAGAGATGAGCTTAAAGACAGCACTCGTCACTGGAGCAAACTCTGGTATTGGTAAGGCCCTGGTATTAGAGTTCCAGAAGCGCGGGTATAAAGTGTACGCTACGGACCTCAAATTCAGTGAAGAGACAGAGTCTGATTTTAGAGCTCTCAATGATCTCGTCAGTTGCTTGATCATGGACGTTACATCCAATGAGCAAGTCCGAAAAGTCAGAGATGCGGTGTCAGAGGAGAACGATAACAAGCTTGACATCCTTTACTGTAATGCTGGTCGTACAGAGGTTTGTCTTGCAGTTGATATGACAGATGACCAAGTCAGATCTCTTTATGAGCTGAACTTGTTTGCCAATATGCGTCTCGTTAGAGAGTTCTCCAAGATTATAGTCAACTCTAAGGGAGCAATTGTATTCTCAGGCTCTGTTACCAAAGGTATTCCACTACATTCCAATTGTCTATATACATCATCCAAAGCAGCGTTGGATCAGTACATTGCAGTGTTGCAGTGTGAGATGAGAAACTTCGGTGTGAAGGTTATTGACGTTGTTGGTGGATACATAAATACACCTATTTTAACGTCTGGAGTCGCTGCTGTTGCGCCTGGATCTGTCTTTGATTTCAAGGAATATACAGATATCTATGCCAAACGGTCAGAGAAATTGGGTAACGTTACACTCAATGCCATGGAACCAGACGTCTTTGTGAAAAGGGTATTGGACAAGGTCGAGAAGGCTGATGTTAACACACTGAGAATCTTCGAGGGCACCAAGGCAACAACTTTTGATTGGATAACTAAGATAGCACCTTCAAAGTCTTTGGCTGACAAGATGCTCAACATGTTTGGATTGAACTTTAACTATAGAAAACATTTAGATGAAAAATGAATACATAATGATTATCTACATGGCGATTTAAATGGAAAGGCAAATATAAATTAAAAACAAGTTATTTGTGTTTTATGTATCAAGCAGGTTATATAAAGTGGTGAATACCAAAATCAAATGAGAACTGAAAGTCATAAAAAATTCATACCATTAAAGCTCTCAGTCAACCTCCTCAACAGTTGGACCGTTATCTCCAGAAGATCCAGCGTCACCAGCACCTGGGAATCCACCTGGAGCACCTGGGAAACCACCTGGGGCAGCACCAGCACCTGGAGCACCACCAGATTGATAGAACTTGGTCATTATTGGGTTAGCAATACCTTCCAATTCCTTCTGTTTGTCCTTGTACTCCTCAGTAGAACCGGCTTGTGACTCATCTAACCAAGAGATGGTGGATTCAATCTCCTTGGACAACTTCTCGTAGTCCTCTTCGCCAACCTTCTCCTTGAATGCAGCTTCGGAAACGGTGTTCTTCAAAGAGTAAGCATATGCTTCTAAACCGTTCTTTGAAGCAACACGCTCGGCCTCTTGTTCATCTTCAGCCTTGAACTTCTCAGCTTCAGACACCATACGTTCGATATCTTCCTTGGACAATCTACCCTTATCATTGGTAATGGTAATCTTGTTTGTCTTACCAGTACCCTTCTCGACAGCAGAAACATTCAAGATACCATTAGCATCCATATCGAAGGTAACCTCAACTTGTGGTACACCTCTTGGAGCTGGTGGAATACCAGTCAACTCAAACTTACCAAGTAAGTTGTTGTCTTTAGTTCTGGTACGCTCACCTTCGAACACCTGAATCAAAACACCAGGTTGGTTATCGGCATAAGTGGAGAAAGTCTCAGACTTCTTGGTTGGAATTGTGGAGTTTCTTGGAATCAACTTGGTCATGATACCACCAGCTGTCTCAATACCAAGAGATAATGGGGCAACATCAAGTAACAACAAATCCTGAGTCTTTGTGTTAGAAGAATCACCAGTGATGATAGCAGCCTGGACAGCAGCACCGTATGCAACAGCCTCATCTGGGTTGATAGATCTGTTTGGCTCCTTACCATTGAAGTACTCGGAAACCAATTTCTGAACCTTTGGAATTCTGGTAGAACCACCAACAAGGACAATCTCATCAACTTGGGACTTGTCAATCTTGGAATCTTTCAACACCTTTTCAACAGGCTCAATTGTTGATCTGAACAGGTCTGCACATAACTCCTCAAATCTAGCTCTAGTAATAGAAGTGTAGAAGTCAATACCCTCATACAAGGAGTCAATCTCAATTGATGCTTGAGCAGAAGAGGACAAGGTTCTCTTAGCTCTCTCAGCAGCAGTTCTCAATCTTCTCAAGGATCTCTGGTTAGTAGTAATGTCCTTCTTGTTCTTTCTCTTGAACTCGTTGGCCAAGAAGTCAACAAGTTTGTTATCAAAGTCCTCACCACCCAAGTGTGTATCACCAGCAGTGGCTTTAACTTCAAAGACACCATCGTCAATGGTCAAGAGAGAAACATCAAAAGTACCACCACCCAAATCAAAGATCAAAACGTTGTGTTCACTTGTTCCCTTCTTATCCAAACCGTATGCAATGGCAGCAGCAGTAGGCTCGTTGATAATACGGAGAACGTTCAAACCGGCAATCAAACCAGCATCCTTGGTGGCCTGTCTCTGGGAATCGTTGAAATAAGCTGGAACTGTGACGACGGCATCCTTCACGGTAGTACCCAAGTAAGCCTCTGCAGTCTCCTTCATCTTACCAAGAACCATTGAAGAGATCTCCTCTGGTGTGAAGCTCTTTGTCTCACCCTTGAATTCAACCTCAATCTTTGGCTTACCACCGGAATTCACCACTTTGAATGGGAAGTGCTTAGCATCAGCCGTCACTTCTGGATCGTCAAACTTACGACCAATCAAACGCTTAGCATCAAAGACAGTGTTTTTTGGATTCATAGCAGCTTGGTTCTTAGCAGCATCACCAATCAATCTCTCAGTATCAGTGAAGGCAACATAAGAAGGCGTAGTACGATTACCTTGATCGTTTGCTATGATTTCCACACGGTCATTTGTGTAGTGGGCAACACAGGAGTATGTAGTACCCAAATCAATACCAATAGCTTTGCTCATGATTATTATAAAATATGTTTTTGTTTAATGTTATAGTTCACTTGAAAAGCAAAAGGGGTCTGAGCAATTGTTGGAACATTCACACCCTTTAAATAGTAGTGCGCAAACTTTCCAGAACTTTCCATGACGAGTGGGCAGAGCAATCTAAGAGAGCATTCGAGAGAAATCTAACATCTCCAGAAGGTTCTAGAAAAAACAGCTACAATCTCAATTGGGAAGGCCAAGGATCTTCTTACACCACAATTTATATCAAAGTGAGTTATTTTATTAGTCTTTAACTGTTTTATATCTTTTATAACCTCCACAGTTTTGATCTCTATAATTTAAGCTCCCCAGTCTCTCCGCGATTGCCGTTGTGTCAAAGTCACCTTACGCCAATGGAACCTCCTAGAACCTGGAGGCGAGCAAAAAATACACACACAAACGCACAGTGTCACATTACGAAGGCGGGATTGCTAGGACCACACATTGTGACGTAAGCGATTACATAAGCAGAAAGGTGTCCCACGCGACAGAAGTTTCTTGAAAAATTGAAAAAACATCAAATGGATCTCTGGCCGAGCGGTTTAAGGCGCTTGACTCAAGATCAAGTATCGTAAGATGCATGTGTTCGAATCACATGGGATTCATTATTTTTTAATTTTTTAATCTTAGAAATGGTACGGGCAACCGCACCATATAGTTTTCATTAAGTGGTTTAAACCCTTTTAATTCTTTTATTTTTTTTTGTAATAACAGAATAAATGGGACTTCAGCAGTTTTTTAATAAAAAGATCACGAGCATATTTCGACGCCATGGGAAAGGGGTACCCAAAAGACTGGCGATTGCACTCTCTGGTGGCGTGGACTCGATGGCTCTAACACATTTGGCAAAAGGGTTCTCTGTAGAGAATGATGTTAAACTGTTCCCTATAACTATAAATCACAATTTAAGGCCTACGAGTAAGATGGAGATATCGATAATAAGGAAACAGTTAGAGAAAATGGACCTATTGAGAAACTACCGTTGCATGGATATCCATCTTCAAACAGCTCCATTGACAGTCTCGGCAGCTGTAGCTAAAGACATTGAGGAAGAAGCTCGAGTTAAAAGATACGCTGCTATAAGTGAGGTTTGTTCCGGTCTTGATGTGGACAACATACTGCTAGGCCATCATTTAGATGATCAAGTAGAAACGTATTGTATGAGATTACTGAAAAACTCTGGGGTCTTTGGATTGGCTGGTATGCAAGAGTGGTCTAAAGCTCCAGTGAATATAAAACCTCAGAGGTTAGAGTTGATAAGACCGTTATTAGATGTTAGAAAGGAAAAATTATATGAGTACTGTTTGGAGAATAATATCGAGTGGGTCCAGGACTATACGAATTTCGATGAGAATTATGGACTGAGAAATGTTGTAAGGAAGTACTTACAACAGAATAAGAACATCGATGAGAGAATGCTCACAGGATACACTGCTGCTATGAAGTTCAACCATCGTACCGAGCTTAAAGTGAAAAGACTTTATGAGTCATTAAAGGGTGATATTAGTGAAAATACCGGAACCATTACAATTAAGATCCCTAAAGCTGAATTCAACAAGTATACCGATCTTGTAATTGCCAAACTTCTATTTAAGTTGTTATACCCAATTTCGCCTTCTAGAAATTATCATTATAGCTTCAATAAGTTGTTGGATGTCATTCCAAGATTAAGCCAACCTGGGACCTTTTCATTACTTCAACTACAATGGACCATGAACCAGAACGAGAACGATGTCATTCTCTCGGTCACGAGACAGACACCTTCTACACCAGTCCTCTATACGTTCATCTTGATGCCATATGAATCAACAGAGTATTTCCTGTTTGACAACACTTATTGGTTCAAAGTGTCTAACGATTCACCAGATGTTAAGCATTACACAATGAAGACATTAACACAGGACGATAAGTCATTGTTTAAAACCTTGCCAAGGGACTACAAATATTCGCATTATAAAAACACACCCGTTTTAGTGGATCATGATAGTAATGAAATTACTGCATCCCCGATTCATGAGAAATCTGACTTTATAGACTGGAAGTTGAAACAGAACATCTACACTTTTTAGACTCATAAACGCACATATTTATTAAAGCTCAACAATGACAGGACCGTCCTCGTCGTCTTCCACGAGTCCTTGTACGTTGATATGGAATCTTTCCATAAGCATGAATTTCAAGTCTATCGTCTTCCTTACAAGCTTATGTAGCCTCAAGTCTTTTAGATTGTAGTCAAACTCTCCGACAGCGACTTCGAAGAAGTCATTGTCGATGAACTCACTTACATAATCATCTGGGATCTTCTTTAGCATCAAACACAATGTTTCTAGGAATTCTTCAAAAAATGAACACCTTCTTTTAGCAGAGTCTTGACAGTAGAATAAAACTCTCATGAATTTCAACCATTGCATTGCACTGCTGTAATTAGCAAATATTACCATGCTCACGTATGCCAGTTGGAACTCTCCCAATAAGAGAGACTCATTACCATTGTAATTGACACTTATCATATTCTCCAAGTACCAAGATTTATCTATACCATCATGGGTCTTCTCACTTGGTGTAGCATTAGGACGTACTGTTCTCTTTAAGTCGATCGGTACATATTTGATCTCTTCATCACTTTGATCTATGATGGAATTGACAATCGGATCGTTCGAGACAGTGTCCCCTCTCAGTTCAGCACTTTTCCTTATAGCCTCAAGGAGTATGTTGTTCTCATCTGTCGACGTCAGCACAGAGTCCATCCGGTTGTGTTCTGTGGGGAGAATGTACTCCAACTGTCTTGGCTGGATGTATCGGCTCAGTGAGAGCCATTGCTGGTCCTCCGGTGATGAGACCATGTAAGGGTAGTACTTCACAAGGTTTTCTTTCTCTTTATTAACATTCAAATCACCGACTTCATCGTCTATCAGCATCTTCTCCTCTTTCGCATCCCAATAGATGACATGGACATCACCGTCTCTAGCATCAAAGAAGAACCCCGACCGTACACTCGCATCATCAGCAGCCCAATGGATAACGTGAACACCGGGTACAATGGCCTTAACACCACGTAACAGCTCGTTGGAGTTAAAGAACTGGAGATCAATACCAACTATCCACCCACTAGGGACATTACAGAAGATCACCGTTGTTAAAGGCGGAGAAGACATCTTTATATACTAGGGAATTTATGCAAATGCAAAGCTCATCTTCGGTGTAGTACGCGTCGCGCCCTTTTGTAGTTTTTGAAAGTTTTTGATCTATAGCGATGAGTTCAACCTAAGCTACAAACAACAAGCACACTAAAAGAGATGTCTAAGCAAATAGCAGCAGGAATCACAGGCGTTGGGTTCTCAGCAGCCATCGCAAACTTCTTTTGGGGAAAATCTGCTTCTCCATCTGCCACTGACTCACCAACATCAACCTCATCTTCATCAGCTTCTCTGCCTGTTTCTCGTCCAGCTTCAGCTCCTCTGTCCAATGGGTCGCCAGTGAACCCTTCTGAGTTCTTTAAATACGGCTTCCCGGGCCCAGTGCATGATCTGAACACCCACCAAGAGTTTGTATCGTGCTACGACCGTGCCAAGCGTAACCCTTACTACGTCGTGGAGCACATCACACCGGACTCTCTCAAGCGTAAAGGTGACACAGATCGTAAGAAGTCTGTTTTCAAAGAAGACGAAAGAATCCCACAAACTTTCAGAGCTCAGCTTAGAGATTACTTCCGTTCAGGCTATGACAGAGGACATCAAGCCCCTGCAGCCAACGCTAAGTTCTCTCAACAGGCGATGGATGAAACTTTCTATCTTACAAATATGTCCCCACAAGTAGGTGCCGGTTTCAACAGAGACTATTGGGCTCACTTTGAGTTCTTTTGTCGTGATATGACCAAGGTCTACCCCTCCGTGCGCATCGTTACTGGTCCTTTGTATCTTCCAAAGAAAGGTCCAGATGGTAAATGGCGTGTGACTTACGAGATGATCGGTAACCCACCAAACATTGCTGTTCCTACCCATTTCTTCAAGCTGATTGTTGGTGAGAAACCAAATGGTGATCTTGCGGTTGGTGCTTTTGTTATGCCAAACGATATCATCAACAATAACACTCCCTTGCAACAGTTTGAGGTTCCTGTTGAAGCATTAGAGAAGTCATCTGGTTTAATGCTGCTTCGAAACGTTCCAGACTATAAGAAGAAGCAGCTATGCAAAGAGGTTAAATGTGAAATCACAGTCAGAGAGTTCAACGACTCTGTCAAGCAGTTACCTCCAAAGAAAGACATGCTTCTTTTGCCTCCACCAAAATAATTACAAACCATGCATATTCACATTATTTAGAAAGTCATTAATTACTATAGGGATAGACTATTTACAGTAGCACCTCTTACCATTTATCAGGGATATCCTTTAATACACCGTTTTTGACAAACTCAACTGACCCTTGATCCCATAAAGACTCAAACTTGTCAGAGTCTTCCCACTCTCTTAGACCAATCTTCTTAGCATATCCATTGAATCTACGTGTCATGTCTACCTTAACTTCCTTTGGAGACATTCCTAACTCAACAAGCTCCAGTAATGCCCAATCAACAACGTTGGTCATCTTCTTTTTCTTTGCAGCGTCCAGTATAGTCTTTACAACAATACTTTTAGAACGGGAATCGATGAAGAGTCTTATACTGTCACATTGATTAATGGGCACGTTAAATGGGTTGACTGTAATCTTAAAACTCTCCAAGATCGGGGATTTAACAGGATTGGCACTGTATGCTTTCAATATAAAGTCCTTAACACTTCTTTCATAGATCTTCTTACTCTCCCAAATGCCTACTTTTCCAAAGTTCTTAGTCAGATATTTGAAATATAAGGATCCAATCAAATTCCAGAAGCTTCGGCTATGCTTTGTACCAATTGGATATGATCTAGCCATGTTCTCTAGTAACTTTTCTGCAACTGCTGTTTCTGTCTCTTTCCATACACCCTTTGTGTCTATCAAATGATTAATCAATTTCAAATAAGCACCAGAGGCAAGCGAGATAGGGATACTCTGGGTGAATCTGATGGCATCTTTCAAATCACCTCTTTTCAGTAATCCGTGAACAATAGTTGTATAGTCTTGTGCAGTCATACCACCATTAGAGTTAATCTGCTGCATTACTTTCTCCATACCTGTGTAATCACCAAGTCTCATATTCATCTTTAGTAAGGAGCTCAACACAGCTTTAGGAACAGGTGGTTCCAGTTTTCCAACAATCTGATTTGCCAAAGTGATTTGCTTTCTTGCAAAGCAATATTCCAATAATGGGATTACCAAGAAAGAATGTGTATATAATCTCTCTGGGATTTGTTCGACAATCTCATCAGCGATCAAGTGGTATTGTTTAGACTTTAGCATCGAGCTTAAGACCGCAGATATCACACGGACGTCATGGTCCATGATAGTTGGATAGACATGCATGATCGATCTCCAGTTTAGATAAACACCAGCGGCGTTGTTAATGTATGCGTCGTTCAAGATGATCCCATAGATCTTTTGTATGTGCTTATCCCTTGAGCTGAATGATGAGTGGTCCATCAAAAATAAAGTGACTCTCTTGTAGATCGAGGTCTTGTCTTGAATCTGTGATAGCTTTTCCATGATTTGTGACACCTCCGATTCGTTGAACTTATATGCATACTTGGTTCCAATCTTGATGATCAAATCCAGTGAGATCTCCTCTCTCGTTGGACACTTGGCTAATAGGGATCGTATCACCACAGATACAGTCTCAGTTTTAACAAAATCGTGTCCTAGCACCACTGTGGCACCAAGGAGCGGGTTATTCCAGTACGAGCAAATCTCACAAAGGATACGGTACATCATTTGTTTCTGGTTTGGATCTTGAACAACACCGAGTCTCGAGACTATACTACCTGCTCTCTGACCAATCGTAGCAGACTCTAAGGTAGAGAGCACAGTCTTAAAAGTCTTCATATCACCTGTACGTATCATTCGTACGAGCTCAGAGACAAGAAACGCTTGAGTTGAAGGGGACTCAACGTTTATGCGTAACTCCGTCATGACTGTATCCAGCACATCACTTTCTAAACCCGACAGACATGACATCACGTTTTCTTTCCTCTGGAATGTCCCATCGAGCTCTTGCCGTAGCCTGATAATGTCGTCTATGGACATTACCCCGTGCTTATCATTTAGTGCAGACGTTAATGGGGATTTACGTGGTATAACTTCATGCTGGATCCTGGACACGAGGGTGCTCTTTGTGCTTTGATTCCGTACCAGCAGCAATAGCCGGGGCAGAGTGTGTCTAGAATATCTCCCTAACATCCTTTAGAAGATGTAATAATCACCCTTCCTGTCTTATTATAGCCTGGAAAGTGCTATATAAAAAAGACTCCGGTGCGATGAGCTCTGCGGTTTCCCGGAAACCGCAGTCGGAACTTGGATCGTGGGTCGGATCTGGATCAGAATCATTACGTAAGCCAGCTCCTAAATTTAACTACGGCGCGCCCTGGGGAAGCGAAACGTCAACAGAATTGAGGATCTGTAAACGAAAGAGAGGTTTAACCTAATCCCAAAAACATTAGTATAAAACGGTGGTTGTTTTCTGATCCCCGAAGACATTCCAATCAGATTTAATGACAGAGAGCTCTGAGTTGCTTAGTGTGCTACCCAATGCCACTAATAGGGCCCATCTGCTGCTACATTGGCATACTGAGCTCCACGCACACATTGCCAAGGACCACAGCATCGACGTCACCTCGGCTCTTCGAGAGATTGAGTTACAGATCGACTTTTTGCACGATGACCGCAATAGAGAAATATTGACCACGCTTAGCCAACCTCTGCTGATAGCAATTGGCAAGAACTATGCAGCCTTACTCACGAGATCACGTTCGGGCCTCTTCGACATCACCAACAGACACGTTGCCACATTTACAGATCTGAAGAAGCCAGCACTACTTCGCTCGATGAGCTGTGTGATACTGACATCCCTATATATGTCGTTTGGACGTGAGATTGTTTCGTTTGTTCCAGTGCTGCTGACAACGGTGATAAAAGCCCTCAAAAAGGAAAAGAACACACTTCAGCTCTGTGAGCTTTGGTACTCCTTGCTAAGAAACGGTGGACGTGAGGAACTCAATGACTCTTTGGTTTCAAAGTTGATCAAAGTTATGAAGTCCATCGACAACATAGAGGCATTGGCAGCACTCTATGGATCTCTTGGCTGTGTCATGAGCCATAAGTCTTTGGATATTCTCACTTTCAAGACTACATACCAAAGCCTCATTTACACCGGTCTCAAATCACACAAGAAGGTGAGAGTAGCCACCGCAAAATCCCTTGCAGAGACATGTGTTGGACTTGGATGGGATACCAAGACATCATTTGAGCTCTATAAAGACTTCTACTTGGACAGTAATCACAGCGAGGAACAGGTTGGTCTTGTTGAGTCTATGACTCACTTTATCTATCTTAACATTGTTCATGATGAGGAGTTTGTCACAACCCACTTTGAGACTATCATCAACACACTTCTTGATGTTTATAAACACGAAAGATTCCACGCGTTCTCCCTGAACAGGAAGTACCGTTCTGTCAACCATCTACTTTATGTTTTCCGTTCAGCATTTACCTTTATTGGTGAATCTAGTCAGTCATCAATACTAGAGAACTCCACAATGCCAATGATTGATAAAGAACAGGGCCAATGGAAACTCATGACATTACTGAAGCTCGCTGCTATAATGATCTCAAATGCCTCAAGTCTTTCTGATACTCGAGTGGAAAAGTATCGTATAACTTTGTGGAAGCTATGTCTGGCTTCGGATTACGAGATTCAAGCAAATGCCGTTTTGGTATTGAAAGAGGTCGCTGCGAAGTGTCCATTGGTTCTCAGCGAGCTTCTGGAAACGTCACTTAACGAGGTGGTGAACAACTCTAAACAGAGTGCATCGGATAAGATCTCCAGCAAATCGCACGGCATGGCTCTCATTATTGCTAACCTTGTGTCATTGGCTGACAAGGACTATGTACCACAGATGCTCATTGAAAGCATTTGGAAACAGTCTACTAATAACATCAAGGAGATGAAGGAGGTCAACCAGCAAAACAAAAATACCCTCATCACCTCCTGGATCACATTATTTGGTGTGTTCTCATACAATGATGCTTCACTCATAGCATCCCATACTGACGAGTTTATGACCATTTGGGAATCCTTGGAGCTCATAAAATCACTCACAGTGAACCCGCTGGAAACACTTGATGTTATAGGCCATGCACTTGCTGCTTTGCTTTGTTTCTTACACAACACAGAAGTCGACAAGAACGTTGCCAAGTTTTTTGTTGGATCTCTTAATCAACTCAGAACACTGTCAAACACTTCTAAGACCACCTCAGAGAGTGAGAAGCTTGTCGATATCATCAAGAAAAGATGCTACCAGATCTACCTCTGTTGCATAGAATATGTCAAAAGCGAAGACAGTTCTGTTGTTCTTAAAACCATCACTGAATTCTCAGTTCTCCCAAACTACGAATCTCTTGTGAAGAACGAGCTGATATCTCCCTGGACAACAGATGATGGGTTCAGCAATGGACTTTCCTCAAAGTTTAGGGGATACAAAATTGATGAGCTGATGATCAAGTTCCCTACCATGGAGTACAAAGAAGCAGAGAAGGAATACAACATTGACCGTGAGCCAATACCAGCTGGTGCAATTTCATCTGGTAACGTTAAAAGCTGGCTTTATGACTGCACATGGGTCGATGAGCTGGAAGCCTCATTGTATTCACCTGTAACTACAGCCTTAGAGAATGATCTTGTTCAGCCAATACTCGGCCAGTATTCCTTGGCACACACATACTCTCCTCCACATAAAGTTTCTATCATTGACAATGCTATGGATATATTCATCAGGGCGTTCCCAACTCTTACCACGAAGGTGCAGTTGTCCCTCTTAGAAACACTGCGGTCCCATATCCTCTCAAAGTCATCGAACAGCTCCACTAAAATCGCACAGACTATTAATGCATCACTAGTTCTTCATGGTGTGCTATTGGTTTCTCTTCAGGAGAATGTACACTTCGATGTTCAAGTTGGAACTATTTTACTTGAAACACTTCGCCTCTTGTTCACAGCTTATCCATCTCCTCAGATTCTTTGTATCAACTCTGAATCGATAGGATTACTCATTTCGAGATGTGCACTGAAAGAACAAATATCTATATTTATCAAGAAGATTGTTGAAGATGAATCATCGGAGTCTCGTGCATTTAATGCGTTGGTTTTGAGTTATATTTACCATTACAACTCTTCTCATTTTAGTGACATTATGCCAGTTCTTCTCAAACTGTCACAGGATCCTCACCCAATAGTCCATGCCTGGGCTATGGACTCCCTGGCCACCATTATTGACAAACATTTGGCGATGAACACAACAGCCGCAATCGAAGTGCTACATTTGCTTGAGGACTGTTACCTTGACGACCGATATGGCCGCTACTCAGAGACTAATTACTCTAACTTGAACGTTGACACAGAATCCAATGCTGTTTTGTCAAGAGTCTTAAGAAGTATTGTTCGCAGTCTTGGTCCTGGTGTGACTGAGCTGGACAAAACATCAAGAGAGACAATCAAACTTATGACCTTTTCGTTGTTCTGGTATGAAAACGACCCAAATGTAAGACTGGAGATTGTAAAGCTGACACAAGAACTGTCCGTTTACGACAACCCAACGCTCGATATATCCACAATTATAACCGTCTTGAAGTATCTGATCCAATCCAATATTGGTCAGTGCATTGGCTCAGAGCTCACCCTGAACATTTACGAAGAGCGTAACGAGGTATTCCCTATTACTTCCAGTTCTAAGATGCTGGATTTGGCTTTGGATTTCCTATCCCAGCTTGTGAAGATGAGCGAGGATAAGTCTTTTATCTCTGAGATTGAGCCTTTGATTTGGTTGTCTCTTGAAAGGGTCCCAGACTCTGTAATTTTGACCAACTTGGTCTCGCAATGGCTGGACTCAACCTATGGTTTGGACTGGTTTATCAAGCTTCAGAAGCTATTCAATGCCTCAAAACAACAGCTCTTCTACGTTGTCAAGAAAGATAACAAACGTATACTGGAGAAATACACCCACAAGAAAGTCGCTGTTGATGTCAAGGATGAAGAAGCTCAATCTATCACCAATCACGCTGATGGTGATGTAAAGGGTGAATCTGTGAACTGGAGATTCCAGACCAAGATTTTAGAGTTCATTAGGCAACTTCTCTCATACACTGAGAGGGACACCAAACTCTACGGCGAACTCGCAGCTCGTGTCAGTGACTTGATCAAAATTGCATTTGCAGCATCTACATCGTCTGCAGAAACCCTTCGTTTCTTGGGAATCAGACTCCTTGGTGATATCATCACCGCATATGCTTCAGCGAAGGATCCAATTTACCCAAAAATGTCTCTATTGGAACAACAGCAAGCACAGATAACCTCAGCTCTTGTACCGGCATTCCAGGAAAACTCTTCTCCATTGTTGGTATCTGAGGCTATCAAGGTTGTTGCGATGTTTATTGGCTCTGGTGTGGTTAGTGTATCTAAGCTGGGCCGTACCTTGAAGATCTTAACAGGTGCACTGGAGGACTTGACAGCTGATGAAGACGAATTCAAGGTCAGTGGAGTTGTAATCACAAGCGAGATTGGGCAGAGAAGGGTCAAACTTTCCATCCTCAACGCATGGGCAGAACTGAAGTCATTGAACGATAGACAAAACCAGGAATTAAATTCTTTGGTGAACGAACACTTGGAGCTTTTGCTGCCTCTGTGGATAAGTACATTGAAAGAGTTTGCCCTTCTTAGACACGGGACCTCTAAAGAAGACGAGTTCTATCACGAATGTTGGCTCAATCTTGTGGATGTTATTGGATGTATCACAGAGGAAGACGTATCTTCAATCGAGGCACTACTGCAGAATGATGCCATTGGATTTTATTACATGCTTTACGCCCACTGCATCTATTCACTCTTGAAAGCTGGAGATAAGACAAAGATTCTTCATGTGTTCGTTAAGATACTTGGATTCAAGCAGTTGGTTAAGTTAGTTTACTACGATGAGATATTCCATGAGACGATGGAAGTTCTCGAGCGTTTGGTTGTTACGGGTGACGTGGAAGAGAGACTCATCTTGCTGGACATCACGACTCGCATGTTTGTGAACTACTTTGAGATCAGCTCTGAGGAGGAGTTTGGCCAAAATGCTGATAAGCTGTTTGAGCTTCTGAGACTAAACCTTCAGTCTGTTACTCAGTTCATTCCTAAAGACGGCGATGACTCTAAGGAAATGTCACCTTGTGAGGTCCAGTTGGCAAAGAAGAGCTTGAACTCCATTACTAAAATGATCTCATACTTCCCAGACATGATCAAGCAGGACTTGTTTGCAAGCATTTTTGCAATTATCACCCGTGCCTTTACTTCATTGAGGGCTGACCAGCTGGTGCCTCTCGTGCTCCCAACAGTGAAAGAGATCACTCATGATTTAACCCTCATGAATGACACAGATATCCTGAACAACTTTTTCCAGACCATCAAACCGTCACTATCGAAGCCATTTATTACAATTGCCACGTTTAGTGTTCTTTTGTCAACTGCTCCTACATCGCTGAGACTTACAGAATCCGATATTGAACTGGTGGCTACAAGCATCCTGAGTGCACTTGATGACCCTAAACTCGCACAACTGGCTACACAGTCTGTGAAGTCCATAGCATCAGGAGGGACCCCAATATGTGAAACTTTGCTTCGCAGGCTTATTCCATCGTTTATATCTGCTGCATTGCATCACGAGGATTCCAGACTGTACATCGAGCTACTGGTTCTGATAATCAAGAACCATGTTTCTGTTCCATTGTACACTTTAGCAATCCCAACTTTCTTGCGAGTTTATGAGCTACAACCATCAATGGGTGGATACTTGAACAAAAGACTGGTGCATTTGATCACAATTAGTCCAGAATGCTTCAAAACAGTTCTAAGCAGTCTTGATGCTGGCCAAAGGGCTGCGACTGAGAAGCTTGTCAAATTCAACGATATCACTGATGCAGATGTGAAGGATGACGATCACATCAAGCTGAAAACATTCGAGTAAAAAAACTATCATGATACTGTAATAGACTTAAAATCATTATTAGCTGTTCAAGCGTAGTCTCTGCGTAAAACAATACATGAGGAACTGCAAAAAAACACAAATTAATATATTAAATACCACCAATTAACAAAATACCATTTTTAAATATATAACAAATGTAATCTCCCCATAGCGAACCGATACAACATTACTTTTTCTTCATTATGAAACTGCTGCGGTGCTGAATGTTTGTGACATCAAGGTGATGATGCTTCTTTTTCTTGGTACTATTCAAGCTACCAGAGCTGCGGCCACTTGTGCGTGATGTAACACTCGAGAAGGACGATGCTCTGTTCATCTGGAGGGAGGCTGTATTTGATGGTGGTGGAGCAACAACGCCAGTAGCCAAGTCATCAATCATCGAACGGGCTGGTGGAGAAGGATTAAAAGTGGAGCGTGGTGAGAATGTAAGGAGCGAGTCTGTAGATGGAGTCACCATAGCCGAGTCAGTTTCATAGAAGTGATCCTCGGAGTGAGTATCGATGGTGAGGTTATTCATCATCATATCTGTCGTTGGAGAGGTTGAGACGGACTCACACACCTCTGCAAGTGTTGGCAGACTCACAGCCTGTGTTGGCTCAAGCGATGTAGGCGAGCTGTTCGACTGTGGTGGAGCAGTGCCACTCTTTGGAGATGAATGGCAGGCACAGTTATTGCTGGATGGCAGTGGATCGTTTGGAATATCACTGAAGTCCAGCATCGATTTACTCGTAACCTGTGGGCTTGCCTTTGCAGATGGGTCTTCAGACTTTGGTGAAGATGGCTCTTCAAAGACAGCCTTACAGCGATCCCAGTACACAATGTGGTGATCCGATGCTTCGTCAACACAGCACTCCAGGTTTATGAAAGCAGTGTCGGAGAGGAGATCCTCCATGGTGTATCTCGACTCCGGGTTGTAGTCACATAGCTTCCAAGCCAGTCTAGCAGTGTGAGGGCTCTGGAAGTCCTTAGCGTACTTGAACTCAGAGCCAGGCCCAACGTTTAAGTCTTTACCCTTGAAAGACGGATGCTCGCTAACAAACCTCTTGTAAGTCTGGTTGAACTCTCTGTAGGCCGCATCTGAAGACTGCGCCTTCTGGAAAGGCGTACCCTGGTAGACAAGGCAGAACAAGATCATTCCGAGGGCCCACATATCTGGAGCAAATGGGTCGTACGTCTTTCTCGTGCCCTCTTTAACAGCAACGACTTCCGGTGGGACGTAAGGCGGAGAACCAACAAAGCTGGTACCCAGCTTCAAGTTGGAGCTTGGGTCCAATGGGTCCTCACGGCAGTACTCTGCAACACCGAAATCTGTGAGCTTACAGACACCCTGCTCTGTAATGAGGACATTTTCTGGCTTCAAATCTCTGTGTACTATGCCATTTTCGTGCATGAATCTAACACCGTTTGTGATTTGCTTGAAGAGACAAAGCTTCTCGTTGAGCGGCGACGATTTCCAGCCTGTTCTTGAAATCAAGGAGAACAGATCTCCACCTTTACAGTACTCGAGGATAAAACCCCAGCCACGGTTCATGTTATTCATCGTTTGGACTTTCAGCAGCGCATAGGTATCAACCATATGGATTGTTCCCGATAGCCTCTTTGCAATTACAAACTCCTTTGAAGCACGCTCATAGAAGTGCGCAGGTGTTTCCTTCTCAAGCATCATGAATTTCTTAAGAGCGTACAGTTTATGACTCGTTTTATGCTGAGCAACACGGACATTTGCACTTGCACCATCACCCAGTTTACGGTCTTTGCCAGACTGGGCATCAGGGATCACAAAGTAATCCGTGAATGCGGATTTTTCTGGCTGCTTCAGTTCCAGTGGAAGAAAGTCATTTGGCTCTAATATTGGCAGCGGCAGGATGTTCTTCTTCTCGTCTTCAAACGAAGCTGCCAGCGCAGGTGTGCCTCCATGGGCAGTCATCTGCGACGGTGTTCTCGAGTTATTTCCCGGTGTAAACGGGCTTGTGGAGTACTGTGGTGAGCTCAAGCTATTGTTAGGATTGCTCGGCTGTCTCTGTGAGTGGTGTGAATTCTGTCTTGGCCCACTGATGGACTGGCCAGTTCCCAGGATGTCAAATGCCGACTCGTGTGAAGTCCCAGGCTTCTGCGACATGAAGGGATTGGTGTTGTGCCCAACCACGGTGTTGGCTCGCTTGATACCCACCGACGCAACACGCTGGGAGGGCGTGTGGTTGGCAGTGGCATCCGACTTGGACATCGTCGAGGCACGTGATCTGCCGTGGTTGACAGCGGCCCCATCAACGGCAGTGCCGTTCATTGGCGGGTGCTCGTGGGACTGCGAGTGCGTCCTCAGCAGCTTCTTCAGCGGGTTTCTGGATTTCTTCTCTTCTGGCATTGTGGCGAGCTTTGTCGACATTCAAGGTCACTTCTATAGCCGCCGTGATCGTATCTTGGCTGTCGAGGCAGGTTGGGGCAGCGATGAAATTGTCGGTAGCAAGGACGGTTGACCGCTACTGTGGAGGGGCGTACGGGCAGTTCTGTTGCTCTGTGAGTGTAGCCGCCAGCGGTTGTGTGCAGCGGGAGCTGAGAAAGGGAAAATTGGGGTCGTTTTAATATAACAAATTGAGAAAACAGCCGCCGTGATGTGATGCTACGTTTTTTTCTTTTGCCCCCTTTTTCGCGGGGGTATGACATAAGCGAGGCCGCGGTGGTTACGTAATGGGCGATGGCACCTTCCCCCGTAGGGGGCTCCTAGGACGGCCGTGAGGAGGAAGAGAGGGATAGGCGGTTGTGGGAGCGATCACCGTCTCCGATTCCCGTTTAATGAGCTCACTTTCCTTTATTACTCAGCTGAGTTGCTGGGTGTGGTGGAAAACTTCGCGCTAGAATCACAAGGCGGCCAGGAAATTACCTCCACACACGCCAAGCGGTCTGAAGGTTTACAACGGCGTTTAGTGGGATGGCTAAGCAAGACAGCTGGATATAAATTCGATTTAGGCACGTTTTAGGGCTCACCTTAGCTACTTGAGTAATTAAATTCCTTTGTAAAGAGCCAGTGATCATTGATCGCCCTGGAGGTTTGTGCCGGGGGGTCCGGGGGAGGGACGGGACGGGCGCGGCTTTCCGGGGAGGGCTCGGACTCTCCACCTGTCACAGAGGGAGTTTTGTGGGCTTTAACGCTTAAAGCGGTGGTTTGATGCTCAGTTATCTTTTTATAGCACTAAGCATTAATAATTGCTATTAGCACTGCAAATATTAATTAGTGAATTTGCTTTTTTGGTTTACGTTGTGAGAAGTTTCCCTCGCATGACTTTCAGCGATCTACATCGACAAAGAAACCTCCATGTAGAGGAGAGTAAGTTGTTCTAGAAGCCTCTCATTTAAGTAATAGAACATTAAGTAGCAGACGATCAAGAGATGGACCCTTGGCAGCTTGGCCCCTTTCTCGGGCAATTGTCTTATCTCTGTCTCCGCCATTTTTATCAGTTCAGTTTTATCACCTGTTGCCGTGAAGTTTACGACGCAGTGCATAACGAAGAAGATCATTGATTTCATAGGCTGACAGACGTCCCTCTCCGCACTCGCATGAGACAGTAAAGATGACAAGAATAGAAAAGAACAGAGAGAGCTGAGAAGCAGAAAGATCAAAGCTCTCGTTGTCAATGCTGTTGCACGTATTTTATCAGTAGATCATCACTTTATAAGACTACATGTATACAGTGTTTTGATGGGTACTGACTCAAAGGGCCAGGGATACATCTCTGCCAAAGTGAGAGAGTTCTCCGAGGTTTAGAGACCCAGGGAGGTATTTGGCCTCCATCTGTTCAAGAAAGAAGAGTCAAATTGCTACAAAATGTTACAACTCAGTTCAGGGATGGCTGACACTGCCACCAGCAAATCTACCATAGGCGAATATTTCGGACCAGCCTCCATAGAACTTTTAGAGGCTGGCCATACAGGCAGCAGGTGCCAGGGCACAGGGCACAGGCTACAGGATAATGTAGCAAGCCTAAGGTGTCAACTGTCAGAAACCCACAGTGAAGACATCTGAGAAGCCAACATTCAAAGGCGCAGTGGAAAGTTAAGCGGTTGCTTAGTTTTCGCGATTTCGCGATGATTTGGATGAATTCTCCAAGGCAAACAATAGCACTTTGAACTGTGGTTAGCTTATGGCTTGGTTGTTTAGACATTAACAGTTATACACCACACAATGGCAGTTGATATTCCAAAGTGAGTTTTGTCCAAGAAACGCTTATACCAGTTCGTCAGTATTAACAGTCCCAAGATCGGTGATTCAGAAGCTTGTCTTCTTCACAGCAGCTATGGTGCTCTTCCCACTCTTTACTTTCTTTGCAGCACAGTACATCTTTGGTAAGTGATCGTTTTAAAGATTTTGACATAGTTGAATTACTAACACAGATAGACCACAATGCACT
This sequence comes from Petasospora americana, assembly GCA_003708795.3. Taxonomy (NCBI): domain Eukaryota; kingdom Fungi; phylum Ascomycota; class Saccharomycetes; order Phaffomycetales; family Wickerhamomycetaceae; genus Petasospora; species Petasospora americana. The sequence continues at coordinate 440,144 of PPOA03000011.1, forward strand.
TGTTTCTGGAGGTCTTGCAGCTGTGGTGGCGAACGTTGTTCTTATTGGATACATCGTTGCTGCGTTCACTGAAGATATTCCACTAGATCACCCTACAAAGGAAAGTGATATCAAGCTGGACTAATGATAATCAATCAATTAACCAGTCAATCGACAACAAAAAAAAATGGAAATTGTACATTATTTGGGAATGGCATTCAAAGTATAGTTAAGAGAGAATTTACATGATCAATTGACGATTCGCTGTATGGAAATTTTAATATAATATAAAGGTGCAGGATAACCACAAATTAATAAAAACCTATGTTAATCGTCGCTGAACATTCTGTAGCAGCTTAAATAGAAAGATCAGTTCATGTCACTTCCATGCTAACCTTGGGATCTGGGACTGGAATCGAACGAGTTCGCGCAATTGTTTCCCACCACCAGTCGGCGCTTGGTGGAAAAAAAAAGAGTCAGAGCGCTCGGTGATGGACAACCATAGAAAACTGAAAAAAAGAGCTCTTTAAAAACACACTTCGAAGAACAGCAACTCTTACGTAGTTTTTTTTTGTTTTCATATAAAGAGAAATGTCGGAAGAACCATTTTCTTTCCCTCGTGAGGAGGAGAAAGTTCTCGAGATGTGGAACGAAATTGATGCGTTCCACAGATCAATGGAGCTCACTGAAGGTAAGCCAGAATTTGCCTTCTTTGATGGTCCACCATTTGCCACTGGTACACCTCATTACGGTCATATCTTGGCTTCCACCATCAAGGATATTGTTCCAAGATATGCTACCATGAACGGATTCCACGTCGAGAGAAGATTTGGTTGGGATACACATGGTGTCCCAATCGAGCACGAGATTGACAAGAAACTTGGTATCACCGGTAAGGCTGATGTCATGGCAATGGGTATTGATAAGTACAATGAGGAGTGTCGTGCCATTGTTATGAGATATGCAGGTGAATGGAGAAAGACCATTGGTCGTCTCGGTCGTTGGATCGACTTTGACAATGATTACAAGACCATGTATCCAACATTCATGGAATCCGTTTGGTGGGTCTTCAAGCAGTTGTTTGACAAGGATCAGGTCTACAGAGGTGTTAGAGTTATGCCATACTCCACTGGTCTTACAACACCATTGGCCAACTTTGAAGCCCAGCAGAACTATAAGGATGTTCTTGACCCATGTGTCACCATTGCATTCCAAACAGTCGATGACCCAAAGACTTTCCTCGTTGCTTGGACCACCACCCCTTGGACTTTGCCATCTAACATTGCCCTTGCTGTTCACCCAGAATTGGAGTACGTTAAGATCTACGATGAGAACAAGGACAAGTACTTCATCTTGATGGAGTCCTTGATCAAGACAATGTACAAGAAGCCAGCCAATGAGAAGTTCAAGATCGTTGACAGATTCCCAGGTTCTAAGATTGTCGGTACAAAGTACGTTCCATTGTTCGACTACTTCTACGAGAAGTTCCAAGAGACTGGTTTCCGTGTCATTAGTGCCTCTTACGTTTCTAGTGATTCCGGTACTGGTATCGTTCACCAGGCTCCAGCTTTCGGTGAAGAGGATTTCACTGCTGCTCAGGCTGCTGGTGTCATCAACGAGAAGTTATTACCACCAAACCCAGTCGATGACAATGGTTGTTTCACAGCTGAGGTTACACACTGGGCTGGTGTCTACGTGAAGGATGCTGACCAGAAGATCATCAAGCACTTGACAGAGTCTGGTAACATCTTGCTCGCTTCCCAAATCAGACATAGTTATCCATTCTGTTGGAGATCTGATACCCCATTGCTCTATAGAACTGTTCCAGCTTGGTTTGTTCGTATCAACGATATCATTCCAGATATGCTTAATAACGTTGAAAAGACCAGATGGGTTCCAAGTGTTATCAAAGAGAAGAGATTCTCTAACTGGATCGCCAATGCTCGTGATTGGAACGTTTCTAGAAACCGTTACTGGGGTACACCAATCCCATTGTGGGTCTCTGATGACTTCGAAGAAGTTGTTTGTATTGGTTCCATTGAAGAGTTGCAGAGACTCTCTGGTAGAACCGACATCACTGACTTGCACAGAGATAAGATCGATGACATCACTATCCCATCCCAGAAGGGTAAGGGTCAATTGAGAAGAGTTGAAGAGGTGTTTGATTGTTGGTTCGAGTCTGGTTCTATGCCTTACGCTTCTGGTCACTTCCCATTCGAGAACAAGGAGAAATTCCACAACAGATTCCCAGGTAACTTCATCTCCGAAGGTTTGGATCAAACCAGAGGTTGGTTCTACACTTTGACCGTTTTGGGTACTCATTTGTTCAACACTGCTCCATACCAGAATGTTATTGTCACTGGTATCGTGTTGGCTGCTGATGGTAAGAAGATGTCCAAGAGACTTAAAAACTACCCAGATCCAACATTGGTCTTGGACAAGTATGGTGCCGATGCTTTGAGATTGTACTTGATCAACTCTCCAGTCATCCGTGCTGAGACTTTGAAGTTCAAGGAAGAAGGTGTTAAAGAAGTTGTCTCTAAGGTCTTATTGCCATGGTGGAACTGTGTTAAGTTCTTGGAAGGTTCTGTTGCTTTGTTGAAGAAGAACGATGATATTGACTTCAAGTATGACCCATCTTCCACTTCTGACAACGTTATGGACAAATGGATCTTGGCTTCTTTACAGTCTTTGATCAAGTTTATTCACCAAGAGATGACAGAGTACAGATTGTACACTGTTGTTCCAAGACTCTTGGGATTCATTGATGAATTGACTAACTGGTACATCAGATTCAACAGACGTCGTCTCAAAGGTGAAGTTTCCACTAAGGATACCAAGGACTCTCTTAACACTTTAACTGAGGCCCTCTTTGTTATGTCCCGTGCTATGGCTCCATTCACTCCATTCTTGGCTGATACTATCTATTTGAGATTGAAAGATTTGTTCCTCGAGAAGGACTTGGCCCAATACACCACTGATTCCAGATCTGTTCACTTCTTGTCCTACCCAACTGCTCGTGAGGAGTTGTTTGATGAGAAGACAGAGCTTGCTGTTAAGCGTATGCAGACTGTTATTGAACTTGGTCGTAACATTCGTGAGAAGAAGATGATCTCATTGAAGACCCCATTGAAACAGATGATCATCCTTCACGGTGATGAAGATTACTTGAGGGACATTGAAGCCTTGAAGTCTTACATCATTGAGGAGTTGAACGTTCGTGATTTGGTCATTACTTCTGACGAAAAGAAGTACGGTGTTGAATACAAGGCTGTTGCTGACTGGCCAGTTTTGGGTAAGAAGTTGAAGAAGGATGTCAAGAAGGTTAAAGATGCTTTGCCATCATTGACTTCTGCTGAGGTTGAAGACTATGCTGCCAACGGTAAGGTCACCGTTGCTGGTATCGACCTTGTTGCTGGTGATTTGACCGTTCAGAGAGGTTTACCAGAAGGTAAGGCTACTGAAGGTCAAGAGGTCAGAACCGATCAAGATGTTTTGATCATTTTGGATATCAACGTCTATGACGATCTTAAGACTGAGGGTCTTGCTCGTGAGTTGGTTAACCGTATCCAGAGATTGAGAAAGAAGGGTGGATTAGAAGCCACTGAAGATGTTACTGTTCAGTATGAGCTTGTTAAGGATACTATTGACTTTGAGAATGTCATCAAGACACATCAGGAGATGTTGAACAAGACATTGAGAGGTACTTTAGAGCCTTTCAGCCAGTCTGATAAGGAGGTTGTTGCCAATGAGGAACAAGCCATCAACGACACCATCTTCAACCTTAGAATCTTGAGATTATAAGCTTTTTATTGGTTTTTTAAAGTGGAAAAAGAAACTTCTTGTATATTATCCTTTTGTAAATCTCATGAATAAATAAATAAATAAATAAAAGTTACAATTGTATCCAGCATCACTTGCGTCCCAGGTTCTTCTGAACACACTGCTTAAACTTACAAAACTCCTCCTCACACACACCTCTTTTGAGCTCTTGGTAGTGTAGTAAGATACACTCGCCGTAGAGTGCCATCTATGACTGTTAGAGACAACCTAATTTATCAAATACGCAGCAAAACTCACGCTTTGGGAACACTTCCCGGAGGCCTCTACGAGCTTCTTGGCTGGTCTCGTCCTTATCATTGCTCCCCTTTCCGTTGTCTACGCCTTTCAGCTTCTTTCACGGTGGACAGAGAGGAAGCTTCTGGTGATCGCTTTCCGTGGTGTGGGGGTGTTTGCCCGCCCCCGGACCCCCGGAACTGATAACGACTTCCGGTCAGTTGCTTATCACAAAAAAGACAAAGGAGGGAGAGGAACCTGCCCCCGCCACTAAACGAAACGCGTTTTTCTACCAAACAACATAACAATAGCAAAACAAAACAAAGCGAAGGATACACAGCAGAGAACACTGAGCAATGAGATTCCAGTTCAAAGACGAACACCCATTTGGTAAGCATTGAGCCCCGGCAGTCTTTCGCAAGGAGCGTGCGTGTAGTTGTTGCTCCGCAGTGGCGTTCCGGAAGATAAGTTCAAGCACGTTACTAACCCGTATCGCAGAGAAGAGAAAGGCCGAGGCCCAGAAGATTCTACAGAGATTTGACAACAGAATTCCAATCATCTGCGAGAGAGCCGAGAAGTCCAACTTGCCAGAGATTGATAAGAAGAAGTACTTGGTGCCATACGACCTAACCATTGGCCAGCTTGTCTACGTGATTAGAAAGAGAATCAACCTGCCACCCGAGAAGGCCATCTTCATCTTTGTGAACGACATTCTACCACCAACTGCTGCCACAGTGAGCTCTATCTACGAGGAGCACAAGGACGAGGACGGGTTCTTGTACGTGTTGTACTCGAGCGAGAATACCTTTGGTGAGGCCACTTTGATGGAGCTATGAGTTCCCTCATAGCTGCCCTTTTCCGTATCGCTCGGTACGCTTAGCTTACTTTTATCTTTATTTCACTTCAATCGAGTTCTTGGGATGCGTTTTATATGGGAAAGAGAGAGAGTAACCCGTCCAAAGGAACCACTCAAGGGCACTTTGCCATCCTAGTCCCCTTATAAACACTTTTCTACGAATCTTTTTTTCCTTTTATTATCTGGCATAAAAAAACACAAAAAAAGAAGTCCCATGCTACGTGCTATCCCTTGAAGTTTTCTTATTATCTCCCAGTCTTTATATATCAAACAAGTTATGATTTCTAATAATACTTTTCTCTTAATAGTTCATATCATTTTCATTATAAATAGCTATACAATACCTTATTAGTCTCCCCTTAGTGCTCTTATCACGGCAGGTCTTCTCATCATATTCTTTGTCCACTTATAAACCTCTGGGAACTCCACTTTGATGTCGATGCCGACCCTATCAACCACGTTGTTCCAAGGGACAAAGGCCAAGTCTGCGATTGAGATGTTGTCTCCTACCAACCAGACCGGGTAGTCGAAGAATTTTGATTGTGATAATGGCGTTGTTCCAGCCGAATAGGCTGCTGCGTTCTCGGTATCAAGCTCCATTATGACTGCTTCTCTCTTCTCGGCCAATGCCATCTCAACAACCCCGTAAACACGTCTCACTTCCTCGGTGTATCGCTGCAAAGCACTTGGGACTTGCTGTGAGTGGAAGTAGCGGAAGTGTAAGGCCTGTCCAATCATTGGTGCATGGCCTGAAGTCTGGAAGAAGAGCCAGGACATTATTTGTGACTGATCAGCTATTGAGTCGACGGGCCATAGCGGACACTCGCCGTACTCTCTAGCAAATTTTTGACAAAGATATAGCATGATAGCACCCGACTCCCATAGCGATAGCTGGTCGGCCTGGTGGTCAATGATTGCGGGAACTCTTGCGTTTGGATTAATCTGAACAAATTCTGGTGCACGCTGCTCTCCAGCATTAAAATCTAGAAAAATCGTGTTGTAGCTCAGGCCGAGCTCTGAGAGAACAATGGCTACTTTGAACCCATTAGGTGCACTTCTGTGAGAGAATAACGTGAATCCCTCGTCTGGTAGATTCTGGAAAAACTGTGAAATACGATTTGTAGATTGTTGTGTTATGTGTTCGTTTGAAGTTAAATGTTGATGGAGCTGCTCCGTCTGTGAACCCAAGTTCACAGATTTTAAAGCACTCGATAAGTTGGAAATCGCAGGCTCTCTATTCATCTTTATTATCCAAGAGCTATCCCACTTCTTTTGTGTTTGTTCTTTGTCTTTCTGTCTCTAACTCTTTTTTTCTTCGGCTTTAGTTTTTTTTTATGCCACACTCTTTTTTGGTCCACTCGGCTTTGTTACCACAAAAATCTCAAAATTACCCATTCCGGTCATCTCCGTGTGAGTTGAGAGAGGGACCCCACTCGCGCGCCTGTTCCCTTTTGGTATTTCCGGCGGTTTGGCTCCCCCACCCAAAGAAAAGGTGCCGTGAGGGGTGTCCGGGTGTGGCATTTTGTTTTATTCTGAGAGTAAAAGCATTCCGCGAGGTTCGAACCCACGAACATTCGCGCTGAAAAAACTTTGGTATTACCCGGCTTAAAATTGTATTATCCGAGGGGAGGTTCAAGTTTGAGAGAGAACTGAGAGATAAAGGCAACCAAAAAACTGAAACTTGGATTTAGAAGGAGCTAAAAGATAAATTATAAAATCAAAAGATGGTGAATGCTACTGAGACATACACACCAAAATATTTCACACCGGCACTTTTATCAACTTTGATAGTGTCATTGTTTCTTATTACTATCCTAGCTACAGCCATTTCATGGCTTGCATCTTTAGACATCAGTTATGGAGCATTGGAGAAGAAAGTGGATAACAAGAAGTCACAGTGATCAATTCAGTCCCGCAATCATTCAGTTAATCAGTATCAACCGGCTCAATCACTCATTCACTCGTCAATCGGTGATTGGTCCCCAAAGAAAAAGCTATATATATACGTGTTGATCACCTATATAGGATGAGGTTAAAAATACAAGGTCTTTTTATAAGGAGATGTAGAATATATTAATAAATATATGGAACTATTTTGTATGGGACTCTCTTTTCGTATTCTTCCCATGCTTTACCATACTTTTCTCTACACTTTGTTTCGTCTCTTGTCTGTCTATGAATCAACAGAGATGCAAAGTAAATGACATAGAAGTATGTTAGTGGTGTAACCGTACCGGTTGGCAAGCACCAAGACAAAGCATGTAGCCAATCACCGAAGTAGTTGATATGCTGAGACAAGCTCCACCAGCCATCACACAGCAACTTTGTAGATCTCTCAGTTTGAATAGACTTCATGTTCTGTAAACGGCCTTGACGGAATGCGTTTTTCTGAATGTTTGATGCTTTAAAGATATAAAATCCAACTATACCGATCACCACAATGATCGCAGAGTATCTCAAGCCCAGCTCAACAGGATGGACAGAGAGGTAGCGAGCTTGTAAGGAATAAGCGAATGGTACTAATGCCAAATCACCAAATGATAGCATAAAGCCAAATCCATCGGTCGTGATATCCATCATTGTTAGGCAGCCTTCTTCGTTTAAGACACCATCAAAGATATAGAAAGTCTGTAAGCACACAACAAGCCACATGGAGTCGGAGACATAGCCGTAGTTAAGCCATTGGTGGTGTAATGAGGACCAGTTTAACAGCAACCATAGGAGCATTCCCGGACGCAGTTCACAGAATAACTTGATATCCCAGTAACCAATTCTTGGGTTTAGTTCACGTCCAATGAACCAATCGTACAGGAAATTTCCAGTATTACCACCGACTGCTAGGATTCTTTCCTTTGTTCCTTGGCCATTGGCTTTTGTCAATGGGATATAAGAGCATACGTAGACAAACACGGCCAGCAAGAAAGAGAAGATCACAGCTGTCAGAGTGAACTCCAGGATATGGTCGTATAAGAACACAAACTCTGGCATCTTTCCCTGGGTCAATTGGAATCTTGTGGCCAATATGACTATCAGTAATGAACTCAGTGAAATACCATTGATCTTATACCATAGCTGTGTACCGTCTCTTAATGTAACACCCTGTTTGTGTTCACCAGGTAAGATCAAGTCAAAGAACACCAGGGAGAAGAACCAGACCAAGTAGTAAGTCCAAACTCTTGGATCGAAGCAGAGACAGCACCATTTTTTATCAAACGTTATGAATTGATCCCAGTCCAGGTCAATGCCAATGAGATGGTATCGTGTGTTTGCCAATTGGTGGAACGCAACAAGAAGAACCGGCAGGCCAACAGAGATGGCCAGTGCTCCTAAACTACCACCAAATTCCTTATGTGTTGTCTTTGGATTAAGCATTTTTCATATAAAGAAGCAAAACAAAGAGAAAGTGAAGAGATCGAGGCTACACGCGTTTTTTTATATAGGCCTTAGATCATGGCTACCTTAAACGAGGAACGAGGCCAAGCAGTGATTAAACGATATGAACGATATGGAAAGAATGGCAGAAAGCATAACCGTAAAGCTTAATTGAAGAAGCTGCAAATCCTCAAATTGCAGAAAATAAGCGTATAAATAAAGCACATTTTATGTAAATCCCACGTATGGGTGAAAAATAAATACACCCGGACACCACATGGCTCTCTGTGATTTTGAAGGGCCTTGAGGTCCCTCGAGACCCCCTCGGGCCCCTTTGATGATGACATGAACAGAAAGGCTAAAAATGGTACAACAGCTTTCACTCTTTGGACAGATATCTAAAACCCAGCATGACCTAACGACGACTGCGCTGAGCACGCTGACGGGGACGCCGACCTCGCCATTCACAACTTACACGATGCTTTGTTCGTTAAAGAACGTTGTTAAGTACGAGCCAAATTCAAAGAACCAGCAGTATGAGCAGTATAAGATCCATCTGAAGACTCCATACGATCAAGCATCACATGATAGAACGAAGTATAAAGAGTGGGTACTACAGGTCTCCGATGTGCCATCTGCTGGTAAAAGAAAAATATCAACACAGTCAATAATGGAATCATGCCTGGTTCTGCAAGAGGGCCAGTCTCTGGAATTGATATTGGATACCTTAGGCTATAAGCCCGAGAAGGAGTATCTCGTTAAAGGTGAGCGTGTTTATTACGGTAACATCGTCATTGAGGTTTTCCAAGTCCTCATCAAAACCGAGGAGTTAGGCCCATGGAAAGAACTAGACGATATGGCCTATATAGTAAAATGCTTTATCAACGTTGAAAAGGCTACAGATGTCGAAAACTTACAAAAGGCTAGCCAGGAGCTGGTGAGCTTGAAGAATGAACTGACCGGGTTAGTAGAGCTGGATATCCCAGACAGAAACGTCATGGATTCCAGAGTTGGTATGAGAAAATGAAATCTTACGTCTTTTAGAAATTTAAATTTAAATGTAGTATACAAATCATATAAAATCATGATAGAAAGATAAACTTATTTCTTCTCCAACTTAGATTTTGTCTTTTCCAATTTTCTTCTCTTTGTTCTTAAAGCTTCCTGCTTGTTCTCCTTCTGTTCATTAGAATACTGCATCTTCTTATAAAGCTTCTTCTGCTTATTTGTCATCATGATCATCTTGAGCTCCTTCTCCTCTTCCTCCGCAGACTTAGCGGTCTTTCTCTTCTTCTGTGTCTTCTCGGTCTTCTCAGCTGCTACTTCGCTGTATTTAACACCCTTGGCCTCCATCTCCAACTCCTTCTGAGCAGCAAGCTCTTCATCGATATCTTCGTCTTCGTCGTCTTCGACCTCACCTTCGCCCTCGACCTCCTCGTCGTCTTCCTCTTCGCTTTCCTCAGCCTCAGCCAATTCCTCTTCTGGGTTGTAACCAGCAGCATCACCCCATGGGGATAAGTGTGGTGGTAAAGTCTCACCAGGTAAGTAGTCATTAACAACACAGATGGAGCCCTTGTTGACGGAATCGAACACCCATTGTGGCTGAATGTAAGTTCTACCTTGGACTTTACCCAAGACCTTTGGTCTATCAACGATTTGATGTGTAACTTTGTCCAATGGCAAGTCAGAAACGTCCTCACCGTTCATCTTCAACTCGTCAATGGTCAACTCAGAGATTACCTGACCACCACATGACAAGATCAAGAACTCGAGGACATCCAATGGAACCTCACGGCCAATGAAGAATACAAACTTATCGAACAAGTGTGCAACTGCAGAGTCATAGTGCTGTGGCTGTTGGAGTAAATCACCACTGTTTTTGTTGTTATCAGCAAACTCATCCAACTCAACAGTCTCAACGTTCTCTTCTTCTTCGTCATCTGAGACGGTCTCGGTGTCCTTAGAGTCAGCCTTGGCAGCAGCCTCTAAGAATTTGTTATCGATGGTCTCACCCTCAGCATCGGCATCAACTTGTGAAACGGCAACTTCAGGTAATAACGACTGGGCAGGTTTGTTTGACTCCAAGATGAAGGCAGAGAGACCACCAACACCCTTCATCTTCTTCTGGTCCAATTTTGGTGGGTACACCAATCCTGCGTCGGTGTAGAGCTTATAAAGAACGAAGTGGAGTAAAGTTGAGTAGAACTCTAAGAATGTAAGCATGATTCTGAAATCGATATCCGTTGGAATATTCTGTGGATATTTGAAAGGAACTAACCATCTAACTTCAACACCCTTGACGACGGCCTCGTAGTAGACACCCTTGATGGAGACAAACACTTTTCTGAGTGCTCTCTCACGAGAGACGTAGGCTAACCACTGGTTACAAATCTCATTAGCATCTTTGGTAACACGAGCAGACACCTTATCGGTAGCTGGCATGATGGCAAAGAGGAAAAGCATGTTCAAGGCATCATCAATGTCTCTGATAGCATCTGGGAAGGTTGGATAACGCTCCTTGATAACGTGATCAAGCTTGTACTTTGGTCTGTTCTCTTCAAGTCTCTTAGCATCACCGACTTCACCTCTTCCTAAGGCCTTGTTAAGCTTCTTGGAGAAGGACTTGTGCTCTCTGAACTTCTGTAAGACAGGCTCGTGCAAGAGGTATTGGATATCCTTGTAGTAGTAGAAGGTAGTTGGTGCTGTAGAACCCTTGTTGGCTTTCTTCTTGTTACGTGGTTCACGAGGGTAGATACCTTTGAAAATACATAATCTTCTGAAATCGGCCAATGAGACCTGCAATTTCTTGACGGCTTGCGTTCTGGTGATGAAGTTCTTGGCGTTACCTCTGGCTCCTCTCTTTTTGATCTTAGACATCTTTTATATCTTAGTGGGGGTTCTTAAATCTTTTAATTAATCCGGGATGTTTGTGTGGTACACAGAAAGTTTTTCTAAAAGAAAAAATTAGAGCGATGAGCTTAGAAAATTTTTCGGTTTGCGCAACAGCTAACAAACCCATAGTTCGACAGGCTCTCGGAGCGAACCATAAATACCACACATAATTTCTAGTGATTTGAATTTAATTCTCACCAAAAAAGAGATGTTTACGAGGTTTATTAGACGGTACTCTGTTAAGATTCACTCTCCTTTAGCATCAGGAGAGCAGATCCGAGAGCTTTTATCTAAAAAAAGTTGGTCACCTAGTGATTTACTATCGAGTGAGCGGTCTTTAAGAGCTTCACAAATAGATGAGGAAACAGTTAAGAGGCTTTTGAGACTCTCAGGCCTAGAAGCCAGTGAGTCGGAGTATCCCGAAATAATCTCAGTTCTAAAGGAGCAGGTACGGTTTATTGACCATTTGCACTCTGTGGAGATAGAAACACCAATTGAAGATAACCATTTAGGCCAGAGACTATCATTAAAAGATATACAAGATCAGATTAAAACTCAGCTACAAGACCCAATAAAAGGTGAAACTTCTAATTCCTGGAACCCAATGGATTTACCTTCTAAAAGCCAGCATGGTAATTACATTGTCCGTGAGGGACTCTTAAAAGATAATGATAAATAATGAAATTTATATACACGCTTTAAAATCTATATTGTCTTAGTCTTCTGGATCTTTGCTCCTCGAACTTCTTGGAGAACCACCAACCGTAGACGACACCAGCGATACTACCACCTAAATGAGCAGCGTAGTCAAATGAACCCCATCTCATGAAGCAACCAACGGCATTCCATGCAGTTGCACCCAAGAAGGCAACCCAAGCACCACCTGGGATTGGGAAGAACAGTAGCATAATCTTTGCTGTTGGGATAAGATAAGAGAAAGCACCAAACACACCAAACAATGCACCAGAAGCACCTAATGATGGAGCAGCAATTGGGATCTTAAAGATGATAGGATAAGCAATAGAAACCAATGATGCGACTGCTGCAGAATTTAAATATAATTGTAAGAAATTAGAAGCACCGAGCATCCCTGCCAATGATGAACCAAATGAATAGAGAGCTAGCATATTAACACCCAAATGCCAAAGTTCTTGATGGGAGAAAGCAGATCCAATAACTGACCATTGAGAGTACATTGAACTTTTTTCTAATAGTGCATATCTATTTAAAAGTCTCCAGTATTTGGGTAACTGCCAAAGACCAAAAACAGCAACGTTTATACCGATAATTCCATATACCAAATGAGAAGGATGTTTAACGAAGTGATTTAAACCTGGTAACTGGAAAGCATAAGGTGTTACTAGAGTTGTACCGGTGATGAATAAACCTGTGAATATAGCAGCTTTCTTCAAGGTGTTCCAATTTTTACCATATTGATAGTTAGAGACTCTAATGAATTTAACTGCACCAGTGGAATGGAATTCTTTAATTTGAATCTTACTCTTTAAAGGTTTAAAGTTCTTTGGAATCATCGGGAACAATGAAGATTTTAGTAGTTGACCCCATTGCGGAGCAGCAGTCCGAGATGGGCGACCAACATTAGCAACGTTTCCTAAGAAGAAGTGTTTACCACACTGAGTGATAAATCGAGAACTCATTTTAACCAAAAAGAAGTATCACAAGAACCCTTTAAAGTGGCAAACAAAACACAGGGGATGAGTATTAAAGGCCATGCTGAACGGTTTGGTAAAGGGGCAACACCCCCGGGATATAGAACGTTTTCGCGTCTACACCCAGACACCTCGTTTTGGAAAACCAGCGGAGGGGCACATTACGTCAGCAAGCGTGGGGTATATCATCCATAAAGTTCATTTGTTTGCCTTCTGTTCCGTTAATACCAAATCTTTTCTGGTATTCCGTTTGTTGTTATTGCACTGTGAGCACTAACTACCAAACTTATAGCTCTTGGCCTCCTCATAGCTTGAGTAAAAGGTCAACGGATCAAGTAGTAAATTTGACACAAAAGAGCAATGAAATCTATAGAATCTCTCTTTATTGATATCACATTTGCTATCTTGATAGCACCTGTCGATGTTATGAATGCTACATTTGCATTGTTTGATACTACCGAGTACCCTTCCAATACCGAAAAGAGGGAGTGGAAGATCACAAAGGACGTCCTGTCCTATTACTTCACGGTCATTTGCATGCCTCCCCTAGCGATGTATAAAGCAAAACATCTCTGTTTAGAGACGATTGTTATAGCACTGCTTACAATAACCATGCCCTGGTTATATGGCTGGATCGTTTTATATGTCGTTTTCAGAACATTGAAAGCTACGTGACTGTGTCATTGTGTATGGTTATGTCATTATGGTCATTAAACATCGATGAATGAGGAGTGAAAAATCTTAACGTCGTTGACGTTCATGATGTATCTTATTTTGTTTTCCATGTCATGCGTGGTGAAATTGTTGATAGTTTCATTATAAATATTTCCCAAGAGGTATAGTTTTTGTAAGTTTGGGATGTTCTTCAAGAAATTCATAATTTTAAAAGTTATATGAAGCTTTAGCCAATTTTGGTTTGATATTGTTAAGTGCTTCAAATTTGGAAGGTTTGGATTGTGTAAGAACTCTCTAAATCTTTCGGATAGTATAAACTGGTGGTTATTGTACGTGATTGAGAGATTTGTCAAATCCTCACCAAACGATTTTAGCTGAAATGGGTAATTCCACGAGCAGTTTATTAGCTCGAGTTTCTCCAAAGAAATCTTCAGATCTTTGACGTCATCCTCGTCAAAATCTAGGCAGAAACCATTTATGGTTAGTTTCTTGAGCGACGGGAATGGTAAGCAGTGGTTCAGGTTGAAAATGGCATCACCATCAACTTGCTGTGTCAGGAGCTTCAACGAGACGACTTTCGGCATACACCCGTTATATTTCAAGAAATTCGAACTTCCCTGAGTCTTTAAAGTTAGGTGTCTTAGATTGGCAAAATTCGACACAAAGTTTTCAAATTTAAAATTCCACTCGTTTTGGAGATTTGCATCAATGATGCTTATGCTCTCAACAAACCGTTTGACCTTATCGTCCTCGTCGCTCCCTTGCTGCTGCTTGAACTCACCGTCGATGCTCCGTTTCCTTTGTAACAGCTCAGGGTACTTCTTCAAAATGAACTCCCAGTCAACACTTATGGAAGCAAATAGATAAGGCCTAACAAGCTGTCTTAGCTGTCTATTGCTGCTTGACAGCGATAAGATGTCCGAGTGTGTAAGGTGCTGAAAAATGTTGAGTAGCACCTCGTGAGGGAAAGGTAAATGCTCCATCGCTGGGACTCTTAAACGGGCTTTTTAGAGAAATAAAGAGAATTCTGAACAAGTTCTATGGAGCTTAAGGTCATTGTTTTGGGGTGAGAAACCCGCGAATCGCTCGAGGCGCACCCCGAGCGATCTCTGGGGGGAGGGGCCATTCTACCGGCCGGGTATTTAAAGAAGTCGAAGATTTACACATTTTTGTATTTAAGTAGGAAGTTTTGACACAGATTTTTCATTTCATTAGCAGCACTTAACTCAACTCAGCTGTGTATGAGCTCTGCGAGCTGCTGCATTTCTTTTACTTTCTTTGGTGCTATTTGCTGTGCTCCTTCTCTTTCCCACCAAGTGCTCTGTGTAATTTTACCAACGACTTTTAACTCGTCAAATTCCTTACTGAGCACAAGCCCAAAACCAGTACCTAGCTCTTCGCCTGTGAGTTTCCTACCCCTAAGATAAGTGATGTGCTCATCGCCTTCTTTCTCGGTTGTGAAATGCTGCAAGTTGTGTTCACCAGTGAATCTAATGCGTACTGGTACGGAGTGGAGCTTAAACTCTGGCACATTCGAGCTTTGGTCAATGTTCATCTTTTCTGATCTCTGATTCCTTCTATTTATGTATGAGTTATACTTACCAAAGCATAAGTATTAGTCTAAAGACGCGTAAAAATACGCGTTTAGGAGACCCACACACCCGGACATCTCTCTATGAAATCTAAAGGTGAAGAGAAGGCTGAAAAAAGCTATGAACTGTCCATTTGAACACATCAAAAGGTGTTTAGGACAAAGAATGAGAGTTTTAATATCAAAGTAAGGCTGTGCTCCTCTTGGTATTTGTACGGATACTAACATGTTACAAAAAGATACATCGATCCAATTTTCGGTATTGCCGTTGGTACAGCTGCTTATTACTCTTATGAGAAACGAGTTGGTAGAAAAGAAGGTCACTCATTGAATGAGTTGATAATGAAGAAGTTAAACAAATGATATAATGAGAAGCTACATATGTATATGATTAATGATTTATAGTGCAATTTTATCTGCTAGTAGCATCCATACTATCTATATTAATACTATAGGCACTGGACTCCAACAAGAAGCAGTACTAACAACTATAACTGGAGTTTTGTAATGCTGATTAAGTTAGTGAACAAATGATGATACCAAATCAGATAAAAGGATAGTCCAGCTTCTCTGATTGAATAAGAGGAGTAGCCTATATAAATACAATCACTGGCGGTGTGCGGGTGTTCTTCGGTAGGTTGCCATGGAAACCTTCGAGACAATTAAAAAAATAAAAAAATAAATTCAAGGTCAGGTCATACTTTTCACCCACGGATTTATTTTTCACTTTGCTTTCTTCTACTTCCTGTCCATAATCTTTGGCTTACTGACTTAATCTCCATCATGGAATTACCGAGACTTGAGGATTACGATATTTCTCCAAAGACCGGGTTTTTGCCGGATGAGCTGCCATTAACAAGACTTTCCAGTAGTTACTATGATCCATGGGAAGATCTCGTTAATGTTTTGCCTTCATTAATTCTCACTAAGAGAATTAGAAAAATGGTTGATAGTTTACCAGTTTTGACGATTGAATTGATCAAAGACGATAAAAGAGAGCTTAGAAGAGCTTATTCAATCTTAAGTTTCCTTTCACACTCATATGTTTGGAACGTTGATGTTGCAATTGAAAACTTACCAAAGGCACTAGCTGAACCTTTACTGTCAATATCCAAGTTATTAGAAGTCCCACCATTAGCAACATATTCCAGTTTGATTCTTTGGAATTTTAAGCCTATCATTCCATTCAAAGATGATGAAGACTGGGACCTTGATAACTTGACCACTATAAATACTTACACTGGCTCAATTGATGAAATGTGGTTTTACTTGGTTTCCGTTTACTTTGAGTACAAAGGTGCCAAATCTATAACAAGAGGATTGGATGCCATGAAGTATGTCAAAGAAGATAACTTAGAAAAAGTCATTGAGTGCTTGAAATTCTTAGCTGAGAGTATTGACATGTTAGGCTCGGTATTAATGAGAATGGAGGAAATGTGTGATCCTCACACCTTTTATTATAGAATCAGACCATACTTAGCAGGCTGGAAGAACATGGCCGAGGCAGGCTTGCCAAATGGGCTGAAATATGGCGATGAATCGGAATTTAGACAGTACGCTGGAGGCTCTAATGCCCAGTCGTCATTGATCCAGACTTTGGATATCATGCTCGGTGTTGAGCACTATCCAACTGGTGAAAAGAAGCAAGAGAGAAACTCCAAGACAATCTCAGCCAATTCTGGTACGAACAATTTTATGAATGAGATGAAGTTCTATATGCCAGGTCCTCACAGAAGATTCTTGGAGCACTTATCGCAAGTTGCTAACATCAGAGACTATGTGATACTGAAAGGCAACAACGACTTAACCCTGGCATTTGATGCCTGCTTGGCTATGCTTAAATCATTCAGAGACAAGCATATTCAAATTGTGACGAGATATATCATTCTCCAAGCAAAGCAGTTCAAGCAAAACGGCTCGAAGAATACCCTGAGATCGGGTCTTTCCAAAACAGCAGAGAAGAAAGAGCAGAAAGGTACCGGTGGTACGGCTCTGATTCCCTTCTTGAAGCAGTGCCGTGATGAAACTGGTGAGACTGCTGCCAGCGAATGGGGTCAAAAGATCTTAAGTTCCTGTGTCTTGAGTTCAAGACCAGTTGAGCAAGATGAAAGAGACTCAAAGAGAATCAAACTTGGCCTCGCTGGTTCGTGGACAAATGATGAAGAGAAGCCTGCCGGACACTGGTGAAACTTTCTGTATAAATGAATATAACGATACTTTTATGACTACAACTTCTAATATTAAACGTCTACTAAGAAAAGATAAAAAAGATAGATGGATGCGAGAAAGAAAGAGAAAGAGAGAACGACTATTAACAGGCACATCCGGCATTCTCGCTTTCCAAGTTGATGTTGATAGCGTCGTTGAAGTCATCGTTAAACTCGTCTGTTTCCTCTTGTTGTAGTGCGTTTCTTGCAATGACGTCAAATGCCTGGTCGATATTAACAGCTTCCTTGGCACTTGTTTGGAACAAAGGTAAGCTTCCCAAATTCTGAGCAAACTGTTGGGCTTTCTTGGTGGTGACGACTTTCTTGGATTCGTCAACATCAACTTTGTTCCCAATGATAACAAATGGGAAGTTCTCTGGGTTTTTGACGTTTGCCTGGACTAAGAACTCATCCTTCCATACCGAGATGTTCTCGAAGGATTTCTGATTTGTAACGTCGTACACCAAGACACAGCAGTCTGCTCCCCTATAGAAGGCAACGCCGAGGGACTGGAATCTCTCCTGGCCAGCAGTGTCCCATAGCTGCATCGTCACTGTTTTATCATCAATGGCCAATTCCTTGGTGAGGAAGTCGGCACCAATGGTGGCTTTATACTGATGGGAGAACTTGCCGTTAACAAACCGTTGCATGAGGGAGGTCTTACCGACACCTGAGTCTCCCAAGATGATCACCTTCAACAGAGTTTTCTTTCTAGAGGACATTCTCCTGTGTGTAGTGGGTGTGTGGGGCTGAGAATGAGGGCTAATAGATAATACTAAGATAAAGTGTAGAGCTGTTGCGTGATGCCTAATACCAACTGAGCAAATTCGATACTGGAACGGTCAAAACAAGACAGCAGCAAATAGTTACCTCTCGTGGTGGTTCGTTGCGGTTCAGTGACTTTGCCTATTGCTTTGTTTGGTTTCTTTTGTGTTTTCCAATTTATCTCAACCAGCGCAACCGAATTTGAAGAAAAAACTAATTCGCGAAAATGACTGATAAAGAAAAATTACTACAAATCATGGTTTAGAGAAAAAGGGAATAAATTCCCACTTCAAATTATATCAAGAGAAAAGCTATAAAGAAGTTTACTTCTTGGAAGCCTTCTGGGCGGCCTTGGTGACCTTACCAGCCTTGTCGGACTTCTCAACGGACTTGATGACACCGACGGCGACGGTCTGTCTCATATCTCTGACAGCGAATCTACCGAGTGGTGGGTAGTCAGTGAAGGCCTCAACACACAATGGCT